>OY986054.1:5140612-5627727 GCA_963920205.1 Stenodema calcarata
ATAAACCAAGCGTCTAAGCTTTCTAAACTAGCCTCTCGTGTTTATAGGATCTCTTCAACTCAAATTACGCCCCGTGATAATTGTATTCTCCTCCGGGGAGGAGGATGCGAAGAAGGATTGTGGGGTTGCTATTTAGATCATATTAGATTCACGTGGAAATTCAGTGAGTTTTGTGACACACTTGGAGTACTACAAATCAATGCATAATATGCTACTACATTGAACCACTTCATTCTCAAACAATGCCGTGAGCGTTTGCGTAAATATTCTGCAGTAATTTGTACTTGAGACTTAAATAAATCTACCTAAGCCCTGAGGCGAGAATTACTCCTGTTACGAGGATGAAATATTCAAAACTGGATGAGATATAATTTACCTTACTTAGTCAAGTCTCCCATTTGCATCTCAACTGCCAACTAAAATTATAATGAACGCATGTATATCTTGCTTGTTCGGAGATGATACATTTTGATGCAGATCATGTTGTTTTACTAATATTGAATACATACCACCTCCTACCTGTCGTTTATAATCGATTTTTAATTGAGCGACTTACTGTAGACGGTGATTGCCTCATCAATGAATAAACGAATATTTTGAGCCGTTATAGATATCCCCCCAAAAACAACTCCGTTGTAAAAACTGGCCCGCCAAAAAACGTCAGCCGCAAAAAGGAATGATATCCATTTTGCCCGCCAGCCACATATATATAGGATGCTCGGTGCTTCGCACCTCGCTGTTGAGTGTGCATATAGAAACCTGATCCTCCTACCCCTAACCTCCACCGTCAATGTTTTCCTGTTCCCTGTCTCCTTCCCACAACCCCCTCTCACCCTTAGTTCCCCTCGGTTTCACCTAATATGTTTCCTCTGTTACACCGGCAGGGAGCTTTACGCTTCTTTCAATGCTGTTGGCGGGAGCTTTTTGCAAGGCTTCTGAGAATTAGATATACAGATAGTAGTGGTGATGATGAGTACTTGGTGCTGGTACAAAAGTAAAGTAATGAGCCATTTCAGGCTGCCTGACATTGCAAAAGCAAGGCGTCTAAGAACTATAATATAATTATAGAATATAATTATAATTAAATTAATTATAATTATAATTAAATTAATATATTTATATTTATAAATAATTATAATATATTTCTAAAATATATTTATAATATAATTGAAGCATTACTTCATTATAGGTGTACCACCACTGATTAATCGTGACCACCGGTAATACATATAATATCATAATATATTATAATTCTCAGAAGCCTTGCAAAAAGCTCCCGCCAACAGCATTGAAAGAAGCGTAAAGCTCCCTGCCGGTGTAACAGAGGAAACATATTAGGTGAAACCGAGGGGAACTAAGGGTGAGAGGGGGTTGTGGGAAGGAGACAGGGAACAGGAAAACATTGACGGTGGAGGTTAGGGGTAGGAGGATCAGGTTTCTATATGCACACTCAACAGCGAGGTGCGAAGCACCGAGCATCCTATATATATGTGGCTGGCGGGCAAAATGGATATCATTCCTTTTTGCGGCTGACGTTTTTTGGCGGGCCAGTTTTTACAACGGAGTTGTTTTTGGGGGGATATCACATCTTTTTGCATGGCTAGTTTTCGAGTGGTACTTATACAATACGGTACAATTTAACAAAAGTACCTACGAGGTAACTAGTAAATTTTTTCCTAAATGAAGTTTTATTCTAGTCAAAATTTAATAAAAAATTAGTACGCCTTTTTGTTTCTTCTTTTTGTGACAAGAATAATTATTTTTTGGAAATTATTGTTTATCTGAAATGTGTTTGAAAAATAAGTAGTTTTAAAATTTTTGCGAATTGGTTAAATAGTAGTTTTAAAATTTTCGATTAATTAAAACAATCAACAATTTAAAAACAATTATTAAAATTTAATACAATTATTCTTATTATTAAATTTAAAAAAATAGAAAGAATTAGACATTTGAATAAATTTGAATTAGAAATTTTTTGAAAATTGGTTGCATTTTTTCTTGGGGATTGTGCAAATTTTTGTTGTTGAGAATCATTACAATAATTGTAATTATTGGTGTCGAAGAGAAAGAGGAAAGAGAAAGTTTGCAAAAGGTAAAACGCACGTTTTTACACCAACAATCGCGAATAACTCGAGAACCGTTGGGAAAAGTGACAAAGTGCGCTACCCTCATTCGAAAGCCCATAAAATTTCCTATCGATCCTTAAACAGGCGCCACTCTACGACAATTTTTCTGACCACCGTTCAACTTTGATGTTTTCGGAAATTAGCCAAATCAGTAGATGTGGAATTTATTCACGTATTTTTGGCTGTGGATTAGTCAAATCGATTGAGATTTAGTTCAAAATTATTGAGCATATTCTAGACAACCTAGCGGACATTTTAAGACCAACCGCACCAATTTTCATCAATATTTGCGGCAGTTGTTGTTGAAAATAGAAAAATCACCATAACTCCTTTATTTATCATCTTAGGAAGCATTTTTTGATCTCAAATTAAACAGTTTGAAAAGCTGAACACAACTAAAAAAGAAAATCTGAAAAAGCTTCAATTTTGAAGGAGTTATGACCATTTGAAATTCCTAAAAAACACTATTTCCCCCCTAATTGGGAGGGAAATGGGGGGAGGGAGAAAAAATGTTCAAAAGGCACTCCCTTGGAGCATAACAAACGTGTGTGCAAAATTTCAGCTCGATCCGATTTGTCTGCTGGGCTGTAGCCCCGTCAATGAACAACAACGACAACAACAACGAGAAGAAGAACACGAAAAACGTGAAAAATAGTGGTTTTAAAACTGTTATACCCCCGACACCTGATGTTCCCGAGAGCTGAAATTTGGTTTACGTCCTCACGTGCCCCTGGAGAGTTGGTGTACAAAAAATCAACTCTCGAGACACTCAGGGAGCCGCGCTACGATAGGGTGAAAACCCGAACTTGTTCCGTCGCGTAATCAGTGTCTCAGTCGCTTCGGTTTTTTGGGCTTCGGTTTTGTTGGCGGGCGGGACGCTCCCGCGTCCCTAGATCTCTACGTTTCTACATTTCGTGGGTAAACTTCTATATTCAAATTTATATATTTCTATAACACCCCTGCCAATATCCATGCTTGTAGGAGCATAGTTCTCCAAAGATATTAATTTGCAGTACTACCATTACGATGGAGGTTAATCATACCTTGGAGTTTTCTATGTATCTGTGATCATTGCATCAAATGTATTATTCAAATGACAGAGGGAGGAGTAAGTACGACGTTGATTAAGAATAAGTTACCGAGGGCTGGAAAGAATCCAAGACACCACAAGAGGTCACTAGAGCTTTAACACTAGAACGAAGAAGAAGTCGATGGTACCACTTGGATCTCAGGATTACATTGAAGTTATACATTGAAGAAAAATGATCTGTAGAGAGAACTCTTACCCACGAAAATTTATCTCTGTATTTTCAATATCAACTTCGGTTTGAGTCTTGAAATGATATAGCCAGTGTTAACTTCATAAGGTTTTACCACATATTATTAGGAATAGGTTTCCTTTTGACGTCTACTTTATGCAGCCCAGTGCCTCATTAGATTTGAAGTGCAAACTAAATTACTAAGAGTTGGTGTCATAATCACTGATTTTAACGGTCATATCCATCTGAATGTAAGGATTGATAGTCTATAACATTCAGGTATGCGAACATCGTCCTGGTTGCTGACTTCCTAAGCGCGCTCAGAGTCTTTTTTATGTAGTAGTCACGAAGAGCCTACAAATTGGACTCAAGTTGAACACCACTAAAACGAAAATTATGGTCATCTTGTGGAACGCTGTACAATGTGCTGATTTGATTTTTTTAACCACAGAACGTGAGCTACACTTCAAACACCTTGATGAACCTTGTTGAGGAGAAATACTTATTTCAGGGGTGCGATACGTCTAACAAGGCATCTGCAGAAGAGGATATTTAATGAACAACGGATTTCAACGTCACTCGAGTTGAAATATAAAACACAGAACATACCAAAGCTAAATAAACAGTTTCCAATAGAAATGTTTCAATGCCGGATTAATGAACAAAATATTATAGCTTATTTAGCTGTTGCACTGGCTCCAAAACCATCGGAAGGAGATTTGTACCTTTCCACCTTCACACACATCTGTTTTGAGACATTCTGATTCAACCTTGTATATTCACTTTGTTCCCATTGTATTTATAATCCAAAGTTTGAAAAAATACCGCTAATTACTGAAGTGTCTAAATTGAGTTGTTGTTTGTGAAGAACAGCCACTTCTCCAAAATAAACGACCCTCCAGCTGGGTTTTGACCTTTGACATTTTAAGGGTTCACTCAATTACCCCTAGAACTTGCTGTATCGATTTTGGCGCCTTGGAGGAGAAAGCTATTATCAACAGCGGTGACGCTGGAAGCTATTAACAGCTGTGTATTATTAGACTAATTTGATTAATAGGGATTGTAATTATAAGGGATTTCTCAGTACCCTATAAATACACGTCGAAATGTTTGACGAAACAATGGAGCTTGTAGTGGAGCTTGAACAAAATAATCTCCTCACATGCCATCATCGCAAGAGGTCTTTATATTACTTTCTGTGACAGAGATCGTAGAGATGCGGCCAATGGATTTTTTTCAAATTGGACGCAACAGGCATGTTGGGCACTTTAAAATGAGTTATTAGTAACAGCCTCCACTTCTGGAATCAAGCAGAAACGCCCTGTAAACGTGACACCTGATCAAAAACTTTAACGATAAATTTTAGGATTTTGCAGTGCTCAATCAACGGATTTGATTATTCTGGAAATCTCTATAACCTGCTTAAAACCGTGATAACTGTGGAAATAAATTTAAACACATCATAATGGCATTACGTATAGATATAAGACAAATTGAGAAAATATGAGAGGCTCCGTGGATTAGTAGGTATTCGTACACTTTGAGAATGTGACAGGAGAAGTTTGCTCATGTCATAGTCGTAATATGCTATATTATGACCTATCACCGTCGCCCTCAAGCAATAAAACGATCAAGGCTGTAATTAACACTAAAAGTTAGTTATTTTTGATGCCTTCTCCTCGTTTTCTCTTCATGAAAATTCGATAAATACCGGACCTCCCGCCGAACAACGGCTTCATCAAAAATAAACCTTTACCCGAAGGTGTTATGGGTTAATTAAACCGGTGGTCATAATTCTCAGGGGGTGGATACAAGAGAAAAGAGAAGAGCCCCATCCTAAACCCTCCACTACTTTCCACCGACCCCTCCCTGCCTATCATAACTTAGGGATTTAACCCTGAAAAGGGTTAGCGGAGGGTTTCCTGTGTAATATCTCGAGAGAAAAGCAAATTTTCACCCTCTGTCCGTTCCCCTTTATCGGGTTAACGCTGATTTATCAACCCCCCGCGAGCGGCGGTGGATGTTGATTAAAACGGGGAATCCGACAAGTTCCCACTGGATCCCGTCGCCACAAAAACATGATTGTTACAGTCGTAAGAAGTCATTCCCGGGCGGGTGATGTCACCGAAATATCATGAAACGTACAAAACATATTCTGACTTCACGTATCATATGGAACCTCCTCCGTTTGTTACTGATTCGTCGAGTCGTTTGTGCACAACAGAAACGAACAGTTTCTGAGTGATCAAAAAAATGCACAACAAAAAAGTCTGTAGTTTTGAAATCCCGACATTTTAAAATTTAATTCCTTTGTTACATGATTGGTATGTAATTCAAAAAAAGCGTTTCATGTCAAGTTTCTTGTTCCAAGATACTATTTAATTGAAACTTGCCCTCAAAAAATCATCTTTTGCTTGATACAAATTTTTTGTCTACGGAAAGAGGGTTATTTCGAATATTTCTTGATAAGACTTATCAGCAATGTGGGTAGGTTCAAATAAAAGACTGTGAATTATATTAACACAAACAAATTATAGGTAATTTATTATTCCATGATATAAACATAATATTATTAGGCCGTCACATAATTTTGTAGGAAAACTGAAGAGCTAGTTACCGACTCGCCCCCTTCACTCACAGAGGTTCTTCTCTCATCTGGTTACCTTCTCAAGCGATAAGAAAATATTTCACTTAATTACTACTATTATTATACTCACAAGGATATTGCACCCAGTGATCTAAATAGAAAGTATTAAACCTTCGTGGAAATATCTGCAACATCGCAAGGTAGAACGAGATCGACGATGAAGATGAGGAAACAGCTGCAGCATTTGTCATTTTCACTGCAGCTTGTCAAATATCGTCCTTTAAGATCCCACAAGGTCTAACTCAGTTTCCCCAACTTTTCAGGCAAAAATCGGATTTTCCAACGTACTGTAGTGATTTCTGTGGTCATCGCAGCTAGAAAGACGGCCCGAGATATTTCGGATAAGTATCCGTTCCTAACTCATTTTGCCCAACAACTGAGTTAGACCTTGTGGGATCTTAAGGGACAATATAATATATTTTGTATAAGAAAAATGCCAAATTCTTCAGTGAAACATCTCTACATTAAAATAAAAATAAAATAAAATAATATAGAAAATTACTCGCAAATGAGGAAGTTGAGGCATTCAGTCACATTGAACGTAAACGAGGAGAAAAACGTAAACAGTAAACCAGGCTGTAGGTCGTTAAAACTTGAGGTTTGCGGGGGGAAATAAAGTTTGCCACGAGGGCTGTGTTGATATTTTCGGCAAATTGGACCCGTAACGATTTCACCGTTCCAAGATTCAAAAATGTCAAAACTGGTCTTCCCAAATATTCGTGTATTCAGAAACCAACTGATTTCTTTTGGTGTTTGTATCAAAGAAGTCCTTAAACAAAGTTTTTTTAAAAGAAGATGTGAAATAATATCAATATGCAGTAATAGGCATTTTCGCTTGAGGTATGCCACTACACCGAAACTCGCATTTCTTAGAATCTGCTGATTGATTCCAAAAGGTAAATTGGTGAAATATAAATATTTCAAATTTGAATCTTTCGAACGCCTGTTCAGAAAAAAATATGTAATTACCTACCTAAGAATTCGCTCATTAGTGACGAGGTAAAGATCAATATTACCAGCAGCTATGGCCGTTTTTTTTAACCGAAAATCATACTGATGAAAATTTTTTATTCAATGATACACCAACAACCATCAGGTATTTGGGAGAACGTGCTTTTTTCCCAATAGTTGAGGACTTAGTGGGTGGTATCGAATAAGCAAGAAACGAGGTGAAGGAAACCAGACGCAACGTGTTCAACATCCAATCTCCAGTTGTCAATATAACGAACGAACCGTATTATTTCGTCTTTGGGAGTAGAAGTTGTGACTTTTCACTCTGGTCCGTCCACAAGGCGGTCATCTTGCCGACTCAGAACTTCATCACCCCGTCTGGCTCCTTTGATGTCCTTCACGTCACCTGGCTCTTTTTGATCTTCGACAGAACTCAACACTTATTTTTCACTCAGTTCCGTGTTATTCCGCCGCAACTGTAGTTTCTCATTTACGAATTGCACACGTGCACCCAACGCTGCAAGGGCGGTCCAAATAGTCAGTACAATCTTATGTACAGTTCCTGTAACTAAATAATTATTATTTAGTTACAGGAACTGTACATAATTATTATCAATTGTAGAGTTATTGATGAATACCTTCCATGAAATATATTCCATATCTGAATGTAAATACATGGAGAAATAAAATCATGAACAAACCATCCGCAAAACCAAATTTGCAATTATTGTTAACACTCTTTTGGTTTATTTTAGGTAGTTGATGTTATCTGATCCGCAATCTTTTCCTGCTTGGATCATGTTTTGGTCCCTAAAATTCCTGCCAGACAAAGCAGACGGACATATTAACCCTCCGTATACCCACCGCGTGGCGGCATTATGTGCCGCGAAAACGGTGTGTTTTGACTACTGCTTAGACAGAACGCTCAATTTCCGCTAAATGGGACCAGGTAACCTTTCCTCAGAGTTCACGGGAAGTACGCGCGGTACGTCGGTAAGGACCGTATTTTTTCCCGTGTTTTCCCACAATGTGACCAAGCCAAATATGGACTTGATGATTTTATGCGTGAGCATCAAGAAATCTCGGATGAAGAACAGAAGATGGTTCATCCTAAATGAAACCCGCCATTCGATTCAAATTCAACCTTTTTTCGAGTTTTTGAAACGTTTTTCAGTCGAATTTCGGAAATTCCGATGAGTCAATCTAACTCAATTTTTTTCCTTGATCAGAATCAATATATATATAACCATTTTTCGACGTTTTCGAGTCATTTGTGGTCGATTTCATCCGAAATGAACCCTCTATTGAATTTCAACCTTTTTCGAGTTTTCGACACGTTTTTGAGTTGGGTTCCGGAAATTTACTGTCGGAAGATCACTCGATAACATTGAACATTGGTTCTCTAATTCACTTGCACTGGTTACTGCTAAAATAATAAAAAAGAAAGAAAATTGTTATGGTTCTACCAAATTTGTATAAAATTGTTTACTATGACACTGTTTTTCGTGGTTGGTTCTGTTTTTTTTTTTTTTTTTTTTTTTCAATATATTCACATTGTAATTTGAAGCCGATTTGAATCAAGTACTGGATAAAGCGTGCGGCGGTAACTTGGCCGATTCCTGATTATATTCTATAATACGATCTTGTCGACTTTGACAGTGTTTTACGATCGGCCTTCGCATTTCCGAGGCAGCACCCACAGGCAGCTTTAACGACAGAATAACTGTGGGTCTTGTTTCGCTACGCATAATTATGTGCGGTTTCCACAAAAATAGCGACCCACGTCTCCGTTCGGAGCTTAAATTTTTTCCTTCAGTCAATAAACCGTTTATCAACTTCTGATATTGGGAGTTTTCTGTCATGTGTTGTGTTCCTGTAAACAGATGCTGAAATCGATGGTTAGCTACAACCTTCTGCGTACTTATCTGAGTGCGACCATGGGCAACCTCACACCTCAGAAACTTTTTCCCGAAATTTGAACTTCCGACGATGATCATGATATTTTCCAACTCCAATCAACGTACAGTAATATCGTAGACTGAAGATGTTGAATTCAATAAAAACATGACGGTGTTGAATGTCAAACGCTCTCGAGAGGCACAAGCTGTTGCGATGGTTGTCGTATCAGGTTGTTCGTCGATGTTGGAACGCAGGGCCATATAACACCTAAACTGACACACTTCAGTGTCAAGCAGCTGGCTAATTGCTCTCAAGTGTAGTTCCAAAGGACCCTTATTGGACGGAACAGTAGCGATGCTCTCAAGTGCGCTTTACCTAAATCAAATACCTTATCTTGATTCGGTTCCTCCACGTGCCGTAATTAATATTAAATACCGAACTCACATAATGAAATGGAGGATTTCAAATATGTTCGGACCCAAACATACAAAGTACAAAAATTAATTGATAGCTCAAAAAATTGTGATTCAAACATCGTCAACAGGTTTGAGTTTTATAATGTGAATAGTCTAATAATCACTGCTACGATTGAAATGAATTGTTACCTACTGAAATAAATAAAATAAAGAATTAAAACTGAAGTAAACCTTGTAAAACGTCGAATTTTTGATAGCCAATCGTTAGTTAACTACCTAGCAATGCAGTTAGGAACTACTATAAGTAATAGTTTTTAACATACAAAATACTGACAGATCACGTTTTTGGAAAACCTTGAATTTGAAATGGAAAATCTTGCTTTTGAAATGGAAAACCTTGAATTTGTTACGCAAAACCTTGAATTTGATTAGGAAATCCTTGGATTTGATTCGGAAGACCTTTTATTTGACTCGGAAATGCTATATCTGTGTGCAAACGGTATATAATATACACACGAATACATACCAATATCCCCCGCTGCATGCATAAATGTTTATACATTGAATCATTGATATTGATAGTAATTATTGGTGCGAAACACGACTACAAATATCCAAACTGAAGAAGTTGTTTTTCAAAATAGAAAAATTCTGCACGTTGAAAATTGGAATTTTTGATTTCTGCACGTTGAAAATTGGAATTTTCGATTTCTGCACGTGCCGGATACATCGACTCCTTGCGGCGATTCAGTCATTTTAGTTCCATGGAAATGCCATTGTCCTCGGCCACCAAAGAGCTAAGAGACATACTTCGACTGATCGCAAATGAAGAATGAAGAGCTGTTAACTGGTTGAAATATGTGCCTCTCGAAATGTTGATCTTCGTTAACCTGCAGACCTCTCACAATATGTCTATCATCAGTGAACGCCATAAGTTTGGTCGATCCAATATAAATCGTCTCTCCTGTGTTCGCAAGGCAAAGTTAAATGAACTTGTGTCGAGTGGGGACCCCCTGTCATAGTTCATTATGCATAGGGAATTCT
The DNA here is from genome assembly GCA_963920205.1 of Stenodema calcarata. Classification (NCBI taxonomy): domain Eukaryota; kingdom Metazoa; phylum Arthropoda; class Insecta; order Hemiptera; family Miridae; genus Stenodema; species Stenodema calcarata. Next base: position 5,150,955 of record OY986054.1, read on the forward strand.
TTTCCTAGGCAGCCCATTATTTTCACTCTTCCCACTGCATTTTTCATGAATAAGCTAATTAGTCTGACAGGCTTTTAGCGAACACAAAGCTTTCTAAGGTAGTCGTAGAGCAGCTCTATCTCATAGGCACAATCACAAGTCAGGCCGAAGTTAATAAAAAGATGTTTGACTCGCCAGAATTAGGCTGCAGTCTACCGTTTGATTCACGTTCACGTAGCTAGATTTCATTTCTGCCATGTTGAATAAAAACGCCTCAAGTCCAATGTTAACGAAAATGGGGTTTTTACGGAGCCCCCCTACTTTCGACCTCGAATTGTCGATGGCGAAGTCCAAATTTCAAAATTCGAACCGGAAGTGGAGGACATTCTGACCATAAAAACCATAAGAAAATTATACAATGTTAAGGTAAAACGCCTCAACTCACCAAAATATTGAGATGAGGCGTTTTACCTACAAAAAGTTACTACATTTTCCTAACAAAACATCAGTTTGATTGTGTTGTTTACGTTAAGGTGACTGCCTAACGAGCAACCTGAAGCATTTTACCTAATCATATAATCCCAAAACGGAAGCTGGAAATTTTCAAATCGCCTTAACTACAATTAATTGACTGTAAATCGATTAATTTGCGAGTTTTTTTTTGACGTTGAATTGGTTGAAGTCAACTTTATCAAAGGTTTCAGTGATAAACTTTGAGGAGAATTTCTGCAATATTTTGAATTTTGAAGTTTTTATCTCAACAGGGCAGATCTGAGTCCAACAATCGAGCCCTCGTTGTGAACGAACGGCTAGTCGAAAATCGGGTTGAGTTCTATTCGAATTCACACAAAACACTATCCAGTTCTAGCCAGGTCTATTCAAACTTTCGATAAGATAATTTTGTCACCCCTTCATATTGGCTGGGGTTTAAAGAGAACTTTCAAGGACCACAATCAGCTTGGTATAACACATGCGGAAATTCATATTTCAGTTAATTTTGAATTCAATTGATTTTGAATTTTAAAGTTCAGTGGACTGACAGATTTATTAACATTCGTTATTCAAACTATACATATCTTGAAATGTAAACCAACTAATTTTAAGGAGGTTGAAAACGTTTCTTCTTGTCAATTCAAATGGTTTGGGTATTGCTGAAAATAATGTAATAGAAGAGAGTAGAATCCTCGTGGTACGTACCTTCACATGCAGGTTTGTGATACGGTTTTGAAAAAGAAACGTTTTCGGCGACGAAAGATGTGTCAGCTGCTGATGAGTAGCCGGCGGTGCGACTGTACCTCTAAAAACTACTTTGCGAGGGGTTAAATTGAAATAACGAAAATGGAATCGGAGAGGAGGAGTTGATGGGTCCGTGCGAAGTCCTTTGATCAAAGTGTCTACCGGATCCGTTTCGAGTTAACAAGGAATGAAGGGTTACAGCACACAAAAAACGGGGGGCGAAGCGTCGAGAGAATGTATTTATTTTCAATTACAAAGGAAAGCGAAGCGGAAAAGGTTGATTGATACGTCAAGATATGAGTAGCCCAGTTGACTAGAAATAATACATATTCGATGGTACAAATTACAAACGTGACACTCGTAGCAGGACGGAATTGAGCTCGGGAAAATATTGAATTTCCGACATTTTGGACAGTTCAAAAAGTTCCAATCACGCAGCATGTACGAGTACTTATGACTGAGGTTTAGAAGAAACCTAAGAAACAAAATTTGTTTAGTAAAATTTGTTTAATTTGTTTAGAAACAGTATTAAATACAGAACGAATATCACTTTCTGTGTTCTTCCTTCGCCAGAAAAATAGCAGGACAACTGGGGACAAAGATACCAAACATGTATTTTTCATTGGCAGCATTATATTTTTATAACTACTCGATGTATAAAAATTGATTCAGTACAACCAAACGCAAAAAGATAGATACCAAACGAACGCCCACTCGTATAATATTATTATTTCGATGGTGAAGTGGCAACAAGGTCGTATATAACCTCCCAACATTGGGAGGTTATAACAACCTATAGGGACCGGTTTCGGCTGTCGAGGGACAAAATTCTCTGATTTAAATTGGATTCTGCCGGGGCACAGAACCTGTCCACTATTGAGAGGCATCTACTATCCAAGTTGCACTGCACAAGGTTTCTTGTTCCGAGATAATCATCATGTGCACCGAAAGACAGAAATTTCGAATACATTGGTTGGCACGTCGTTCTTGATATGATTATCGCCTGGTAGGTACTAATGAATTCCCACGTATACAAATAAATGATAAATAATTCATATCATTAACTTGATAATGGGTAGGCCCGCGTGTTGGGGAACTGAATCACCCCCAAACACTCTGCGATGACCATCTGGTCACTAACTTGAACACAGTATTATTTTACCTTATAACTTGAATTATTTGGTATGTTCTACACGGGAAAAAGTTTCGGTGAGGATTCTTATAATGTAGCCAAAATATCGGCAGAAATGACGTGCCTGGCAAGATCCTGAATAATGGTAGTTTTTCGGTGGCTCAGGTGCATTCAATATGAGGGAAGGCCTGTACCCTAATGCCGGCACAGTCAGCATATGCACTCTATGAATCACTCTGTCTGGACCACGGTACAAGTGGATATTTCTCAGGTGTGCCTTATCCCGAGTGTGGTGGGTTCCGCTATGAGGACTCTGGAGGTTGACAGGGGTCGGGTATAGGATAATACCGAGCTCATCTGCAATAAATTTCCTTCCCTCCCACACTACGGGCGTGAATATACCTCTTATCCAGACGAATATCGCCTGATCCGAGATGATAACCCCTAACTTGGTCTGAGAATGGGTTTGAGAATACTCGGTCTAAAAGCACAACTGAGGCTTGTGAGGTTCAATACCCACTTTGATACGTGATGAATACTTCAATGGAGGTACTCAATGTAATGCCCCATCTACAACAGTGGAGAAACCACTCAACATTTTCCAGGACATCAAGTCTGCTATCCCTACGATTGGTAGGTACGTGAAAACTGTAAGTGTTTTTATCGTATGATGAATCTTTTTACCCCTGTGGGATGTTATTTTCATAAATTTTTACTGATTGATTCATACCTGCAGGGGTACATTCTATAGTATTCTATGAGAATGTGAAAGAAATAAGGAAAACAGAGTACAGAATTGCCAAAACTAAAGAACTGCTACGCACAAAACACAACAAGGTATAAAGGAATCTAAATAATCAACGAAGATTTTCAGAGAATTACAGAAATGATGAAACAATAAGAACCTTTATAGAAGCGAAATAAACAAATTGATTTACAGTAGGAGATTTGATTATTTTAAAATATTTGTGTACATAGGAACCAACAAAATGTTCAGCCAAATAATCAATATTATAAATTGAAATAAATCAACTCCGCAATGCTTTCTAGCACGGTCCTGAGTAACCATATTATACTTAAATGTATTGTGTTATTGTCTCAGAAGGACAATCAACATCATTATTATTATTATCATTATTATAGTAATCGCGGACGACCTTCTACTGATTTTATTGACCTATTATCTCCCCGATTCCAAATGTCATTGTATTCTCCTAATTACTACTTACACATCTACTTCAAATGTTCATTAAATAGTTGAATAAGAACTACGATACATACTTCAGAACAACCAAACGTTACACTACATTCGATATCGAGTGATCCGGACCGTCAAATGGATTCATAACGATCTCAACTCAATGTAGCCTCGTATTATTAAATCGCCCTCGAGGTGGGGATTCGCGGAACCAGACGAATTCAAATTGAAGGGCAGTCGGTGATACGGAAGCCAGCAATACCGCAGTAATAATATGACTCAACGATCCGAACGATACATAATCAGTGGAACATAATAAAATAGAAACTAAACAGGTGTCCGATATATCAGACAATAATTGTGAATTATTCACGCCACTCATTTCAGGCAGTAGTCCGGCTGCCAAATATTATATGATTCGTTGAACACATTATTAATCACTTCACTTCTGTTACGGATTTAATTGACTGATTCAGCGTTACATTACAAACATTGCCTTTCCGGACCCTTGTTTACCTCATATTCGTTTCAACCAACTCATTTGTATAATCGGGACTGCGTATAATTGATCCTTCACAAGGAGTTGGAAATACGAATGCAATTATTCGTTCTTAAAAAAAAAAAATGAATGTTTGTACGGAACAAACCCGTTTACTCACTAATTTAATACAATAAAGTAGTCAATCAGTATCAATCAATTCTCATAGGGAGAGAACGGAAACCGATAATTTGATTCACGTTCATGTTAACGAGTCTTCGGCTGGTCGTACATAATTCTCCGAAACTTAAATCGATATGACAGAAGTCCTAGTGAGTCAATCTGCCCTAAAAACTACGGTTTATGTTTGTTTGTTTTTATCGTACCTACTTTAATTGGCGACAACAGTAACTGTATAACTGTTATACCTCTCTGTTTTCGGGTATTTTACTTTTTCAGAAAAAATTGTTCGCTGAGAATCGAATGAGGAAATCAGATTTCAAAAATCTCCAATAGATTTCGTGAATATGCAATAGAAACCAGGAATTATTTTGAGTGGCTGTTAGGAATTTAAAAAAAATATCTGCTTCAAAAACTATATTTTTCATACTGTGAACTACAGTTTATGGATGGTTATAAGGCTGTTAGCTGTTTTATTCTGATTAGACTAGAGTACTTTATCAAACGGAAAATTGATTAGAGGAGTGAAATGTTGATTATTACAACGAATTTTTCGTTGGTTATTGGCTAGCCCTTGAAAGATTGTTTGGCAAAGTAATTTCGAGAATGCGATTTTGGACTATAAAAAAATCAAGACAATTTCAGTCCCCAAGCTTACTTTCTTTCTTTTTTTAAATTTTTTATTGCAATGTGGTTCACAGTTTGTTTCTTTTAAAATTGCCTTTAAAGTTTTAAAACATGGAACTAACTTGCCAAAATAGTCACGAAATTGCGTTACGAAAATAGCCTCCCCTCTATATTCCGTCTTAGTCAACCAAGAAAGCTGATATTTGAATGGTAGGTTCTATGGGGCATCTGCAATCTGAAGACATTGCACCTGATCAGTTGACCTGGCGAATTTTAAGAGCATCTAGCCGGTTCATGTCCTTGGCTTCCGATGACCACGTCAACGTTAACGTCCGCGTTTTATGAAATACGATTCCCGTTATACACCGAAAACGAAAGGCAAATGAGTCGAACGAATTTGAGATCATCGGCGAGAATCGAACTTGTAACCGTTCACTTAACGTGGTGGTGATCCACGTAACTTTTCACCTAAAGCGTCTCCGATTTTTCTCCATAAAACTACCGGATAACCGACCACTTTCTTATCACCGTTCGGGAGATCAGACCCGCACCACTTCAATCACTTATCACGACGGGGAACCACCGGCTTTTTGAATCATCGATTTATTCGAGAGTGACATAAACATTGATGATTATCCTGAGGAAAATGATGCCGAGAAAGAGGTATCGAAGTGAACTGAACGCCTTCAATCGCGATCCTCGTGAATATTTAACGGGGAGGCCGAGAGGTCAACAAGGTTCCGCTCTTAAAGCATAGCGCTGAATCGGGTATGAGAGAGATGCAGAGCTCCGCGCCTCCCAACAAGAATGAAGAAACAACCTCATTCATGTTTTACCATGACCACCCAACTACTCCTGTGACCCGATGATAGGGTTGAATTTTTGTGAATAATGTATCAAGAGAAAGTCCCGGTCTCTATGGAAATGAAGACCTGAGTGGTGGGGGACGTCGGAGGGGAAGAGAAAGAGGTTGAATTCTTTCTACTTTTTTACTTTTTTTTTTTTTTTCTCCCTTCCTTTTTTCTCTCTCTCTAAAGTCGTTTCAAAGCTATAAAAGAGGGCGAGTTTGCGTTATTCATCAAAAAGGCTAAAACATTTTCCGTCGACGAAATAACACACTCGACATCATCTGCGGTTACTTTCTGCTGCAGCTCAATTACATTGAATCTTGGTTCAGAACCTTTGGTTGCGAGCGAAATTCAAACGCCGAGTTGAGTTATACTCGTATTTTTAAAAATTCATAGGTACTACATCAGTCCAGGTCACCCTTGACTCGACATCCCACCAAAGTCAGCAGACAAATACACAACCATAACTGTAGCTTTTGCATTATCATTTACCTGCATTGTAATAGAAGTTCAATGTGTATACACGTAGTGATGTCAACTTTATGTTGTCTCGAGGAAATCGTTACTACCTACCATTTCACCTCGGTGGATTCGTCAACGTCGAATCCTCATACACAGGTATATAATAAGGTCTTACGTTGACACTAAGGAAGTGGAAGATAAGGGCACCTGAGGCGCTGTTCTATTTATTGGAATAACCTTTGACAGGTTGTCTCGTGGTGTTAAAATAAAGAGTCAACAAGATGGCGATAAATTTGAGAGAGTAGTTGAGCTGATTATCGTGGAAATAATTGGGTATTATCACACTAATTACTTTTCATGGCCGAGGAAGCTTTTCATCTCAGGCTGATGAGTTTCAACGCTCGAACTCACGAGAAAAAGAAGGCGAGAGGCAAATATTTGAAGGGAACGTCGGAGGAGGGAACCAAGTTACTTAAGAGTAAAGAAAGTGATACAACAAAGGCTTTTGATGATGAAAGAGTTAACGGTGCGGGTGTCGTTGGGAGGCTTAAATGAGGGGAAACCCATTAGGGAACTATGCGAGCATTACGCGGCCAACCTATTTACGCATTAAACTGCCCCTTTGGGATAACGAGAGACCTCTGTGGGCCAACGAGGGCGTTACGTGACGGAGCGGTGGAGGAGGTTAACCGCAAATTGTCATCCTTTCTGTCGAATGGAATGCACGGGAAGAGCTCTCCGTCTGAATGGATCAATGGCACCTGCGGAGCCGCATTCGTCCCTTCTCATTCATATTCAGCTCCAGACGAATAGAACAAGTAGTAGAATGCGTTGTGGTCAATTGGAAGATGGGAAGGGAAACTTTAGTCGTGTCATTGAAGGAAAGGCAAAGAAATTCCACTACGTACAGTAGCCATTCTACTTCATGGGTATATAAGGAATTCAACGTTCAAACAAATAAATGAATAGATAAATGGGATCTTTTCTGATAAAAACAGAAAAACTCTGCAAATTCTTGACACAACGGTTTATTATCTTCCTTGTGCAGATCACCCTTCTGTCTATACCAGACTGTGTTGCAAATCGGCACCATACCATATTCTCACCGTACTCATACCATACCATACGAATTTCTTTTCTGTCTTATCATACTGTACTAAATCATACATACAATAATATACCTTACCATACTCATACCATGTCATACAAACCGAGTGAATATTGAAATGTCATCCATTTCTGACCTATATTTAAAATTTCAAGTATCTAGCTCATCATCAAAATTTAATTTGTTTAAACAAATAGGTATTATTTAAACAATTTTACAGACAAGAAACCGAGTGAATATTGCATTGTGATCCATTTCTGACCTATATTTAAAATTTCAAGTATCTAGCTCATCATCAAAATTTAATTTGTTTAAACAAAAAGGTATTATTTAAACAATTTTACAGATGAGAAACCGAGTGAATATTGCAATGTGGTCTATCCCCGACTCACGGTTAAAATTTCTAGACTGCAGTTTACCGGGAAGATGACAAAAGGTAGTTTTATTCTGGGCGTCTGAGGGTTGGGTCACATAACGGCCGTTTTCGACGCGAAAGATTAGTGTTTTTCCTAAACCTTTGCGCGCTCACTGTGAACGAACGGCTGGTCGCACAAAAATCCAATTGGTCTTAAAAGATTCGTAATTTTTCAGGTCATTCAAAAGTGAACTGAAAATTACACGTTTCAGTTAAATATTTTGAGATATGACATTGTCGAAATTTTAAATTTCGTTTTGAACCCCTTCCCCTTGACCTAGGGTTATGAAAGTTTCGAGGACCATTGTGGGGCTGGTCCAAACCCAGAAACCGAATTTCGTAATTTTAACTCAACGCTAACTGGGCAAAGTGGCGCGGAGTTTTTTTTTCTTTGGGCGATTCCAATGGTTCATTATCGAAGATAATAAACCAAAAGAAGAATATTCTAGCTAAAATAGATAATGACAGTGATTTGTAAAAAAAAATTTTCCTGAGGAGAAGTCACCTTCAAAATAATTAAGACAGTGATAAAAATGTTTCAAAGGAAGTACCTACTTATTTTTCTGCAGAGGTTTGAAGTCGTATTGAGCGGGAAGAGGTAAGCAATGTACGTCATCTACCTCCCAGGTCAATCAGAGAGCAATACTTAGACCGGCTGATTGGCTCCCAAAAGTGGTGAATGTACGCCACCCCTACCCGCCCCTATCAGCCGCTGTATCAACTACGTTGAGCGGGAAAAGTTCAAATTCTAGTTTGAAATTAATCTTTTTACATAGGTATCTTGTGAGTCACCAATTTTCGATTTTTGACCATCAAAGAATAATTCTTTGATGGTCAAAAATCGAAAATTGGTGACTCACAAGATACCTATGTAAAAAGATTAATTTCAAACTAGAATTTGAACTTTTCCCGACACGAGTGGAAGAAGGTGCTATGTAACATTTTTTCGATAATTCATGTAGTAGCGCGTAGCGCAGATAATCCTCAAAATATGAGGTTTATTGTCATCAGTACATGATTGACAACACCTTAGCAACACCCTGGAGAAGAAAAAAAGAGAAAAATTCCGAACCAAACAAAATAGGCAAGTACGCAAACTCAATTTTCTTGACATTTTACTTTTGTTACTTAGCACCTTCATCCACTTGTGTCTTCAATTATTCTCTGACACACTGGCATTCCCTAGTAGCCTGTGAATGGTTGATTTCACTATTTACATTTTTGAAGATTATTTTTGTGAAAAACTAAGCTTGTGTTGGCTTGAATGTATAAATTATTAAATCAATTTTATTGTGTGGATAGCGAACAGATGTGATTTTTGGGTTGAAATTACATTGAAATAAAAAATGTGATTGCGAAAAAGCAGTCGACCTTTTTAGTCATTTTCATTCTTTACTCGTGCAAGTACTTTTTACTTGATTGGCAGAGTGGTTATGCAAAAAGGAGTAGGAAGGCGAGTATCTACTACAGTCGTGACTTTTTCATTTCAAATGGGAATTGAATTACTCTCAGGACGGCAGGTCGCAAGTGGTTCTCTCAACCAATGAATTCCTCTTTGCCAAGTCAATTGCAACCTGAATTTCCACACTTTGTGCCCGCAGGTGCCCTTAAATGATTTCCATTCGCAAACCTCCTAATAGCGCCCTCTCGTGGAGGGAGCGGCTCCTTGAATAATCAAATTTGAAAGTTGAAGACGAAATAATTGGGTTAAGGCGAGGGAGATCAAAGGCCTGAGACTGGCGATAGGACCCCTGAGGCCCTCGCGGATGGATGTGGGAGATGAGGAAGGGAGCGATGGAGCAAATGGAACTGATAATTAGGTAAGAGGTACCTTCAAAGAGCACGTAAGGGATGAAGGCAGGAACCTTTGCCGAATGAAGTAGGTACGGCCTTCTTCGACTACTATACCCGGGAGGCTTTGACCCGAGCAGGAGTTCCTTAAAACCTGCTCGAATCAATAGAATCTTCGGATGTTCGGGGATGAGATGATATTAGAATGACAACTACAACGAATTACTCGACATCACCGTGAAACGGTTGTTTCCGTTGCCTCCTACAGTGCAATTAACATTTTAATATAATTGTGAGTAGGGGAGAAAGGGGCCAAATGGCACAGATTTTGGTTTTTGATTTTTCAACGATACTTGGAGAGATTCCGATTGATGCTGGTGGTCGCACAACACCTTGGCTTCAAGATCCTTTATAACTCGTTAATTCAAACCGATGCTGAGAGGGCCATTCAGCCCATGTTCCGAAGGCTCCCAAGTCTGCCAACTAGCCCCACCCCATGGGTTAGTTGGCTTGGTGAGTACGCAATAGATATAACAAACATTTTCTACAGTCTAAGTACATAATGATATTTCCATAATAATTATTAAGGCGGATTTCTGAGCCTAACGCCCTGTTACCCGTCCAAGGTTGTCTCTTCCCTGCTCTTTAGTAGGTAGTACAAATTATGCATTTGAAACGCTTTCATGGTTTCATATCTACAACAAAAGTTGGAACTGAGGTCACCCGTACAGTTGGCTGCAATTTCCTTACAATTTTTGTATCATGGTAATAAATTATGTCTTCCTCTTGTGGCCACCTCCAAGTTACCCCTTATTTCTTAATGGTGGACACGCGATACATGGAGAGGAAGGATTAGGCCTTGATGCTCGTGGTTTTGGTGATCGGGCGGGGGGGGGGGGGAGGTGGAAGCCTCTTCACCAGAATCGAAAAGGTTTCCCATACTATCTTCAATTTCTTCATAGATGATGCCATCGGATGATTACAATCTTACAATTCAGATCCATGCTATACTACATGCACTAAACTGCATGTTCCTACTGCAAAACTGCTCCAAACCCCGATAACTTGGTACTTTTAATTTCTTCGACTAAACATATTAGTTTAAACGTTTAAGGGATGGGGCTAGTTGGCATAGTTCTCAATGTTATGCCAACTGACCCCTCCCTTTCCTATGCCAACTAGCCCCACAGCGACTTTCCCAATAGGTGACAGCCTCTGATCTGTAAACTACCAAAAGAACCAATTTGGCTAGGTGAATCCTATTAGAATGAGGCACTCTACGAAGGCACCCTTAGCTGCTCAATCAAACAGCACAAAATCAAAAATACTCAGATGGAAAAATTTACTCACCAGTTCGAAAAACACCAACAATTATTGTCCTATGGGCACTGTACGAAAAGAAGGAAAAACTGAAACTCCGTTGGAAGATGAGACAGGACGACCCCCCCCCCTCCCCACTAACACTGCGACGACAGCGCTCTCACTCACCTTCACCCAGAAATAATAGCTGTATGCCAACTCGCCCCATATACCAACACGACCCGGTCTCCCTTAATGTTTGGGTTACTGAAAAAGCAGCGTTTTATTAACTTTGCACAAATCATAACTTTTCAGAGCGAAACATAAATATGGACCCCATAACGGTATAATTGAAGTAGGTACCTAATGAGCTGAAATAAAGTAAATTCGTCCGGTGACCTGGTAGTTAGTAACTACCTCCGTGAGGTTATTACATTTACCCCATGAAATATTCGAAATAGCCTTCTTTTTGAAAATGAAAAATACCTCAAAATAATAAACTTGATATCACGAAACCTCGTGTTGTTTGAACAAGCTGTTCCCGAGTATGGAAATTGGCTTAAACTTCCACCGTTGGCCCTGACGATTTTCTCTCGGTTCTACTTTTGAGCACTTATTGTGAATGAACAGCTCGTCGCACAATGGTCGCCAACTAAATATTCCCCGGATCATAATCTATTCAAATATGAACCAAAAACTTTTCCGTTCAACTAATTCGAGTTTTGAACATATCAAATCCTCTGGTGAATCCCTTCATATTGACGTAGGGTTATGAAAAGCTTCAAGGATCATCCGAGTCCTCATGCTGAATTTTATTGTTCTCAGTTTATTTCCAACGGATGGATTTATTTTTATTCGATTTTTGGATTTTACGTAAGTATCTTGAAACGTAAACCCAACAATTTTGATAGGAGTTAATTTTTTTTTTCATTGTTAATTTCAATGGTTGTTTTAATTGAAAATAATAAACCAAAGAGCGATCGGTGCACTCACGAAAATCAGAGTTAGGATTACACGTATTGGGTTACATTTTAAGTTTGCAACTCTTGACACAACGGTTTATTATCTTCTTTGTACAGATCACCCTTCTGTCTAGATTACTGAATGATTGATTAATTAATTATTATTATGAATTACCATTTATTATTATTATTACTTATTTACCATTATTATTTATGAATTACCATTACCAGTTTGAAAATTGACCCGACAGGCTGCCTCATGGTTCACTCTCATGTTGACGATTTTCGACCTGCTCCAACTTTGACCCGTCATTGTGAACAAACGGCTGGTCGTGCAAAACTGCAGATGGTCTTGAAAAATTCTAAAAAATAAACTCTAACTAAATGTGAACTAAAAAATACACCGCTCCATCTGAATTTTTCGAATTTTCAAAATTTTAAAATTCGTTTTGAACGAACGGCTGGTCGTACAAAGCTGCAGATGGTCTTAAAAAATTCTAAAAAATAAACTCTAACTAAATATGAACTAAAAAGTACACCGTTCCATCTGAATTTTTCGAGTTTTGATATTTTCAATTCAAAATTTCGATCTTCTGAATCTACGTAGACCTACTTATAATTAATAACTAACAATAATTAATAATAATTTACACTACTTGGTACAAAATTACGCCGAGCTGTTTCGGTGAAATATTTGAATTACAAAAATATTAATAACAAATAAAATTTCGACATTACACACTTGGTTTTATTAATTTGGAAAAAACTTGAAATTTGCATTGTACACGACCGATATGTTTATGAAGTCTAAGCCCCTCGAGCAGGGGCTAGGGAGTAGTCGGCACCTATGCAGAAGATAATAATAATATAATAATAATAATAACAATAATAATAATAAAAACATTTATTGTACAAAGGCCGATTGGCCCATTTAGTATACATGAATTACATGTAATATATAAATTACATAAAATAGGTAATGCAAGAAAGTTATAAACAGTTGTACTAGATTGAATCTTGGGGTTTGAAGCTGGTCACTCATTGGCTGGTCGCCACCCTTTCCCTTTCCCTTTATTGAAGACCCACAACCGTATTCAGTTGGTAGGGATGGCAAAAAAAAAAATGAAAACATCGATGTATCGATGCATCGACAGGCCGGCATCGATGCTCCATAAACATCGGACCCCAAAAACATCGATGGAAAAAAACATCGATGTATCAATTTTTTATTTTATTTCTATTCTTTTTTTCTTCTTGCAAGACGGAAAGAAAAAATGATACGCTCTGAAAAAGAACAATACTTTTATTTTCAATTTTATTTTATTTGTTACCGTTACAATTCAGTTTCAAGAAAAAAATCGTATAAACAAAGGCTGGGCTCACACCCAGTATTTGGCAGGTAGTCCATTCAAGAAAAGTCATTTTGAATGCAATTCCCCCCCCCCCCCCAGGCGATTTCTGTGCTGCGTAAGAGCACCTTGTGGCCTTGGAGAATAATCTTTCTGCCGTTACAGAGGTGGCTACCCTCCCCAAGTATTCTCTTGATAACGTGTACAGATTGGGATAGACTGTCTTCATGTCTTCCCACAATTCAAGTGGATTTGAACGAATGTTTGATGCCACTGGAGTTGAGCGACACATTGATATCTCCGTGTCTAAGTTCACCGATAAGCTTTGAGAAGATGACATTTTCTTGTTGGTTTTGAACGCCAACGATTTATGATGGGCCCATATGTCAACGGGACTTCCACGGTCCGATTCTGAAGATGACTGAGATGACGGGGAATTAGAGGTATCAACAGACGCCACCAGTTTTTTTCATTTGAGTGCGATGGAATCGGAAAAGGGAATATTTTTGAAACGTGGGTCCAAAAACATGGGTAGGGTCAGCAAGTGACAGCTTTCATTTAAAGGAAATAATATTCAGAAAAACGTTAGAATAAAACATTCAGCAGCCTATGCATCGAAATTTCGACATCGATGTTCCAAAAACATCGATGGAAAAACATCGATGTACGATTGCCATCCGTATCAGTTGGAGTCATAATCTCGAAGACGGTGGTGACTCACCACTGGTGAGTCGTGTAGTGGGGAAATCAACAAAAAATGAAATCAAGTCCTAGAGTAATATACTTAAAGGATACGTAAGGTGAAGTAAATAGGAAAACCTGTTGTAAGAACCTGTTGTAAGAAAGAGGCGGCTAAACTGCCACCATAGCACCCCCCCCCCCCCCCCCCACCGAAGATCATGTATCACCGTAATACACATTGTCACGTTGTAGCTCATTTCTAAATGTCGTTCATTACAATGTAATGATGTCATCATGTTACATAACAGAAACTGTTAACTCAACAAAAGGCCACTTAAAATTCGGCGTCTGAGAATCGAAAGCCAAATCAATTGCCCCTTTTCACAATGTTTACTCATTTGTACGTAACACGCTGTCAGTATTTGGGCATAATTTTAGTTCACATATTAATACAACTAGGAAGGGGGTCGATAACGATACTGTTTCAATTTTCGGTGTAAGCACTATGGATAATACAACTCTGATTGAGTACAACAGAATTCTCCGATGATTGAATGCTAAGAGGATCAACCCTTCGCCCTGCCGCCTCACAGTTATTGGTTCACCAACTGCCCGCTGCGTAATATTCATAACATCCCTATTCACCTTGTGTATTCTTCTTCCGGCGGAATTGAATTTATTGTTCTTTCGCCAACGTGGAAATCCGCTGTTGAATATTTTCGCTTCAACAAACTCTCTGATGAAGCGGAACGGATCCATAGTGCTCTCCCGCGGAGTAGGTATACAACGTTCAATCGAAACAATTTCACTTGATTTGAGCGCTCCAAGTTGGTCGGGTTTTAAATTGGGTGAATGGCTGTGTAATGAGTGCAGGTGAGGAGTTGATTGTTTGTCATTCTTGAGGTGCGATCTTTTTAATCGTATCGAACGCTGGTCATTCGAAAATGGGTGAGTAGCTTCGGGAGGTCGCCATAGTAGGTCGGGTAGGACGATACTTCATTAGAGCATTGGTTGGAAATGAATTTACCTAGTCGGTGGATTGCCCTAAGTTTGATACGTTCCATGGCCATACAATAAGTTACCTGATAATAATGGTAAAGGGGTAAATCATTATGTACTTTCACCAGTCCCTTCCCTTAAAGTTGTTACATTATTCACCTCTTTGAAGGTCTTCAAATGCCGTGGTATGTTCGCCTTATCAATCGTTGTGTGAAAAACATCATTATTGGCTTTTTTTCTACTCTCAATCATATTTCCACCTGACGTGTGACATGCTCTAGCAGCAACAACACAATTGAAATGCCTTTTGCATGTCTCCCATATCTCGATAAGATTGATTGGTTGATCGATAAGAAGGCGTATTTAAATACAGACGATGATACAGTGATTTTGTGCTATGTTTGACTCGACTCGAAGTATGTGAATAAAGGTCACCTGGGGGATAGAGGGACGTGCAGCAACTAGTTTTTTCATTCTCTTTAAATAAACAAAAGGTCTCTTGAAAGAATAAATGAGTAGCGCTAGTGAGTTGTTGTTGCTCTGATATTTTCTGTCTTCCCTCGTTTCCACGTTTTATCAACTGTACATCACTGTCACTCAACACCAGTCATTACAAAGTAAAACTTGAAGGAAACTTAGAGGAACCCGAATGGAGGATCAACATCAGCAATATCCTGTTACCGTTATGAGAAAAACATCCGCAAGGCCTACGGACACTTGCAAAGTCATTTATCGTAGGGCAGAAGAGGAAAAAAAAGGAAAAGACGATGAGGGCGGTTTAGACGAGTGAACCCTCGGCAAATAGCGGGACGAGGTCTGGCGACGGAGGATGGAAGGACCAGGACGGAGGTGGAGACGTAATAAATGTAAAAGTATACGAGGGCGTCCTGGAGATTTTCCTTCTTTCTGCTGATTCCCCGAGGAAGATAAGTCCCACGGCCTATTGTGAACAGGCTTTTATACGCGGAAGGAGCGTCTTCCCTTCCATCTTCCCTCCCGTCCCTTCAGTGTACATCTGGCGGCAACGTTTCCTTTACATTAATTTCCGGAAACGGAGAGAGCGTGACGACGTCGGGCTGCACCTACAACATTAAACTGTATTAGTGGAAAGGGAAAGGGGTGAGGGGGGGGGGGGGGATGTTTTATCCGAGAAACCTCCATTTATTTCGAAGCACTTGGGATGTTTCTTGCGTCTGCGACATGTCATTCAAGCTGATTGTTATGGTCCGTTTTTAGGCTTAACATACTTACAAGGGTCATCGTGAAATGTTCCTCCTACTCGGGCCTGTCGTACGCTACAGTAGAATCTCTTCATCTCTATGAACACGAGGTGACCGGTGTTCTGACGCAATTCCAGACAATTCGAAAATGAGGAGTTGGCTTCAATTTTTTAAAATTATTACTATTTTATTATTATTTTTTAAACTACAAGCTAGGAAAATAACGAAAGTGATGGTCAGCTGCCGGAAAAGTTTTCCCAAAAAATGTAGGGAATTTACAAAAGCTGGCCGCGTTTTAAAGAGAGAAAAGAAATTTCATGTTTCGTGCGATTCGATTTTCGGAATATCACTGCATTTTTCTGCTCTTTCAATACACCTGCGTTGCACCAATATGGTAGAGTATCCGATAGTATAGCGTACGTCCCAAAACTGCCAATCCTCGGTTGATTTTTTTTCCCTCTCTCTTTCGCTCTTGCTCTCTCTCTCTCTCTCTCTCTCTCTCTATCGTCGATTATCAATTTTTTCCAGGTCGTCCGTAACTGGATTATATTCCGCAGTTTTCTCTCTATTTTCCTTTCGCCTCTCCGTGCGATAGCCGATTCCAGCAAGTTTTCAAGTTTTATCTGCAGGTACGAGTATTTCCCGACGAGCTAAAAGGAAGCGTCCTCCCCATTAACCCTTCCTGTGTTCTCCCACGTTGGGAAACGGTTGTTATCTTCGAGCTCCAAATAAGTGAAAATGAAAAAAGAATATTAAAAAGTTAACCGAGAGACCCCTACAACACTCTTTTTTTATTTTACAATCTTTTCTATTTTTATATTTCACGTAAAGACTCGCTATTAACTGACAACAATCTGTGTAGAAGTACTTCTTTTTATTAGTGTTTTCGAACGATATTCAGCATATCAATAGTGTAGCAAGTCTCTCATCAAGTAACTTAATCTTCTGACTAGTTAATACTTTATATTACAGCCAAGTGGATTATCAAAATGTATTAGTTATTGGGCTCAGAACAAGCTTAATGCTTGATAATCAAATTCTCAAACCAGTTTGGACTTATGGAGCGCCGTTTTGATGCTGCAACCGTGATATTATACAAGGGTTTGAAAACGATATACTAAAATATTATGTTGATGCGTTTCGGTACCCCGAAAATGATCGACTACACATTGAGATTCAAGTCGTTCTATCCGCCATCCTCCTTGAAGTCGACGAACACTTCTGTCGTTTGAAAAGACAAATGCCTCAGGAGTTGAATCAGTAAGTGATACAAGTGAGTAGAATGCATCAGCAATCTCAGCAAGTGACTGAATGAGCGGTAAATACTCAAATGGACCTAATGAACAAGTGACGTTTTTTTAGTTTTATGATCTAAAAGTCAGAACAAAATTCCTTTACAAGTTTTATTAAAATAGTCAGTAATGTTTACCATTTAGAAGAAGAAAAAATATTGAATAGGTATATTCATGTATAATATGTAGTATAACCTCTATATTTGAACTTGGACGCTGGAGCTGTGATATGCACTTTAAATTCGACGAGAGCAGGGCGGCGAAAATAGAAATGGCATCATCTTGGCGTTCGTGGTTGCTGCAACTTACTTCATATGACTCCGTTGAATTCAGCTCCTCATTTATGTGGGTCAACTTGTAGCCATCGACGCCATTTCATATGTCTGGGGGTCAACTCCACAGGCAACTACGAAACTGTCGAGCTTTATCTTGGGGTTCAGCTTTAATAGCGTAGCAGATAACGGTACTCAATTCCGGAGCTTTCAATAAGTTTGCTGCTGGGGTTGGAATTACTTTAGTCATAACATCCTGCTACCATTCCGCCGCTAATGGGCTTGTTGAAAGGAAAACCGGGATGAGCACTTCTAGAATATGTACCCTAATTCAGAGGAGGCTGAAAAGTTTGCTATGGAAGCAGTACATAACCAATCACCTTGACTAAGTAATGTTATTGTTCGAATATAGGCTGTTCTCCACTCAGTGAAGCTTTGGGAGCTACTCTCTGTCTCCCAGCATATGAGCATTACCTACAGAATCTCTCAGCCTTTAGTGGAAGAGACACCATGGAGCTCTGATACCTTAGGAAGAAGTACCCTTGTACCTGAGTACCCCGAAGTTGGGTGTAGGACATCAGATTCTTGTACAACAACGATATTCCAACAAAATGACAACAGTCTATTCCACCAATCTTGTCAAGAAGGTCCAGGCATAGAAAAAGAAGCTGCACTGACGACAATGCTATTGAGTGCATACATTTCCGGGGAAATCCTTATTTTACGTCCGGGGGAATCTGATGACAAAACAGTATCAGGTGGCATTGAGATTTGAATATAATGAGTTTTCACTTGATGAATTCTGACGTACTTTTTGAACTGGTTTGCTATGTATTAGAACGTTGTTCGTTATTACTATTAAACATTGTATTAGAAAGTTGGAATGTTATTCTACGCGATGAAGTAATTAAATTACAAATTACATTTAATATTAAAATTAAATTTTGAAGTAATTACAGTGATGAAGTAATATGGTCTTGTGGAGTGCCACAGGGGACACTATCAGGCCTTATTTTATTTTTAGTATATACATATAAATGAACTATTGAACATGGAAATAGATGGCGTTATTTTGGGTTTTGCCAATGATACAGCAATCTTATTTCATGGAAAAAATTGTGTTGAGTTGCAAAACACAATTAATTATTATTTGTTTCTCATCAAGCATTGGTTGAGTCTAAATTGTTTGGCACAGAATGTTGATGAAACCTCGTAACCTCGTTAATCAACTTTTCCTCTTCTAATAGTAGTTGTTCCGTGCCTGTAGAGGTGTATTTTCATCAGTTCTCATGTTTCCCCAGTGGTAAAGTTTGCGATTGTACAAGCTTACCTTTGAGTAGAAAATGTAGGTAAATACCATGGGGTTACATTTGATGATCGGTTGAAATTCAATATACTTATTCATTCTTTGGTTTCTGAACTGAAAAAAATTGGTTTTTGTTATGTTTTTAAGGGATCTCGAAATTTTTTATCTTTTATGCATCTGAGATCTATTTACTTTGGTTTCGTTTTTTCTTTATTAAAATATGGTTTCATTGTATGGGGTAGTGCTTTGCAGGTTGCACCAAATACCATTCTCATGTCGCCCTTAGAAAGAGTTATCGTTATCCCATTGTCCTACTTCATCGAGAATTTGATGTACTCAACATTAGGCTTTTGTTGTTATTTCACTCTTGCTTGCACGTGTTCAAAGTTGGAATTCTGCCTGAGCATAGGTGTAGTATCATGCATGCACGTACGGCGATGACATTTAATATTCAGTTGCCAAAATTTAGAACTGAACGTGCTAAGAGAATTGCTCGTTATAGAGCTTTATGGCTTTTTATGCTTACAGAATTAACCCCAAATTTTTTAATATTTTTGGTCATTTTATAGTAACAATTTTGAAAAGGATCAGAAATTTTGATTTATGGAGACTTTTCAGTTTGATGTGATTTCGCTTATTCTTAGTACGTTCATTCATTAACTAACTTATTGTGCTATTGTATTATTCTCGTATATGTAAACCTAAGCTGTGGTTGTTGAGATCAGCTCCACCAGCCCCCACTAGTTCATATGAACTTATTTGGTTGGTGGACGGAAGGATATTTCTTTATCATTATTGGCGTGTAAATTTGTATTCTTTATTTGGTCAATAAATAATAATAATTATTATTATTACTACCAATGTAAATGAGTATTGAACATGTAAGACTCGATTTATTTTAATTTCACTCAGATGATGTTGATCCAAAACTATTAACGTTTAATAGATGGAGTATTTCCTCATAACGGGAATTTCTGGTTTGGAGGGCCGAATGAATGGGTTATGTTTGTCGACTTGTATGATTTGAATCTGCAGAATGGAGAGCGGATGTTGACGGTTACCCACGAGAGGAAAGGAGATTTACGAGTGAACCGAACAATGACGTGACAGCCGAAAACGGTTCATATGGATACAGCCCTGCGCCTGATGCTGTCTCGCTCATCTCCAAGAGAAGTGTCGTCCCGGAATTGATTGGTGAGAGCTCCCCCATACCCGCAAAACACCAGGTAGGCGACCGCAGAACTCACCTTGGGGTCCTCCGCCATACGGTTACTTCCAAAGCGTCATCCTGACCTCCCGGACGGCGGCCGTCCTGGCGATGTATCATCCCCTCCGGAGTCCGACCCCTCGGCTATTAATCATCGGATGTGGACGAGAGGGTAAAATCCTCCCGTGTCCAACCCTCCAACCATCATAACCTGCCTCTCAGTCAACCCCATCTCTTCTCGTATGTGGACTCCCACATCCATCGCCTCTTCATTCGCCTACCACTATACGGGGAGCGACTCGACCACCAACCGGTATCCACAGTAATTCACTCATGTGATTAACGACACCTACTACTCCACAACAACTTCAGTCTAAATACTTTCTGAATTCACTTTTCCCGCTCCATAATATTTCACTCCTTAATGAAGATGGTTTTTTTGATATATTACCCACTCGGAATTATTTCACTCCATGATATGAGATATGAAAAAGGTCCCATTAATTTGTTATAACGTTGGAGCTGTCACGATGATTAACTTTTTTTTCACTCTCAGTCCCTGTGCTGTAACGAATCATTCTCGCAGTGCGGCGTTGTAGGTAATGGAGCGGCGGATAGAAACTGTGCGATGAGAATCTGCTGTATGAAGTATCCGCTTGGAGGCGCGTGTAATTATTGCTCCAGAGGGCTTTTCCACTCCAAAAACCAGTCTCAATAGCCATTTCAATATAAATTACTATGGCTCACTCCTTGTGAAGAATGTCCCTCGTTTGCCAATAAGCGGTGAGAAAGCAGAACAAACCAAGTCAAAACTTAAAAAAAAAAAAAAAGAAGAAGAAGAAGAGGAATATGACATATCGTCGAGGAATCAGCAACACCACCAAGTTCGTTTTTCGCAACTTTTCAGGAGAGAGAAAAAACCGATTTTTTCGTCCATCAAGGCCTAATTGACTGAAGTTTTATCTTGATATCTATGATGAATAGATATCATTCATCATGGATATCGAGATAAAACTTCAGTCAATTAGGCCTTGATGGACGAAAAAATCGGTTTTTTCTCTCTCCTGAAAAGTTGCGAAAAACGAGCTTGGTGGTGTTGCTGATTCCTCGACGATATGTCCTTTAATTTGTAATGGTAAAGTCAAAATGTGGGAATTCAAATCAGAAAATGGTGAAAACTGCAACTGAGGCAATTATAAGCAAAAACTCGTATAACAAGCAGAGAATGAATTGCCACTTATTTTCACCCTCAGAGCACTTGGATATCAATGCAACAGGGTCACCAATAGTATATTATATTGATTAGAGTACCAATACTCTATCCTGCTTTACTGTGAGCTCCTCTCAATGTTATAACGGCTTGTACTTATTGTGAATGGCTGACTGTTAAGGGGACCCGCTATCTCCGTTTTTCACCCAAGCATAGTTTACAGGTTTTTTGCAATATCTCACAAAAATTGATGAATTACACTTCTTAAAGGTTGTAAGACATCATCCAAGTTTGTTAACTTCCATGCTTTCTTCGATGGACAGTTACACTGATGGACTGTACTAAATCTGAAGATTTGGAATTTCGAGAGTAATACACCACTATCAATTGACCTACTAGGTATATACTTATTACGTCAATTTGAGTGTAACATTTCGGATGTAGACAAGAAAACATTGTTCCCCAAAAATTTCGAAACTTAATTGTACTTGGAAAAAAGTCACAGAGCAAATTATTGAAGAAATAACTGGTTTTACGTAAAATGTCACCATATGAAATTTGAACGAAATTTGTGAAGAAAATATGATTTTTTGAGGAGAGCGATTGGAAATTTACGCCTATCGAACGGGCAATAGTAGTGCCCACTAGATTCTCGAGTTTTCATTGGTTCTGCGGTGCTCTAAAAACGAATCGTAATTCAATATCTGCTTTCAGGCTTTTGATATCGATTAGTCATTGCAATCGATAATAATTATTCACGAATTATTCATCTCAGGTGTCGGTCACCGCATATTATACAAACACAGGAGAAAAGTCTGTTATCCGGTTATTGTGACAAAAGACCGGTCAGTGTTAGAGAAACGAAAGATTACCAATTACGAAGGATGAACGCAAGTGAATGGCGATGTGATTCCGAGAACGCAGAATCAATCAGTTCGAAATGTTTTCCATTTCTGTAGAGTGTTTTATTTGTTTATTTATTTGATAAAAGGGCAATCCCCGGTTACAGTATTTTGTGGATACACACGGTATAGAAAATATAAATAAAGGCTATGCATATAGGCATTTCTGTTGCCACATAATACTATAAAAATACTGCACAGGAGGTTCGATACGGCTGGTTATGCACTCGCTCTCGGTGGATAACTTCACGTTTGAACTTTTGGAAGGTAATATTAGAGATGGTCCCCTCAATTTCATTCGTTAGTCACATAATCCGAGGGAGAGGTGAGTGATGTATAAATTAATAGTGTCACAGTGTGGGGCCCCCTTTTCCCATCAACAGTAGGTGTCTCTAATTTTCAAGAACATAGTCTAACTACAATGAAAACATTCGCATTGTGTAGATGTGAAAAATAAATTTATATGTCATTGTAGTATTAGTAGTCTATGTCTAGGCATTTCTGCGAGCGAATGTGAATACAAACGACCAAATGGCGATGGACTTTTTGAAATGTATGAATCTTTGATATGATTGAGGTTCCAGTATATCAAAACACAGTAATTCATTTCCAATATTCTACATAGATCATTTACTATATCAATACCCGACATGCACACGCTTATAATATGATGATTATAGTATTACAAAGATGAATTTGAGCAGGTTATATATTATATAACCTCCTCAAATTCATATTTGTGCGCCAAACTATCAGCAGTATTGTCTTCCTTCGTTCTGCCTTAAGGGAAGGCGTAATCTGTTTACCGGGAAGATAATACGTACTAAATCGCCTTCCGGACAGCAAGAAAGCCAGGAGCATCCACAAATCCGTAAAGGACTCTGTAGAGAAATAGCAGATCAGCGACACTTCTTCACTCCCCTACATCCTGTAACACTAGTTGGAAAAATGTGTTACTGATTAGATTTGAAGACCAGATCAAACTGGAGAAAACTGGACTGGTCTGGAGTTTTGAGCATTTTAGGCCTCGAGTGAACGTCATTTTCGGGGCCAGTCCAGTTGGAGTGTAACTTGAGTTATTAGAGAGTTTTTGTACATCCCGTTCTTCGTCCGCCATGGTCTCGTAATTAAAATGGCCACTGTTTGCACTTCTAGGACGAGGAGCGCGTTTTTCTAGCAAAGAACTGATTTTAACTTCAAAAACATCCTCCCTCGTATCTACCACTTCCATGATTTTAAATTAAAATGAAAAGAAATACTGAATTTAATTTAATTGATGAAATCAACACGTCAAGCTTGTAAAAGCCGTTGTAACAGGTTGGAATTATAAATAAGAAAACTTCTTGGAGCACTTCACAAGATTCACGCACAGAATCACGGCACAAATTGCGCAAACAGTTATTTAGCTGAACGCTGGACTCGCATCCATAGTTTTCGTCCTAGGACCTGTAGCTACTGGTGCCAGTCAACTGGCCTCATGTATTCGCGGCATTAGAGCATATGGTCGGAAAGTTCACGAAATCGTAACGTATTAAACGCGTTAATTTGAAGAAAAAAAATCCAAGAAAATATCGTCGAAAAAATCGACTCTGGACGTAACGATAGGTTGAAGGAAGCAGACTCTGGGAGTCTGGGGAAACCATGTTAAAACGAAGTATTTATCGATGCGACATAGTGGAAAGCCAACTGATGATTCGTATGTGTCGAGCCGAAACCAAGTTATTAATAATTAATACAATGATTACAATGATTAATACAATGATTACAATGATTACAATTAATAATTATTACAATGATTACTTTTTCCAAATTAGTCCATGAGCGTTGTTGTACTCTTCTTGTCTCCCACGGAGGTCATCCTCACTCCTGTTATTCCAGCTGCTGCTGTTTACGATTTTGCCTCACGACTCCCTGAAAGTTTTTAGTTAACAAGTTGAACATGGAAAGGAATACTTTAAGGAGGAAAAACGGCATACGAAAAAAATGGGTGTATTTGGATTCGGGGTGAAAACCAAACCATAAAATAGTGTATTTCCGATGGATTACCCCGTCGCCGCTCTGTGCTTGTCTTGAATGGTTTGAATCCAGGAGCCAGAATGACGTGTGGTGACGGGCGATATCCGATGATACGTCGGCTTAGGCCGTGTCGGTTGATGGAAATGATTTTTATTAACATGCAGCTAAAAACGGGACGCGGAATATTTTCATTCCCGCCAGGAAGCTTCTCCTTCCCCCATAATAAAAAACCGGAGGGTCTTCACAGGCTGTCTCGTGTAAATATTACACGTCACTCCATAAACAGCAATTTTCTTGGCAAATATTGAAGGAGAGACGGGCGGGGGAGAAAAGTAGAAGAGAGAAAAATAAGGCAAGTTGCGGGCTGGAAGCGCGGGGCAGCGTGGGATTGAGGCCGTGAAACTAACCACGAAAATGCCTGTCAGCGGCAACCGCATCTTGGTCGGAGTCTCGGCCCTTTCGCCCTCGCGCTGTAGAAGTCTGTTTATAAAAGACCTCCTTAATACTGTGATAACAAGGACTTCCCTTCAGCCCTCTCTCGCTCCACCCCACCACCATTTCCCTTATCCATCAATAGCAGGCCAACATTAGCACAAAACCAAGATAAAAGTATTTCGTACTTGTTCCCTCCCAATTTCTTTCCCCTTTTTATCTTTTCCCCCCCAAATAAACGACAAAATAACGAAAGAAAACTGAGTTAATGGTTTGCACAACATCATTGTGATGTCCTGTCGATTTATTTATTTTATTTTTCTAATGTACAGCCCACAGAATCCGCCAAAGACATTTTGACACTTTTCAGCAAGCTTGAAGATATCGTTCACTATAATAAGTTTCCTCAGACACTTATGTCCTTCTTAATCAGAGACAGCAAATACAAATATGTATCATATGTCAATTTATATTTAATACGTCGTAACTTACATCACTTCAAAGATTTCAACGAAAAATCTTGGTTTCAAGTATTAATACAAAAAGAGGTAGACTAGAGTTTGTAAGTCAATAATAAAAGTTACACAATTGGTCACAATTTCCGACTAATTTAGAATTTTTTTTAGAATAATGAAAACGGACATACTGAAGAACATCCAGAATGTCGTGTATGGTTGAACATAATCCTTCGAACGCTCGTAAATATGAGGAAAACGCTGCAGATCACCGTTGAAGCGGCACGGAATTTATATCTTGTAATTAATCATATAAAACCGAAAGAGGGAGGAAGATGAATGATTTTAGTGGACTGTATATGATTTCTATTGGACTGGGCCAGGAATTGATTATTATTCTTACATATATGTGTATAGTAAAAGAATAATTGGAGTAAAAAGAATAAATGGAATAAAACAAAAAGAATAAAGGAGGACGCAGCTTATCGAAGTAGGAATTACACTGCCTACCTCGAGGGCCCCTGGGCTGATGATGATTATGATCTTTAAGATGAGAGGAATGCGAGGATCAAATGGGAAGGAACTCCGTTAGTTGAATGAAGGGGATTTTACTATCACACGTCAAACTCACTGAGCAATATAAATTGATCATTAAATTATACAGGAAAGAAATAGAGATTTGAAATATATAGCGGAAAAAGAACTGAAGATGTAGGCCAGTGGACTGGGGTCATGAATTTTGGAAGCGTAAATCAGTGTTATCGGGACTTATGCGGACCACCATAACAAAAAGTGATATGCATCATATAGAGAGAATTTAGTTACCTATAGCGAATTTTAAGTACATTCAATGATTTAAATGCATTTTAAAGCCGATTAATTACACGTTATAACGATTTTTTCAGGGGTCCTTGAAAATTTATTGTTGGGAATCTCTGATGTAGGCGGTTAGACGTTAAGTGAGTGCGAGAGGGGATGAAAAGGCCCGAGGGATAGAAGCAGCCAAAATAATAAATTGTTATAATATAACAATATTATGTATCTTAACAACCGTTCAGTGTATTGGATCCTTGAGAATCCTGTAACTACACGACAAGTATTTTTTAATACTTTTTAATTGAACAGAAACATCGTAGCTTACACACTGAATTTCAAAGTTATCGGTGATTTTTTAAAGAGAGCGTAAGAGCGGAAATTTTAACAACGAAAATTGAAAAGAGTATGAGTCGAGGACGGGACTTTAATATAGATATTATCGAAATACCGATATTTCGTCGAAGATATTCGATATTTCAGTATCCGATGATGTTCCCTGTTGGAATCGATCCACCCCTCCACCCCCCCGCCACCATGTCAACACAATACGTACATCTTCCATTAGTTCAACATTTCGGTAGCAGTCGGTATTTCGGAAGATAATACAAAATTTCCAAATAAATTGACGTGCTGTTCTTCAACTTGATGTGGTGTCGTGCGTGGATGAAGGATATTGAACAACGGAATAAAACATGAGGGAATGTTACGTGAGGATTTTATTAAGAAAAATTGAAGTGGAATTCAATTCCTACCGGGTTTTAAATAATGCTTAGGTATCAGGTAAGCCCCGGGTAGAAAAAGTTCTAATTGCAATAAATTTGTCTACGATAGATCAGAGGAAAATAAGTTCAACTCTGGAGACCTCAGCCCTAGTTCCCATTATTCCCGCTACTAGCGTCTTTCCAGTTTCTTCAGCTCACTCCACACAACTTCCTCCATACCGACTTTCTCCACACCGACTCCATAACAATTACCTTCATTTGCAATATTTACCGAATAAAGACAATTACACGATTTCCCCGACACACAATAATTTCAGAATATTATTTACCGAATTATAAATGCCAGTTGGGGTAGCATGCTGAGAGAAAGGGCAACAGATAAATTACCTTATGGATACTAATGAATATTAAGGTCGTGATGTGACCGCCATCTTGTCTCCCCACCCGAACACCTGTTTCTCAGTCAGTCTAATCGCTTTACCAGTATAACTTCGTGCTCCCAAACTTCCTATATTTTTCAGTTGTATTTTCCAATAAAACTACCGATTTACCGATGCAAATTGTTTTGTGAATAATCCCGAGACTACCGTACATGGTGCCGAAACCCTTTATACGGTAATTGTGCGTGAATTTCCGCGATTGCCGTCATGGAACCAGTTTCCCAACACACAATGCCCGACGCGGGTTCTTTGTCTACCGATGCCCAATTGATTTGCCAGAAGCTTCGCCTCGATGTGAGTACAGAAACGTTTGCCAATAACGCCCGATGGGTGATGGAGCATTTGGGATCTGACAAAATTCCGAAATCAGCTTACTCGATGCTCAAGTCTGTGGTATCAACCCTCATCACGATAGATTCTATATCTGCGGCGGCCATGTGTCGACCATCTTTTCAACAACTTGAAAAATCAATTGCCCGACTCGATGATGTGATCAATAAGTTTCATTCCCTTGCTTTCTACGAGCATTTTCAACACGTCGTATTTTCGAGGGCCGTTCGGAGATACGTGTCTTTCCGGTTCGAAGACGCAAGGGCGACGTTTGAGGATTCTCTGGATGAAACACTCGATCTTCCCGACGTCAACAAACTCAGAACCCTACTACAAAAATTGGGACCTTCCCTACAACGATGGATTACGTCGCACATCTCAAATGGGACCCCATTTTCTCAAGTGTGGGATGAATTATTTGACGTCGTTGACAAAGCTGTATCATACCGCTCTCCCGCTTCCTCCCCTGTCCCTACCTCTAACCCATCTCGATTCGCTCGTTCCTCGCCCCAATCAGCCCCACGTGAGCAACCAGTTTCCCCCTCCTTCCTACCACGCAAACCGATGAAACCTACACAGTACTCCCAGCCTACTCAACAACGGACGCCATCCAAACCGACTCGGAATTCAGCGCCTGCCTCGCATCGTCACGTACGCCCACCTGTTATCTCTCAAGCCATGTTACCCTTCCCAGAACGGCATGTAAACTTTTTCCTGCGACAACTCAGTTTCCATGATACAGACACACACCACACCAATAAGGTTGTTTTGCCTCGCTCCCGATTCATTACAGTAAATGTCCTTTTCCCCTATCGATTGCTATGTCTTCCTATACCTTCCTACATTCCCACTGCCACCTTTCGCCCCCGGGGTCCTCCCTTGGGGGGGGGAGGATGTTCGGCCCCAGAGCTCAACTCTGGAGACCTCAGCCCTAGTTCCCATTATTCCCGCTACTAGCGTCTTTCCAGTTTCTTCAGCTCACTCCACACAACTTCCTCCATACCGACTTTCTCCACACCGACTCCATAACAATTACCTTCATTTGCAATATTTACCGAATAAAGACAATTACACGATTTCCCCGACACACAATAATTTCAGAATATTATTTACCGAATTATAAATGCCAGTTGGGGTAGCATGCTGAGAGAAAGGGCAACAGATAAATTACCTTATGGATACTAATGAATATTAAGGTCGTGATGTGACCGCCATCTTGTCTCCCCACCCGAACACCTGTTTCTCAGTCAGTCTAATCGCTTTACCAGTATAACTTCGTGCTCCCAAACTTCCTATATTTTTCAGTTGTATTTTCCAATAAAACTACCGATTTACCGATGCAAATTGTTTTGTGAATAATCCCGAGACTACCGTACACCGATATTTCGTCGAAGATATTCGATATTTCAGTATCCGATGATGTTCCCTGTTGGAATCGATCCACCCCTCCACCCCCCCGCCACCATGTCAACACAATACGTACATCTTCCATTAGTTCAACATTTCGGTAGCAGTCGGTATTTCGGAAGATAATACAAAATTTCCAAATAAATTGACGTGCTGTTCTTCAACTTGATGTGGTGTCGTGCGTGGATGAAGGATATTGAACAACGGAATAAAACATGAGGGAATGTTACGTGAGGATTTTATTAAGAAAAATTGAAGTGGAATTCAATTCCTACCGGGTTTTAAATAATGCTTAGGTATCAGGTAAGCCCCGGGTAGAAAAAGTTCTAATTGCAATAAATTTGTCTACGATAGATCAGAGGAAAATAAGTTTATTGGGGCCGTGTAATTTATTCGATAATATAGGATGTATATTTTGAATTATTGATACTTTGTTGTTCATATGGTTCAGTATTTTCAATATCTATATTGACATCAATCACTCATTAATTCTGTAAACTAGATTGTGATGCTGAACTTATTTTCAATAAAAAAACATAAAATAAAATAAAACGCCACTCAATGTTAAGTTGAAGTTCTTATTGAAGAACTGCGCTGAATAAGTCGTGGTTTAATGTTGTAAACTTATGAGTTCATGGATGGGGATGGTTAGTGGTGATATGGGATTTTATTAATGGGTTCTACGTACTAATGAGCAGGGTATGGCTCCGAGTACATTAAACCGACGATTGAGCAGTCATGATAAAGTTATCTGGATGGCTGGAGCCGTTGGAGATATAATTATGTATTTGAATATGGTGATAAACTGTAGGGTGGATTTTGAATTCTCGACAAGCCCCAACTTACAAAGAAGGTCATACGAGCAGGAGGAAGGCCGTATGAGTACCTGGGAACAGAAGGAAAAGGACATGACTTTCAAGGATGTGTCATGATTCCTATGAGGATTATAAGCCTCGAGAAGAGCCAAAACCGTAAATCGTAGAGCTGACCAGAGTCAATCAACCCCCAAGGGCGTAAAGCGATGATCGGTGGTCCTGAAAAGCTCAATGGAAGAGACTGTTCTGTTCCAAAGATAAAAAAGGGGGGCTGTTGGAGATCAATAGAAGTCTCCTTTGTTTCCCATGAATTGTTCAGATGGGAAAGGAATTGCCATGGACTGCTCCTCGGAGGGACCCACTTCGTACGATGCCCACGTCGGGATTTCAAATAAATACAGGGAGAAGCTAGTGAGTGGTCTGTTTGTTAGAAAATTTTATAAGAAAATAGGTAAGTTATTGAAACGCTGCCGAGTTATCCCCAATGGTTTCTTACATTCCGTCTGGATCACTGTACTGTATACAATATCCCTGTAAAAAAGACAACTTTGGATCATATAACAGACTGTCTTTATTAGGTACACCAAAAACTGACAATGACTGAAATTTTATCTTCTAAAAAGCAAGACTAAAATAGGCGTTTCTAAGCATTGAACCTGTATTTTGTTTTTTAGGTTCAACAATTTTTAAGCCTTTTTATAAACTATTTTAGGCCATCTGTTTGTCGCTTTTGTTTTTAGCGATCTTTGAAGGAAAATAAGCTATTGTTCTCGGTCCAACATACTTAATACTCGAATTTTCGAAAAAATCTATACTGAAATCCGTTTTGGACCATCCTGAATTCACTGCCTAAGGACGCCAAAAATCATATTCTACACTCATATTCATACTAACACTCTATACTCATACTCATACTACTCTAGACGATAACTCTCGATAGAATTGAGATAGAAAGTTCAAATTCGCACTTTTGTGCCTTCAACTGTTTTAGCTTTATTCCACTGGTACTGTCACCACACTAAACCCTTCTTGCATGCTTCATCTGATCAAAATCCTAGATATGCAAAAATCCGCATTAGCATTTATCCTACCTACTTTCATTTCTTCGCATGAATCCACCACCTCCGTAAGTTAGATGGTCGGCATATTTTTCATGATTATAGTGGTAATAAGATTTTATAATTAACACCAACGACATAGAGAGAACTGGATGAACCTTTTCTTTCCAAGACGACAAGTAACTATTAAGACTATTGTAAGTATCTACCGATCTTTAGTCAGAGAGCACCACACCTGATGCATTCCGAATTAACAGAATAACTTCATAATTACCCAATAAGTTTAAGATTGTCCATTTCTGAATAAGATGTTCCAAACATCACATTTTACATACAACCGTTTGTTTCTCCGAATATTTCCTCTTACAGCCATGCTGCATTACTGTGGATGTTTCAATATAATGTATTAGAACATCCACAGTAATGCATAAATGTATACAGTACTGTACAGTGCCAATTTTACAGTACAGTACAATTATATTATATTATATTATAATTGTACTGAACTGCATAAATTAAAATTGTGTGTCTGCGTGTACAATGAACTGTGTTTGAAATCTCTTACCATTTTCTATATTTAGACTAATTTTTGCCATGTTCCGATTAATCGAACGTTTGGATCATCGGGGTTGGGATTAGCAGGACTCTGATGTACCTCGATAGGCACAAAACGGAAATGAACAATCAACTCGACATCACAAAAACAAGTTTCATTTGAATTAGGTATATGTATTCTGTTATGAACATTGGCCATTTTATTCCACTGTTTAATATACCTTAATTTTTAATATTTTTGTGTCGAAACTTTGGCACTTTGGCTTGTGTGGTTCTGGCACCTCTTTGTATTGACTTGGGGTTATGAATTGTTTTAAGGGTCAAGCTCAGCCAAATTAAACGCCGCAAAGTTGGAAGTTCGTTTACTTACAAAAGAGTAAAATTTCTGAATTATTTCAGTCTTATTATTTTGTGACGATGTCCTTCCTAAAATGATTGGAGCTAGAGAATAGAAAAATCCCGTTTTTTGACGACGGAGTCTGAAATTCCGTCAAAAATGTAAACAAATCTCTGGATCTGACAACTTTGCGTGTAAATGAAGTGTTTAAATCGACTTTTTCTTCTGTGTTACAGGATCATTCGGGCTCCGACTCAACAATTTGGAGGTCCCTCGTCACGCTGACGTCGGTTCCGGCGTCACGCTCGGCTGCGAATTCGAGCTCGACGACAACAAGCTCTACTCGGTCAAATGGTACAAAGACGACTACGAGTTCTTCAGGTTCATGCCTGACAACAGCCCGACGTCTCAGATATTCCCAGTGAACGGAATACACCTTGACGTGAGTACCAGAACGCTTGTTATTCTTAGCGATTTCTGAGTCACTAAGCTATTGCACTGATTCGACGTTTTGGTTCATGAATTGTTCTAGAGGAGACAAACAAAGATTATTCCAATAGCCGGACATTGAGTTTTTCCATTTCAAAATTACTAGTAGCGGTAGGTATACAGCATCACCAGTTCACATTTTCCACATCTTTTCAGGAGAACCATAAAGACAGTTTGTACAGTAAACCTCTGTAGAGGGTCTTTCTGGGCCGTTTCACTCGACCCTTGGTTCAGTTATCTAGTAGTTCCTGAATGTTTCTGACCTCTGAGTACACATAAACCCTTTAAACTATGGAGAAAACTTAGGTTAGCTCTGCAATGCGTAAAATGACGGGTGTTTCATCTGCCAATTCGCGCGAAGTCAGTTGGAGGTTTTTGAAATCTGGTCTCTACGCTTGATTTGCCGCAAAAAATAAATTTAAAACCCGCAAAATCCCAAAAATTTGGCCAAAATCTGGTGTTGCGGCAATTTTGTTCAACAGTTACTTTAATGACGTGAAATTGTCGACAAAGGTCAAATTATTGAATTAGGACTGTACATTTAATGGTTCCGATCAAAAATACCGATCATTCACAGTTGAAATCCGAGGACCCATTGCTTCAGAGGGAGTTAATTTGATAATAGTGTAAATCCGGCTTAGAATCACATGTATCGGTGTTGACCAATTACCGCTTGAGTGTCTCAAGCGCAAATAACTGATATACGCTTTGATAACTCATCGATTGAATGGTAACCACAGATGATAATATCAATTACGAATCCATTTAGTGATGCACGAATCAATTGATTATGTTCACAATTTTGGTAAATTGTTGATGAGAATAGTTTATGGATTGACAGAAACCGGTAGTTGCTAGTCTAGTCATAATAGGATTTTCAGAGGTTAGTTTGGCTATGTTTTTGATTTTAGCACCCCTCATGTTTTCGGGGTGTTAAGTAATAGGCCTTAGGACATGAACTTTAATCAGAATAGGACCAGGCTCAGCTAAGTGGCTCCTACAGTAAATTTCTATGCTATTCACACTATGAAGATGTAATTTGCTATGTAGCGTCCTTAGGACTTAACTGCAGAATGGACCCCGGAATGGATTAGTTGCCTAAAGCTAATTTTGATGCGATTGATTCTATGAAGCTGTAATTGGGCCCTCAATTGAGAGCAGATCGAAAAAGTTTTTCAAAATGTATTTTTTGTGGATCCACCGGTCATTCATTTTAACCCCATTCGATCCTCAGCAACTGGTGTACGGGATGCTGAGTGTTTTGGGAGTAGGGATGGCCATCGGTAGCCAACATATCGATATTTCGATAGTATCGGGGGTAAGGTATCGATGACGATATTTATCGTATAGCTCAGTATCGATACTTTTTGCAACCTATAGTATCGATAAAAATCTCGATATTTACTAAAATTTCGGTTAAAAAACCTTCAATAAAAAAACAATGTAATTAGCCCAACTGTAATGTCAATTTTCGGGCAATGAGTTTTTGACTATAGTTTTCATACCTATTTAAACATACGTACGTTTAAGACACAGACAAATTAAACATAAATTACGACACAGACACCTACACTCACCCTTATCAAAATCAACACACAAGGTTCCTCTTCTTCGTTTTCCCATTTTCCTGTCCATGCAGAACATTAAGTCAAATTTACTCATGGAGGTTAGAACGCCTATGGAACTAGTAGAAAGCTCCACTAGTTCACCCACAACACTAAAATCATTCATTCATCATTCATTCATCATTTCATTCATTATTCAATCATCATTTCATTAGATTCAAGAATTTTGGAAATGTTTGAGATATCGGATAAAGAAAGTATATCGACAGAAACCATCGGTTATTCAAGTATTGATACCCGATACTATCGGACTATGCACTATCGATACTAAAATATCGACATATCGAAGGAAAATATCGATATTTTGATCCTATCGACTATCGATGGCCATCCCTATCCGGCAGTCTTAGATAGTTATGTAGGTACGTGTTTTTGGAGGAAATGAGGGTAGACTTTTTGGACTATTGGTATTCATTGATCTGTGTACGAACCCAATGCCATTATACGATTCTGTCCACCTCACCAATCGAACTACACGAGTATTCATTGTAGGATCGTAATTACATTTTTGGTGTAAGAAGACAACACTCTGATTTATGTTGTACGGATAAGCCCAGGTTTATATCGCATTCGTAATAACGTAAGCCTTCTGGAGTTATAGTAAGTCGTCACTGTCGAAGGTTTTCTTCACAGAAGTCGGAGCTGCCGGTTTGACCTCGCACAATCAACAGTTACGCGGGGCCACTCGTAATAAGATGACCGGGCAAATGTTTGCCCCTCCACTGCCTTTCCACCTCTCTTTTCTTCTCTCCCTCTATGTGCCCTTCTGTTTGCTCATCAACCAATTTATCATCGCTGGGACGCTCTGGAAAATGTCGGTTCGTTTCCTCTCCTCCTTCCTGACAATCTGATTCGACGTTTTTGTCAAATGACGGTGATAACGGAACGTTTGCGTAGTTTTGACAACAAAATGGAAAGATCAGTAAAAGAGCGTGAATCGCGGAACAAACACGAGGAAGTGCTCGTAGAAACTCAAATCTGTTAAGTTTTGAATTTTTGGGTTATTATATCCAATAAATCAATCATTTAAATGAGATTTTCCTGTCTGCAGCGAACTACCTGTGTTCCTTGAATGCGGCGAATAGTAACGTTTTGGCCGAAAAAGGGAAAGAATGGCTACTGGTAATTGGAGGTTATGGTCCATCCTAAAACACCTCAAGTTCATAGCGGTCCCTGGATGAGCGAAGTTGACATTGTTCAAATATGCATTAGAAACATTGTAAAATTAGATAAATTAAGTTCAGTACTTGGAAAAAACCAGCAAGTTTCAATAGGAAATCCGAATGAAAATTTTCAGGAACATTATTTGTTTTACTATTTGCAACGTTCACACTATTCGTACCTACGTAACAAAATCTCACAATCGGTGACAATGACTACTCATGTTACTTTCACCTTATTATCAGTTTGAAGTAACACGAGTAGGAATATCCACAGTTGGAAATGAGTATCTTTCAACTTTTCTGTACCTACATCTACTTATTTCGAATATAATCAAACTTACCTGGCTCCAAATCTTCTATTTTCGTGGCATAGAACTAAAAGTAGGTTCAACGTACAAATGGAACACAACAGTTTTAAAATAATTTTCTATATTTTTCATCATCCTACAGATTTTTCGTAATTAATATTTACAAAAATACGCATTTCAATTGAAACCTTAAGGTTGTCTTGAATGAAGTTGTGACGACAGTTCGAGAGAATGTGTTTGTAGACAGAAAATTGCTTAAAATAACCGGGTAAGAATGCTCCGTCAGTTCACTGGGTACATCCTCTCCCATTAAAATCTTGTTAACCCTCTTCAATGTTTCTAGACCATTATTTTTCTGCAAGAATGTGGACCACTTCTGTTGTCATTTTATCCCATTTGTAACAGGAATTGCCTGCATTTTGCGGAGCATTCCTCGATCAATTCAAAACTTTGTCTCAACTCAACACCACCTTCCTCTACCCTAGTTAGTATCAATGATATGAACGACAAGTGGCTTTTGATGAAGACTAAGACGTGAGAAACGTGGGGATTTCTCACCAAATCCAAGACTTTTTTAACACTTTGTGATCAAAATCATCTCTCCGTTTGATTTAGTACTTAAGAAAATTTTATTTTCGTCCCGTCACCAAATTCGTCAAACGTTATTGATTATCTATAAAATATGCAGCATTACGATTCCCCCCCCCCCCCCCCCGAATATGCAAAAATATGCAGAATAAAATTCAAACCAGAGCATCTTCAGAAGGCAACTCGGATAAAGGAAGAATTTGCGCTCGACTTACATGAAGCGAAGTGGATATGCAATTGCATATAAATCCGGTCTTTAGTTATCACTCAAGTCTCCGGGACATGGGCGTATCTGCGGTCCCATTTTTGATCTGAATTCACGATGGAGAATCTGCACCAACGAGGAGCTCAGGCTGACGTATGGAGAATTTAACATAGCCGTTGGCTATGGCATGTGATGTACAGTGGTAGACCTGGATGTAGCCGAAGAAGACGTTTGAAGTGGCTGGACGATGTGGAAACCGATCCGAGAGGTAGTGGCGTCGAATGATTGAGGAGGTTCTGTGAAGGACCAAGGAGTAATTACTATAGTAATTAGTATATAGAGAAGAAATACAGCTGTGGAACAGCTAGGGTCCTCTCAGGAAAATTAAAACTGTCGTTATTTGTTATGTGAACGAGAAAATAGGTTTTCAAATGAATCCATATTAACCGGACATTTATAGTCATTTGTTTTCTAAAGGTCTAGGCCGTTGCTTTTACTGACATGTCACTTCCTCTATCTTAATTTTATGTTCTCGTGCATATTATTGAAATATTATAATTCAACATTTTGTGATAATAAAAGAATCCTCTCTTGGTGAGTGAACCTCTTCCCAAAAGAAACATTACGCCTACTAATGACACCATTAATGTAAAATTAGAGAAAATGGATTCTTGTTCAACAATTTTAGTTTCATCAAGGCCTAACTCATCTCAAAAGCCCGCTATCATGGCATTTTCTCTTACATTTTAGTATTTTCTACTGTATGTGTATTTTCATTGATAGGCTCAAATACCTACATTAATAATCTTGAAGTGAGCGGTGATTGAAGTCACAAAACAGTTTTTGCTATCTCTGTAGAGTTACATACCTACTAAAAGCCGACCTACACGACGAACAACCTAATAGTCAGCTGCTGACTTGCGTTATAATTTAATTATGCCACTTTACCTCGTTGAATGCCAAGTCGTCATTCTCACCACCTTGTGGTGAGTTCATCGTTTCGAACAAGCAACTATCGCGCGGTGCCAAAAAGGAAGTTGGATTCCTCGGAAAGTGATGACAGTTGTGAACTGCGCACTATTGGTGAGGAGGGATGACGCGCTTGTAATTCCTAAAAGTTACCTACTTGGCGGATTTCCATGTCTTGGCTCTGTACGAGAGTGCGAGAAAAAAAACGGGAATCTTCCCAACCCCTTGCCAACTATCTCACTGACGGTGGAGCTGAAACGACGGGCTTATCAGCCTTCCGAAACATTTCCGGCAGAAATAAGGCACTTTCATGTGGAGTTTCGCCCCGAAGTTAGCGGCCATTCCGCCCGCTCCAGACCGCCACCGCTACCCAAAACATTATTTGTAGCACCAAATAAAAGTCAAATATTTGTCGACCAAACAGTTGGGAAAAGGGTTTTTTTCTTCCTCTTTCCCCTGAGGGAAGATAACAGTCGGAGCGGTTTCTAGGGAGCTTTTTGGAATTGAGGACGAGTCGGGAGTTTAAAAGAGCTTACGAGAAAACGAGAACGTTTCGGGGCCGTTGCAAGTGAAATTCATTGAGCGGCCTCATAGTGGTAAAAAGTTATTGTATCTATCAAACTATCAGTTGTCTTTACCATTGATAGTTGAAACGATAATTCAGTGTTTCCAACAAAAATACCTACTACCTATTTATTAATTAATTGTTGCCAATTCAAGGAAATTCAGTCCGATTTACGCATATTTGGGCTATTTCTGGGCACTTTCAAAATTCGAGTCATCCTAGAGATGCTTCAATAACAAGAATGCGGATTTTACTTATTTGAGATATTACACTCCCCCAACTTGTGGTTATTCATCACATCTGGAGAGGTCCTTCAAAACATTAGGGTGGTTCCGATATTTGATATCGATAACGATGTTCAACGTCGATATCGATACAGCGATATTATCGCCACCAAATATCGAAATCGGCAATATCGAATGATATATTGCGAAATTTGTATGGTTACTCATAATTTTATGACAATGCTTTCTTTATTCAAGTGAATTTATTTATTCACTTGATTATATTACTACAATCTAAGACTGATTTCATTTCTGTATTGCAGATAATTTATATTAATTTTTTTAAATTAAATTTAAATTTAAATTTAATAATAATTAATATAAATTATCTCCAATATAAAAATGAAATCAGTCTTAGAAATTAAAATTTTTTAAATTTATATTACATTTTAATTCAAAATTCGGTTAAAAAATACACTTGATACGTTCATTGAAAAACCTTGTGTGTCAGCTAGGTAATTTTTGAGATCGCTTTTTAAACTACCAACCAAAAACAGTGACAACAGTTGCAGTAGATTTTGAGTACCAAAACAGAATTAATCATTTGTGGAGTATGGTTCTTGTTAATTTTTTTTTTTTTTTTTTTTTTTAAACTGCAATTCGTAAATGTGATTTTTGTAATAATCAAAACTCAAACATTTCCATTCAAAGATAAAATAAAGATAAGATAGGAGATCATAAGAATATCATAAAGACATCGAGAATATCGGGATCAAAAACCCTATTTTTGTAATAATACTTAACTTATGAAAATGCAATATTGCGATATTCACCATAATCTTTCGATATCACGATGTATCGGAATTATTGAAACGAAAATATCGATATTCATTGATATCGGTAATATCGGAACGTCCCATTATTAGTGTGGTTTTTATAGAAAACCGTCTTCGGATATCCAACCGGTAAAATTGATCCGGTAGATGGCGTGGGAACCTCTGGCAATGGGAGTGGTATTGGCCTGTCCGTCCTGTACCAGTCACCATCCTGAAGACAAGGGATTTTGTTTGGTGTCGTCTATCGAAGTTGTCTGTCATCAGATGCTATCATCTCTTCCTCGTCTAAATGTGAGTCTTATTTTACCACCAGGTGTGGTAGGCTTCATCATCTGGAAACAATGAAATCTGCTCAAAAAGAACAACTAATACCCGAGGTGTACGACCTGTTTGTGAGTCTTTTAGCGGCATCCAGGCATAACTTCCACATCTGAATTTTGAGTACATCGCCGAAAACTCCTTCAAATCCCGAACTTTTCATCCGGCCGTTGGCTACTGGGTGGTGTGTACCAATCGAATTCCTCTCACGTCGACGAATCTTTCAAGAACTTTCGAGGTAAATTGCGGACCATTATCGGTAACTAACTTTCTCACTTAATTGATAATCGGCAGTCACTAGAGATACTCTGGCTCGTTCAAGAGGTTAGCAAAATTGAACCGTGAAAGTTCATCGACCACCACGAAGGATTTAGTCGTTCGTTGTCTCAGATTTCTTCGTTAGCTCACCAAAGTCTGGATGAATAGTGTGGTGTGGAAGAGATCGAGTGGAAGATATCGATGTTTTATTCCAACGCTACACCTAAAAAATTGAGTGCAACCACTTAGTTAATTCTGATGCAGTATTGGCGGGTAATAATATGCTGTCTGGGTTATAATATACTGGGTTATTAGGTAATATACTGTCTGGTGGATACCTATCGATTCTAGGCCACAAAACATTCTGCTATAAATCGTTCAATCGGTTCAAAGGTTTTAATGTTGCCATCGATGTTGCATCCCCAATGAACATTTTCGTGGCTGAGGTTCAGTTTGATTCTGCGATGGCAAACTGTACGTAGAAGCAGAAGATGGAGGAGTAGCTGAACGTATGAGATAACGGAAGACTTCTCGCTGCCAACCGCGGTATTCCACAACCCCATTGAATTGTCGAGTTGTGTATCATCTAAAATACTATTCAGATGGTATTATTTTTAGATGATTCAGTTGAGCACATATTATATGGTATAGATGTCACCACTATATAAAAACGATTATTTTAATTACCAAACAGTTTAGAGAGGTTTCAATTCCAAATTAACCGATGAAATTTCCGGAAAACGTTCGACAATGAAGGGTGAATTGAGAAGGTAATCAAATTTGAATATTTAACTATTATTGTTAAATACCTATTTACTTAATATTTGAGTATGAATAATTTAAATATGAACTCACGCAGCATAACTGGCGTTCTTTGTTCACCATTACGCAACAAGCGTCGATACATGAATGTTGACTAAATTTGTTCACTTCAAAAGTCATGCTGATACTTGGAATTTTTATTGTTTTCGTTGTGACCATAGATATTTCAAAGTCACAAATAATACAT
This sequence comes from Stenodema calcarata, assembly GCA_963920205.1. Lineage (NCBI taxonomy): Eukaryota > Metazoa > Arthropoda > Insecta > Hemiptera > Miridae > Stenodema > Stenodema calcarata. Next base: position 5,191,048 of record OY986054.1, read on the forward strand.
CTACCACCAAATACGATTCACCCGGACAGAACGATGAAGGCGGCGAGACGGAAGAAATGAAAAATGCCGAAGCGTTTGGTTGGAGAAACTCCGACGGTCCAGCGTATCGAAGAGCTAAACTGAGTGAAGGTGAACCGACGTTTCAAAGGCCCTGGGGCAATGTGAGGAAGAGACGGAAAAAGAAGGACCCGAGGTGCAGCTGCTTGTCGGAGTACAGCTTGCGATGGTTCTCTTGGATACTCATCAGGTTGTTCTGTCCGTAAGGGAATAAAAGCACTTTGTCTCCTTCATGTGCAGGCCGATTCATTGTACTGCCTTCGTTATATTGCGTAGGAGTATTTGCACGACTAAAGAACGTTTTGGTAGAAAAAATTGGTGTAATGATGAGTCGATAGAAGGGACTTATTCAAGGGTGCTACGTATTAAGGTTAGGAAATGTCAGGCACCCTATCCAGTTATTATCTTATTATCTATTATTATCTTATTTTCAGTTTTTTGCTACCTATCAATTCGGTTCCAGTTATGTCACGCATGGCGGACGAAGCAAAAGTACCGTGTCAAAGTCGTTATTGCTGCAACCATTTATTAGGTATTAGGTTAGTAATTGCCGTAAGCCATATGCCTACGTCATCAGTTGTCAATCGGTTATCCGGTGCATCCACAACTTGTTCGCAGCAGGTTAATCTCACTTTCTTCGGTTCATATTTTTTGTACTGATCCAGTAGTGTCATGTCCGGCTATAGGTTTCTCCAAGAGCAAATGATGACATTCTCGTGAAGATTTTTACAAGCATTAATGCTAATTAGCGAATGAGTAAGCCGCGTCTTTCAGGTTTATTCCTTTCAAGGATTTAAGCGCATGTGTGTTTATTGTAGAATGTGTTGTCTATGGACGAGAGTGCACTGCTGCGAACATCTTGTGGATTCACCGGATAACCGATTGACAACTGATGACGTAAGCATAAGGCTTATGGCAATTGATGAGTGTTTTCAGCCGTCTACTTCCAAGGAAAAACGTGGGTTAACCATGTACTTAATCATAACTGATTTTGTAATGATAACTGTGTTTTTCCTCGATATTTTCCAGTAATCCGGAATTTTCGATAATCCAGCAGTGCTCTGGTCCTATATCTGCCGGATTATCGAGGGACTACTGTACTTCCGTAACGACCGGTTACACTTGTATAACTTCAAGTGGAATCGGTCAATGAGGTCAAACGCAACCAAGCCATTTGCCATCATAAGTTTATAAGTTTACTTGTATAATCTTGGCGCAATAAATATACATAATATGTATATTTATTGCGCCAAGATTATACATAATATACATAATATTATACATAATTATACATAATATACATAATATGTATATTTATTGCGCCAGGTTTAGGTGTTTTTTTAAAATATTATTTTAAAAAAACACCTAAACCTGGCAAACTGTTCTGAGGAGGAATCCAGTCAACCAACGCTCCTCCTTCGGATGATATAATTAATCGCCTGTAACTACCGCTTCTGCAAGACAAAACGGCGTCATGATCCAAACAAGAGATCCTTCGAGTTTTCCCGCCCGTTTCGGATCAAGGATAGCGAGCTCAAGTATCACATCAACTTTTGACTAGTTTAATTGTCTCGGGGTCTCAGCCGCACTTGAGGGGGGGATGTACCATCCTTAGAGATGGCGGATGACAGCTGAAGAAAATAAAAGAGAGAGAGAGATAGTGTGACTGAGGGTGGTGGAGTGAGAGAGAGAGAGTCTTTAGAAGTTTGCGCGTTGTTCTGTGACTTGGTGAATCCCCACGGCCCATTATAAGTTCGCCGTTTCGATGTGAATCAGTGCCCGCCTCTCACGTTTTGAAAACCCCACGAGATCCGTGAGAAATACGTCGGTGAAAACTTTCGTGATCTGCTACTGAAACCCTTCATTTTCATTTATGCTCCGAACAACGCGGCAAAGGCGAATGAAGCCTTTGAATGGAACAGACGATGATGGACTTGTTACTTTAGCAACTTGCATTATGTCATTGGTGCTCTACCCTCATCATTGCCCTGTTTGTTCGTTTTTTACCGTAGGCCGACAAGGGAATTTGTAAGATCTATAAGTGACAGTTGGATCTCGTGAGATACCAGGAAAGGACGCCCCTCTGGATTATGTAGGACTCCAACCTTTAAAACCCTTTAGAACTCAGTCTGGAACTGTTCATCACAATATTTCGGTCCCTCCATTCGTTGTCACTCCCCTCAACACTCTCTCCATATATCGATCTGTACGTCCAGTTCTGCTCAATTTGCAACGTTGGCCACTACTACCTTAAGTGTTATATTGGGTGACGTATGTCTAGTGCTTCTTGTAGCCAAGTCTTCCCCACTATCATTTTGTACATCTGAAGAATGTGCACGTCATCTTCTACTTCCTGGAAGCTGCAGCACCATGTGGCACCTTTCCAAATATGTACAAAAAGTCCATGTGCTGAGAAGAACTTAGTTTGGAAATATTTCACTTCTCCATGCTTTCTGTGCAGCTATACCTGAACCTAGTTCATTTCCGCCAGTTTACCCGTTCCCATCTCCTAACATCTAGTCATTGAATGTCCTCTTTGGGAATTCCGGATCTTTCTCCTTCTCTCTTCTTTCGTCAATCTATTTCCTTTCTGCGGCTAGCTGTATGTTAGCCCGCCCCGGAACAGTGCAGCTGTGCTTTCCCAGAACTGCCCTATCCTGCTACGAGGGTCACTAGTCTAGTCCTAATGTACAATAAACTATAGAAGACAGTGACTAGCCTCGAACCGCCTCAATGTTCTTTTCTTCTCACTCGCTCCCATACCATCACTAATTTTATGTAACCTTTCACCACTTACGTTGTGTCCCATACCTTCATTCAACAGGCTTTTTGCATGTGAAATACCCTTCGGTTTTGGAAAATGAACGTACAGCAGGAATATCCGCCGAAATTTGATGAAAAGCAAACAAAGCCGGTTCGAGACCTCATCACGTCATTCCTACTCCATAATCTTTTTTCCCCTCACCAGTTTAGTTGCGGAAATTACTTTGGGATGGACGTTGGCCAATTAGTAAACGGCAAATAGTGAAGGCCGGAGAGGATTTGTTGGGGAGTAATGGCCGGTAGAGACTAACAAAGCACAGTGGTTTCTAATCCTTCTCTAATGACTGGTCAATTGAGCACTGGTGAACACAGCACCCTCTGGTGTAAGATTTGATGCAAAACCTATTTAGGTATCTACCATTAAAATAGTTCAAACCCCTAATCTATGGAAGAAGGTGTTCTTTACTACCCACTAATCTATGTTAGTCACCCAGAAACACTGATTTTTCTTACACCTAGCAGGAAAACGTGTTCTGACCGATTTTTTTTTTCTCTACAAATATTTCATCTATGTTTGGGCTTTCCATAAAAGTCGCAATTTTGGTGCTGAAATTACCACTATTTCATTCAAATTCTTACTAGTCAGCTACCACTTAACCAACTCCTTGCTAAACTGCGTACAACAAATCAGTTTTTTCCGCAATTTAAGCCAATTTAGGTCTTGCTTCGATTCAATTCCTGATTTTAGGAAACAGGTGATATCACCACCCACAGCGTTTCTTCTCCAACACCGCACTTTTACCAACCTAATAATGTTCCTATTTGTTATTCTGTTCTTCTGTTTGTCCTTCACAATCATTGTAATTTATTGTTCGTATCTTTCCTATTTTTAAGACGTAGTTAGATGTTTTAGCGTAGAAAAGTCAGTGATAAGTTCAGTGGCTTTCACCTCAGACAATTATTATCAGTAAAACCACATGCAGTGCGTTACCGTATTGTTTTCAAAGTGATCCGTGAACATCAGCTCTTTACCTCCTTTAATGCATCCAAGTTCGCATAATAATCAATCATTAATCATTATGATTCACGGAAGTCGTTAGAAAGATTTCAGCTTCCGGATTTCCCAACTACAGTCGGTGTTCTACAACACTTCGCCACAACCACCTGGTGTTCATCAACATCCCTTAGATACTTCTGTCACTGTTAATCACCAAATCTGGGCACCCTGTCAATCTAGAAACTTTGAAGGCACTTTCCCCAGTGGCCACTACTGTAAATTAACATCTTAGGATTAATGTTGGCATGCAATTATTTTCAACTGTCACTCAGTTCATTTCTATGAACAAACCGTGATTAAAGATTTGTCGCGTCGAGATTTTGTTCTCTACGCAGTGACATTGAATATACATGCCCTATGAAGCCTGAGGTTGAAAAACAGGGAAAACAAACCGAACACTTACACATACATTATTACCTAACTACGTCACATACAACCAAATACGGGTTATGATATTGAAATTGTATTAAATATTGTATTAAATTTTTGTATTAATTGTATTAAATTTTGCTTGATTAATGAAGCGCGGTTGCCGCGGAAGCGCGTGCCGGATCTCGAGGGGAATATTTTGCAACTAGACTCGACGTATCTCGTTACGACGTTCGTTACGGTTCGTTACGACGTACCTCGTTTTCCAATCTGTCGTCCAAGATTAGCCGACGGGGCGATAGGGGGCTAGTTCTGGTCCCGTCTTTGAATATGGTTCTTGAACAACTCGTCAAACTGCAAGCAGTGAGTGCTGTCCAGTGACGTGGTGGGACGTGGCGTCGAATATGAGATAATATCTTATATCGTATATTAGTTATATTATATATTATAATATATAATTAGTATATTATACTGCACGAATTACCCCGATTCCTGGTTGACGATTGAATTTTATAAGTTTTACGGCTCGAAGAACGGCGGGAAACATGCTGAAGTCTTGTGCTGAGTCGCTGATGACAAGATTCATTACCAGATTTATATTTTTCAACACTCCCAAGTTTAGTTAACATCACCGTATTTTTTCGCTCATAATACAGTCCACTGCTCAAGTAAATGTCTTTTTTGCAACATTAGTGCAGGTGCATAGCTACCAAATTACGTACCTTATCCTGATCCCCCTACAATCTGTATTGTGCATTCGTTATAAGAACACCTCCAATTTTCGCTCGGTAGATAGATAGATTTTTGCTCGCCTGTCATCGAATATGCTCCAAGTAATTTGATGGTGTTGTTTTTACCATTCAATAATATTACCACCAGTGTCTATTATGGACTACTACACTACTATTATTCAGATTGAATGACTGTTTGTCTTCAATCCCGCTAAGTAGGTATGTAAGTTATAGGCGTAAAAATGTATTTGAAACTGCGTGCTTTTAAATGTCTGCTTAAATTTGATGCAAGTGAACATTTCGATTTGCAACCACTACAATTTGTTCCGACTTCTTGCATGAGTGCAAAGCGTCCTCTACCTTCAGCAGTGTCGGGGGTTAAACAAGTTGGCCAACATTAAATTTTGGTGTCGATTGTAATTTTTGAATACTTACCTCTTAAACTTGGACCACACGATTGTATGAACTAACAACAACAAGCATCTCGAGCTTTGTACCGTGTTGTGTTGTCTCTTCAACTCTATTTCTCATGATGAGATAGCCGATCTCAAAGAACCAGTAGCCGGTTCCGCGTAAACCCTGTTCCATCTCAAGATGAGAGACTGAAAAACGTCTAGTCAAGCCTCCGGATTCAGGTTCCTCCCAATACAACACAAAACATTACTGAACTTCCCACTACGCCGAGGCATCACAAACAAAGCTGGCATTTCTAATATTCTTTCGGTGCTCAGCCAACCTCAAATTGCTTTGGAAAACTTCATGATGGGTTTGTTTTCTCAGAAAGGTTTCCCCGCTCTCTCCCTTTTATCGACGTTAGAAACGTCCGGACCATTCTGTTTCACTTGATCTGCCCTTCTGATGCGGAGGTCCGGCGATGCCGAACTTTTCTAATTATGTAAAGCTCCTTTCAATCTCAAGGCGAACTTTGCTCCGCCCGTAACGCAACGGGGAAGGATTCTATTGCGAAGTGAAGACTCCAGAGTTATAAACACTACAGTTCAAACAGGGAGGGCGAGGTAATTATCTTCAAACGTGGAAAAGTAGTGGAGATGTAAAGGCGGTATCTTATTAAACGCGAATTTCAGCAAAAGGGCGAGAGGGAGTTTCATTTCCATATTGACCCATTTCTCCCGCTCTCGGGGGGGTTTTCGGTATGAAACACTTTATTGCGACGGATCCCACTCCCGTCTTTCTCCATAAAGCGTTGAAAATGACGGAGCGGGTCGTTGGGCCTCGGGCCCTCATAAGTACCTGTCTGTCTGTCTGAACGTCATTTCCAAACACCGCCCCGTTTTGCAGTACAAGTAACTTATACCGGGGAATTGTTCTGAAAATGCGTTGACACGTTCTGAAGACTAACAAGAGCAACACAAATTGTTACGTAACAATTAGTCCATTCCGTGCTCCTTACAGCCTGTACTTACTATCACGATTCCCCTGTTTTGTTGTTTCAGCTGTTTCAGTAATAATGAGGAAAGACGTCTTTCTAGTTGTTCCAACATTTTGTAGATTAATAGTTGTGGAAAAACTGTCAACACAAATACGTCTCATACCATTCTGAATCCATTCCACGATTTTGAACCAATTGTGTAGGGTGTCAGCGTTAAGGTCGTACTACCGGCCAGGGATCGATTCTACAACTAATTTCCGATAAAAAGTATCCTATAACTTTTTTTTTATTTTTATACTGGTTGAAATCCGACTTTTTTCACATTTAAGATTTTCTTCGTGTTATCGACCTTAAGTCACTAAAATGACCATAAGTCCCTCATTTTTCAGTCAAAATTCAAATGTGATTATACCGTTGGAAAGAGCGTTACATTCCCTATCTCCTGAATGCTGAATGAAACTTTTCGAAGAAGATTCAGATGTTGAGAAATGAACCCGAATAGGAAAGTCCCGAAAATGTCGGGAATCTACAGTCTTTCAAACGTTTGTAGGCCTAACTGAATCTGCCGGTTTATCTCATACTGTAACTCCAAAATTTGGCCCAAACGCTCAGCTTTCCAACGGTATGATCAAAAAATCGTTTACAGTGGACCCATGGTGTAGAATGAACCATGGTGTAGTTCCCGTCCCAAAAACCGTGGATCTTTCAGTGAAAATCAACAAATAAAATTTTTCGCGAAAATCGACAATTTTACCGTAAAATGAGTTGGGCATCAATCTTGTTCGCAATTTTTGTCTTGCTGAGTCAAATGATGACACAAGACTTCTCGAATAAGCAGTCACTGATTGTTCATGTTATAATTTGACGTTCCACACAAATAGGAATGCTTAAGGCCAAAAGACCAAGAAGGAAATCGACAGTTTATTTTTTATTTATTCAGCATGAAAACGTATATATACGTGTACTGCCGTAAATAATATTTAATTAATATTAAATTAAATAGGTACAAAATAAATAATTATAATTATACAATAATACTCGTACATAGTAATATTCCTTAACCCAATCAGGCACTTTACACATGTTCATTGGGTCATATCTCGAAAGTCCATCTGCGCAACTAACGGTCTTATGTGTTAAAATATAATAATACTAACATAAATAGTAATAATGTGACTTAATGTTAACAGTGTGGTGCAAACTACTACCACGACATAAATTTGTTTTCTTGCATGTATGCAATTTTCTTTATATATAAAGAATACCATAACTGCAGTTGATCCGCTCGTTGTACATGATGGAAGTAGATAGTTGGTAGGTGTACCTACTTTCTATTATTATTTAACGTTCAGTAGTATCATTGAAACAGAACATTCTGCCAAATCATTGTTGAAATGATGCCAGTGTCGAACTTACTTCGGTCCTTATTTTTCCTATAGTTGACTGATAAGGTCACTATGTGGGCGCAAAGAATATCAAGTTATTCTAATGGAGAGAGAACTGAAATGGAAATCTCGGACGATCAAAGGGAGACTAGCAAAGTCAGAGCTGAAGTACGACGTCACTCGTGTAGGGCACAAACTCGTTCGATAGTTTCCCGTTCTCAGAGGGCATTTGGTTGTGGGTGTCGTTTGGTTGGGACACTATTTCCAATGACACCCCGACTTGTTTGTTTATTGAACACATAAATGCTAAGGGTGTTGAAAATTCTTATTTCACGTTTATTACCTACATTTTGAAGTTGAGGGCACCACGCAAAAATTTCGTACTATCGAGAGATATTTATCGAGGAAGGAGAAGAAAAAGTCAAACTATGGAATGTTTAAAAAATTGAATAGAACGTTTGTAAAATGTATGGAAAATTTAATGTAAAAAATCGATCATTTTCGTAAGCTGAATTGGCATTTGAACTAACCTCCTCATAAGTGGAACAAAGTTAATTGTTTTTTCTCTGAATTATAGAGGTTTCCTCAAGGAGCAGAGGGTTTTGTTCGATTTATGGACTTTTTCGAATGATCAACTTTTGAATTGTCGAGAATCTACTGTATAATAACCTACCCTGAATTATTACTAGTATCACACACTTGTCATAACTGTGAATATTATTTACTGTGGTTTTCATTGTCTGATTTGCTGCAAAATCGATAGGTAGTTAAATAACCCTCCACTTTCACCACCGCACATCACGTATGATGGTGTAACGAGTCCAACCGACCTGAGGGATAGTAGAGACCTTTGAAAAAATCCCCGAAGCGGGTGAGCTGTAAAAGGGAATAGACACATGAAAAGGACTCCTTGATGATTTCGAACGTTTGATCTCTAAAAGTTCGGGTTCTTTTCAGTTTCCCTCTTCCCACGTCTTCCAACGTGTTTCAAGGAGACTTCCTTAAGATAAAATGGTTTATGGAGAACTCCTCCTGACGGGCGTTGGAAGCTCTTCCTCCGTATATAGGTCACTATAACGTGAATTGTGTGAGGCTGATGCAGAAAAAAAGGAGATTCAACTATACTATAGTTACGACGCACAGTAAGGCCGAATCTCAAAAACCTGATCAATAATTTGATCTGAAAAAATTTTCTCGGGGGTTTTATGGGTCGTTGATTACGACTCCGTAATCAGATTTAAGGACTTCGTACGACGTGGGAACCCGTAACTGCGCATGCTCAGTAGTTGAATTAATATAGAGGCTACAGAGCGGCCTGAAAACCTGTACTCGAGGGGTCTTGCGGGAGTTTTTGAAGAATTTCAAAATAGAAACTCATAACTGCACATGCGCAGTAGAAAAATCACAAAAAACCATTGAATAATTTCGAGCCAAAAAATGCGCCATTCCTTCGACTTATTTCGAAAAATACACGAAACTCGCTTCAGGGGACAAAGGGGGAACCATTTAAAAAAAAATGTTATAGCCCTCTTCCCTCAACGTCGATTAGGTTTGCTAGCGGTGCACCACTACTTTTTCCAGGATTACGTACCTAATGCATTTATAAATTATGTAAAACTGAGTAACATACATAATTGACGTATGCACAATTCCCCTTTTATCTGGTAAAATTTAAAAAATATGTAACTGATCTTTTCTACAGATTTACAGATGATGATGCCGTTTTTTTCTAAATCCACTGGATTATGACCAGTGGCGGTAGGAGCATAGAAGCACGTGAACCCCTTAGCAAAAATAATAACCAAGTCCTACAAGACTACAGACCCCTTTAGGTAGCTAGGTACTTTTCAATGCTCCTGTAACTTACTAACCTAGGCAACGGTTGTCGTATCATTTTGTATTTTTACCCAACTTTGCCATTTGGCCACAACGAGAGCCAACCAATGACTTCTTCACAAGGCAACTACCCTGGCTGGCTCCGGCACTATTTGAACAGCTACCATATGCAATTAAAAAAACGCAAAACGCTACTGTTGTTCAAAAATGAAACTAGGCAGCTTTTGACAAGTGATCTAGGAATTAACAGTCACTTTTGTATTAACACTATGTATTGATTATTATTTTCTGATTATAAATTATGGTAAGAACCTAGCAGGACTGGCACTGGCATGTTCGGCCTATCATGTAAACACAGAAAAACTGATAGAGAAAGGCCTGGACAGGTCAGAGTAACCTACGGGCCAAATCGTTAATTACTAAGAATCTAGCTGTAAGAAAATTTGTAAACTGCTTCAAAATATGTATAATAACCGGTTTTGTGAATTAATACAAATATTTAAAAAAATTAGGAAGGTATAAGCCTGGCAGAGGTTCATTATTTAAAATATTGAAAAGGTTCGGTTTTCATAGCAGATCAAAATTTTACACCAACTCTGTCCAATAACTACATCATTTCGATGTCACTAATACTGTAAGTACGAGGGGCTTGTAAAATGTAAGTTTCCTTACCGCATATCTCCGTTCAAAATGAAGTGGGAAGCGTGAAACTTGAAAGGAATTTTCGTTTGGGTGTCGTGGCCTCACTGTGGAAGTTTTAACACCTTCGTAGAAGCCTTGTAAAAATCGTAGTTACACTCCTCGTACAGGAAGCTTGACTTTAATTAATGGGAGGTTCGTAAGAAACGGCTAATAGGACTATTAAGTCGGTGTAGTAACTAATTGTATCGCTATAATATGCAATTCATACATGATCATAAATTAATTACAAGGTTCCTCGTAGCAAACCGAAATGCACGGGACAAATAACACGGTCGGTAGGAAATTTCTTCACCTCCTCGTTAGAGCGCACATTCCCTCGTACCTATTATCCATTCGAGTGTTCCACCGAAGGGATAAAATTACCTTCAAAGCCCGGGGATTCGGTCCGTATTAAATATTTAATGCACAGGACGCGCTAAGTCTGGCGGTATTGGACTTTTTTTTCTCGTTTCGTTTTCATAAGACATTACGGCGCGATATGAAAGCAAAGATATTGAAATATTCATAGGCCTCAATTTTGAAGGGAGGTTTTGTACGGAGGAATGGGCTCAAGATCGGGTTGAGAATAATAAATTGGAAGTATGAAAAGTACAGTTTGTTCCTATTGAAATTAAAAATTGAGGTGTCCGTTACATTAATTACATTTCTTATTTCACCTCAGTCAAACTGGGAGAATAATAGGAGGGGGAAAATAGAAAAGAGGAAAAAACGCTGTAATTCATCCACAGTGAGGTTTTCGTAGCATCCATTATGTATCGATAACGTTCTGTCTGCATTGTTATCTCCTGTTATTATTTCTCGGCAACTGCGTTTTAGCGCGAATTCCTCGAAACACATGTAACTCTTTGTATGACCCCGTGGACGTTTGTCGATTCGAGCAGAAGACCTCTGACGCACTTGATGACGTCAGTCTCAGATCCTATTAGTTTGATACGAGTAGTTTTAGGAACTCTTCAAAGTAATGCACGAATGTCTCAAATTGACAAGCTGACAATGCCGACACGGATTCAAGACCATATGGCCGGATGAAAAGTAATAACAACGGATAATGGCTGAACCTAACTAATAATTATTACCTACATGCCTCGCCTATCATCAAGCTTACACAAAGTCAAACCTAAACAATATTCAATCTTCTCAGTAACGAGCTTGCTTTCCGATGAAGCGACGGTTTCTTGAATAAGTAGCATGGACTACATAGGATGACTGACCGACCGACTGACTTACTGACTGACTGACCGGCCGACTGACTAACGAACCGTCAATTCTCCTTTAAATTTGCGTGGAACTGCATCATCGGCAACCGCCCTTCTTCCTTAAGGTTATTCACGTTCGAATAACAATTTACCGAAACAGAGAACACTTCTGGCACCATGTAAGTTTCGGGAACTCTTCAAAGTAATGCACAAATTTCTGACATAAGCAGAACATCTGAAGCACTAGGTGACATAATCTCAGAAATTCTCGGTTTGAGAGCAGGACATCATAAGTTCAAGATGCTCTCAGAGCTTGTAAGTTCGTGAGCAGGACATCTGATGTGCTAGGTGACATAATCTCGAAAATTCTCGGTTTCAGAGCAGATCGTCTGCAGTACTGGATGGCAAACTCTTATAAATTCCTGGTTTTAGAGCACGGCATCTGAATAGCGAACATGATCTCGAAAATTCTAGGTTTGAAAGCAGGACATTTGAAGTTCTAGAGGCCATAATCTCAGACATTCTCGGTTGGAGAGCATGACATCTGCAGTACCTACTAGATGACAGAATCTTAAAATTCCTCGTTTTGGAGCAGGACATCTGAATAGAGGACACGATCTCGAAAATTCTCGGTTTGAAAGTAGAACATATGAAGTACCTACTAGGTGACAGAATTTTAGCAATTTTCGGTTTGAGAACAAGACATTAGAAATACTAAAGGACATAATCTAGAACAATTTCGGTTCAAGAGCAGGACATCTGAATAGAGGACATAATGTTGTAAATTTTAGGTTCAAGAGCAGGAATTCTGAAGTGGCAGATGTCAAAATCTTAGAATTTATTTAAGCTGAGGAACCCTGACTTATACAACATATAACACCAGATAAATACCTATACCAAATAGATTCTATCTATCTATTAGGAGCTCTGGCGGACTGATGACGTTAGTCTCAGACCCATTTCGTTTGAGGACAACACCTCTGACGTAATCTCAGAACTTGCCGGGGAGAAGAGCTCTGACGTACTGGATGACGAAAGACAATCAACCAGGGGTACCACCATACAGCCCAAACATAACTTATACGTGACGTACTAGGTGATGTCAATCTCAGATTCCTTCGGTTTTATAACAGCATTCTGACGTACTAGACGACGTCAGTCCCCCTGTTGGTTTGGCCACAAGTCCTCTGCTCCAATCATACTCATGGCATCGTTCGCATCCACCACCCGTTTGACACGTCATTAATAAACTGCGCACTATGCAACAACCCAATTACGCCTGATACGATCGAAATACCTGCTTCTCGAAAGAAAACTAATAGAATCTGACATTTGAGAAAACTCGATGTACGAGTGATTCACTCAAAGTGAAAAAGTTTTGACTTCCTCTGAAAGTGATCTCTGAGAAGGCAACTCGGTGGGAATGACGGGCCACCAAAGATAAACAGATACTTTCCTAGTTCGCTTTCTCATAGAGTTTTCTGTAGAGTGAAGGCGAGCGGCGGAGGATGTTGGTCGAGTTTTTCTCTGTTCGACCACTTCAAACCCAATCCCGCTACGAACCCCCACGCACGTCTTTCCCTCTCATTCGTGTACGATGATTTCCCCCCCCCCCTCGTTTTCCCCTCACCATCGCAACTCCTCTCCGTTGGTTCCGATAGTGAGCACTTGTGAAGTATAAACTGGAGTTTCAATTATTCCACCGTCATGAGCACCGCGGTTATTCGTGATTTCACTGCGAAAATACCGAGTCTATGGAGGAATCGAATTTTTTCCACTTTTTTTCGGTTGAAACGGACGGCGGTCCGGCGCTAAGGACCATGTGTACAAACCACTCGATCACAACAGAATACGTGGATTTTCAAAGGTAAAACGTTGAAGTGGCTATTCATTTTTAGAATAGTCCAGTTGGAGTGGGGAGGGGCCCTCTGGGATGGACGGCGGGCCCATACCAGTAGGCCCCGGCATGTGAGTTCTGTGGGAAACCGTGAACTCGGGCAACAACCTTCACAGTTCGTAGAGTGAGCTAGAACACTCGACTCCACCTGTAGTTCAAAACAGGTACTTACTTGGCGGCCGTCCGAGGCCTTTGACTAAGGTATAAGTCCCCTCTCTGGAGGGCCTCCCCAGCTGCTTGCACTGGGGGGAGATCGTAAGCTTTGAGCTGGGTATCTCCCTTAAAACCTTGGATTATTCATTTGTAGAACATAATTTTCTGGAATGCACAATTTTCTATATAAATCCGTTACAGAGCATTCTGACTCCGTCTCTTCATTTCCACGAATATTCTCATGTAAAAAGACCTTCAAGATCAATTTTGGGACATCGATTCAGGATTGAAACACGTACGAATGGAAAACTTGTTACCACTTACATTCTGCGGCTTGTATCAAGTTTTTAAATTCTACATTAAGTATCTGGTTCAATACGATTAATCATGAAAGACCATGTTTTTCATCAGGTCTTTTTTTTAGTTTCTTAAGGTGTTATTCAGTACTTTTTTTTCCAACGTTCAACGATTTATGTTCGAGGAGTTACCAAAAATGTCAATACCCCTTCGCTGTTCATATTAAAACTCCAAACACGCTGCTAATTCTTGGACAAGGGTTTATTATGTTCTATGCAGATCACCCAGGAGGAGAGAAAGAGCAAAGAGAAAGATCATAGAGCAAAGAGCATGGTGCATAGAGTAAAGCATAGCATAGAACAAAAAGCATAGAACAACGAGCATAGCATAGAACAATGAGCATAGCATAGAGCATAGACCAGAACAAAGAGCATAGCATAGAACAAAGAGCATAACATAGGACAAAGAGCATAGCATAGAACAAAGAGCATAACATAGGACAAAGAGCATAGCATAGAAAGAACAAAGAGCATACCATAGGCCAATATCATAGCATAGAGCATAGCATAGGACAAAGAGCATAGCATAGAACAAAGAGCATAGCCCAGACCATAGCATAGTCTCTATCGTTGCGTAAAGGACGAGTGGTGAATACGCTTCCTAGGTTACCTGAATCATTTTCATTTGCGTCTTTTAAAGAATGAAGTCCTAAAATCTTCAAAAGAGATAAATGAGGTCTATAAGGCGATTTTTCCATTTCGGGAAAATCCATTGTAAAATTCCTATCGTTAGTGAATCGCGTTGCTTCAAACTCATATTAATATTCTCACTGTCTTTAATGTGAGAGGGTACCACTTTAAGACCTAACATACATATATTTGTGTACTTCAAATAATAATAATCAACCTATCATTTAGTGATCTAGACAGAAGAGTAATCTGCTCAGAGAAGATGATAAACCGTTGTGTCAAGAATTTGAGAATTTTTGCAGAGTTTTTACTTGAATTTCTGAATCTCATGCGTATCTTTTCTAGGGCGATTCCAAATATTCAGTATCGACGATGATAAATCAAATAAATAAATAAAAGCACACCACGAACTTATAAACTCGACATTTTGTACTCGTAATGGGGTTCGAAGCATTGAAAAGCCTCTCCTGTGAAGTGGTTATTTGATTGGCGTTATGTCTGAATTCTAGACCTCAATCAAACACGTCAATATGTTAGATAGGTATCGAGTTACTACATCGAGTTTTGATGCGATCGAAATCTTGTTTGATTTGATCGATTCCGATGAACAACCAGTGGATTTATCAGCTGGAGATACTTTTTCCTCCTCTGCGATCACCGGTGCAGTTGCGCTCGTTCCAGTTGGCGAGTCCGAGCCCACGAAATGCGGTGAAGCCGCCCGAAGGGACGCAGCCATAAATTGATGGTTTCCGACCAACTGGCCCGTGAAATCCGCAAGCCGGATCTCCACTACGGGGCCCCCAACCCTCGTATCCCGCCATCTCATCCGAAACGATATAAAGTCGCCTTCATCCCCCTCGGAAAACCCTCGAAAATCCCAAAAACAGAAAAGAATTCGAACGACCGAAGCTATCACGCATATTCGCTCCGAACGAGGCTAATTTTACGGTCGAGAGGTCCCGAGCATCACCCGCGGTTTTGATTTGAAAAGTGAGTCGTGGTGATGTTACCTGACCAACTGACGTCTGCCGAGGACAATCATTTGATCTGTGGTATCAAATATCCATTAGCGCTTTTTCCCTGACTCCATTGGGAACACCCGGCAAATCCCTCTAATACGGTTTATTATTTACTGACTAGACTTCACTTCTATCTGGTCTTCTGTCTGAATCCCCTTCTGTCTATTGAGAATAAGTGGTACAATCCCATGAGCAGACAGCGGTGGAACCGCGCTGCATATCCAATTCAGCTCTGTTGATCTACAGAACTGTATTATCAAATATGACACATTGTTTTATATTAAATATTTTTTATTTCACATCTTGTTTTATGCGGTATGCATCGTGATAAGTCCTGTATTTATTTATTCATTTCATCTATAGATAATTTTTTCCCCCCGCAATAATTTTCTATGAGACAAGAACTTATGAAGGATCAAATGGTGATGCGGTCACAGCTTACACGCTTGCCATGGACACTCACAAGCCGTCTACTAAAATTACTTCTCCGAAATAAAAGCCCACGGACCCCCATAAACTTCTTCATCTACTGATGCCAATTAAAACAAAAGCTTTGCCAACCATGTTGGGAAAACAAGATACCGAGAGTAACAGATACACATGCAATGGATGCGGCCAATATTTATGTTTGCATCACAGTTCATATTACTGCATAGATAAATTCCTGCAATAAATGTTTGTTTGTACCAAAATAGAGCCAAAGATGGACAGTAAAGTTTTAGTTGGCAGTTTCTAAAGTCTGATTTAGTTTGGTCCAACTTTGGGCGATTCTGGACGCTCCTAGGTGCGCCCAAACAAAAAGGTTGTCGAAGTAAAAAGTTCATAAATTTGACCTGAAATTCGAATCTGCAATAAAAAAGGGGGTTCTTATTTAAAAAAACCAAAGTTGACATGCGTAATCTGCATTGGCGTGCATGCGCGGCGCACAAAAATGTGATCGTTGAATTCTTTGTAAAAAATTAAGGGGACTTTACTTCGATGTGTTTTTGCTATCTCTCTTTATACCGAAATAAAAAGGGGGTACGTTCATTAAGAACCCTATAAAAGAAGTAAATATAAGAAATAAATTGTTTCATGGATGATCACCAGTGGAGATGCTTCCTTTGATACGTACTTTAAAAGTGTATATTTTTAACCGTTCTCTTTTTTTTACTTCTTTCCTGTTCTCTTTCGATACTTTGCAGAGGTAAATTTACATTTTAAGCTGTAGAAGCAATAGCCACTCTTTCCCAACACTACAGGCATAGATACAGTCGGGTGAAATTATTCAGCAGTGCATTTTGTTTTCCTTTTCCTTGTGAAGTGTTTTATGAATAAACCTTTTTCTCTCTCTCCCTCTCATATCTACAAATTATTGCGATATTTTGCATCGAATAAACTTTTTTGTTATATTTGTTTATAGTTATTTGTACTTTTTCTCCAAGAAATTCGAATTATCTACCATTAAGTAAATTCGAAAAACTGATTTTGTATCTCACAGATACGACGCGACCATTAATGCAGTTCTTTTGACGCGAGCAGTGGAGTATTAACACCCCCTCATAATTTGTTGGTTTACGTTTCAAGATTTTAAATTTGATTTTAGGTGTAGGTACAGGCGTATACCTAATAATTATTAGGTATACACCTGTACTTGTACTTGTACGTAGCGGCTGGTGTATCAAAGTTCATATTTTGACTCCGCGAGTGACGGACGTCTGGACAGATAGAAATATCCCAACGGATGTGGTCGAGATGTCTGTATTTCCGACGTATCGTGTGTGGGTCGAGAGGGTCGATATCCCCCGTTTTACTTCATATTTATAGTCAGTTCGTGGGTCGAATACCTGACGGCGAAGGGGGGAATCGCGATACGATATTTCGGATTGAGGTCTCATAACAATAAACCGGATGATTGGCACGCTCCTATCACACGTCGCAACTGCCCTCTGCTCCTACGTCAGAACAATGTTTCACTCCACACACTCCACCTTGCGATTATAAACTTGCAGTTGTGGAACGTCAAACGTACTGATAACGCGGTTTTTTTGTCGAGTTACGTTTTAGCCGGAGGTTCGAGAGTTTTTTTCGTCTCCGTCAACGCGATTTGTCGACGTGCGTTTGGATCATGAACGCGAACAAAATGATTCGTTCGATTTCGGAGCAGAAGAAGAAGAAGAAGAAAGAATTTATTGAATTTTGGAACTTCTGGTATCTTATATAAGAGTATAGAGTAAAATATACTAATGTATAATAATGTATAGAGTAAAATATACTCTATATTATAAATGCTCTATATTAAAGAGCATTTAAGACCTAAAAATGTCTAGAATTTAAAAAAAAATCTTGAAAAAATAGTGGTTTTTAGTATGAAAAAATCCCAGGGACACCCGATTGTACGTTTCGTTGAGAATGGCCCATATAACTATTAAGCATGTGATAGAGAAATGTGGGGGCGGAAATAATTAATACCTACTTGGTGGAAACATATTTAGAAGTTAACGTTGCAAATGGAATTTTAAGTCTTTCATTCCTATTGATGACAATATCAATTCGGGGGAAGTTTGAAATTGTGGTTTACGGGAGGCTTTGCGAGGAGTTTGTAGGAGGAAGCAGAGCATTAGGGGGTAGTCTCACCAGGGGCTTAAAAACACATCATTATTAAGTCCCTCAACCCCGTCCATCCCACTCTGTTAGTATTCATGATGCGGTCGACGTCAGATCCGTGTGATATAGAGGACCAGGTCGAGTAAGGTGGGCGATACCTACTGTGTTGTGTGATACGTCCGCTAGTACGTTGATACGGTGGTACCTCCACCAGGTTACGGTGCCACTAAACATACGGGCTCTCGCTCTCCTGACTTGCTACTGATTTGCATAGCATAATAATTGCGGGGGACGACTGTAATAATAATCCTCGACGTCACAACCTGTTTTACGACTGTCTCCGGCCCCTTCGCCCTTCTCCGAGCAATTACACGAGTTGGTTTTGAACCTTCAAGCGGTTTAGCGCTACAAATGGCGCGGGTGCGTCTCTCCGGTTGGCGGCCGTTAGACAATACAACGATTTAACTGCCGTCTACCAACTAACTCGGTGGTTTTCATTTGAATGTCTCGTACGGCTTCATTAGGCCCGATGACGATATCAAAGTGGGTACCTCCACCGTCAGAGAGGGTCGGATATCTCCTACTAACTACAGATATCGTCAGACCTCACGGTGTGAGGGATGATAATCGCGTTGGACGTTAATAACGTGCACATCGCACAACTCGCTAATTCTCTGCGGCACCCACTAAACTAGACCAAGTTAACGACTATCCAATCATGCAGCATGACCTCATGAGCGAATTTTCCGAGATGAAAAATGTTCTCTAATGGATCAGTTTTCTATGGACCAGACCACTTATGCCGTCATTAACCCAAACCTCATTTCGATTACTACAACAAAGGACGCCAACAAATCAAAATAATTCGTTACTCACCTCACATTTACCCTGTTAAGGTAAAACGCCCCAACTCAAAATTCAAAACATTGCAGATATTTGTCTCAAAGTTTTCATTGAATCCTTTGATGTAAGTTGTCTGCAACTCATTATAAAAACAAAATTTTTGGGTGAGATATCGATATGACTTTAACCAATTCAACCGTAAAAAAAACTGGCAAATTAATCCATTTATAATCGATTAATTGCAGTTAAGGCGATTTTAAAATTTCCAGGTTCCGTTTTGAGATTGTTTGTTTAGGTAAAATGCCTCAACTTGGTCGGTTGTTATATTAGGGAAATTTGTAAATTTTTGTAGGTGAAACGCCTACAATATTTAGGTGAATTGAGGGGTTCTACCTCAACACTAGCACAAAAATAAAAATGAAGGCGCGGAATTCCAGAGGCTTATTAAAACCCGATCACCTAGCCAGCCAGCCCTCTGACGTCATAGGCTCTTACGGCATAGGCGGTGACGTACTAGTTGGCCTTCTGCCAGCCGTCTGACGTCATACGCTTGTGCGTCATAGACTCTGACGTACTAATTGGCCTCCGGCCAGCCGTCTGACGTCATAGGCTCGTGCGTCATAGGCTCTGACGTACTAGTTGGTCTCCGGCCAGCCGTCTGACGTCATAGGCTTTTACGACATACGCTTTGACGTACTAGTTGGCCTCCTGCCAGCCGTATGACGTCATACGCTCGTGCGTCACAGGCTCTGACAAAGTGGCCCGCCTGTCGCTTGTGTTCTGAAGGAAAGGGTGAATCAACGAAACAAATTTTTCCCGTTTCAGTTTATGTGCCAAAGCAAAGACATGAAAATGTCAAAAGAATGTCAACTCCATCCTGTTGTTGATGCAGTCGGGAATTAAATGCTTGCATACGAGTCTGCAACACATTGGGACATTTTATGTCTTTAAAGCAGTGATTCAAGAACCTTCGAACAATGCTACATCACCTACCCCAGTAGCGTAGTTCTTATACTTAATTGTAGGGCTCATCATAAATTATGAAGCTTGCATTCGTATAGACAATATAAATTATTGAGAATGATCACCTGTGTGTAAACAATTATTTAAACAATCACGCTCATACTGCAGCTTGTCGGCCACGCACTCCGCAGTGCTTAACGTATGGTTAGGTAAATCGAGAGCTATCCAACGAGTGGTGAACGATTTTTGTACGATGATAACTGGCGAAGATGAAGTTCCGTAGCAACGAATCGGTTGTAAGCGAAAATCATCAGAAATTTTCGTGACGATTTAGTGTGACGCTTTTGTGTAACGTTTTTCAAGTTATGTGCCAGAGTAAAGACATAAAATGTCAATAACTTTTGAGGCATCTTCATCCTAGAGTTGAGGCGTTTTACCTCAACAGCGTGTCATTGAGGCGTTTTAAACGAACATGGACCAATTTTCGTATGTTTATGGTCAGAATTTCCCCCACTTCCGGTTCGAATTTAGAAATTTGGACTTCACCATCGAAAAGTCCAGGTTCAAAATAGGGGGGTTCCGTAAAAACCCCATTTTCATCAACATTTTTGGTTTATTATCTTCGATAATGAACCATTGGAATCGCCCAAAGAAAAACATTTTTTAACCCCCCCTCAAAATTTGTTGGTTTACGTTTCAAGATACGTAGATTCAGAAAATCGAAAAAAAAAAAAAATCCGTCCGTCCGCCGTACGCCGTACGCCGTCCGCCGTACGCCGTCCGCGCCACTTTGCCCAGTTAGCGTTGAGCTAAAATTACGAAATTTGGTTTCTGGGTTTGGACCAGCCCCACAATGATCCTCGAAACTTTTCATAACCCTAGGTCAAGGGGAAGGGGTTTAAAACGAAATTTAAAATTTCGACGATGTCATACCTCAAAATATTCAACTGAACCGTGTAATTTTTAGTTCACTTTTGAATGACCTGAAAAATTACGAATCTTTTAAGACCAATTGGATTTTTGTGCGACCAGCCGTTCGTTCACAGTTAGCGCGCAAAGGTTTAGGAAAAACACTAAACTTTCGCGTCGAAAACGGTCGTCATGTGGGTCAACCGCCAGACGCCCAGAATAAAACTACCTTTTTTCATCTTCCCGGTAAACTACAGTCTAGAAATTTTAACCGTGAGTCGGGGATAGACCACATTGCAATATTCACTCGGTTTCTCATCTGTAAAATTGTTTAAATAATACCTTTTTGTAATAATACAAATTAAATTTTGATGATGAGCTATTGACTTGAAATTTTAAAAATAGTTCAGAACTGGATCACAATGCAATATTCACTCGGTTTCTTGTCTGTAAAATTGTTTAAATAATACCTATTTGTTTAAACAAATTAAATTTTGATGATGAGCTAGATACTTGAAATTTTAAATATAGGTCAGAAATGGATGACATTTCAATATTCACTCGGTTTGTATGACATGGTATGAATATGGTATGGTATATTATTGTATGTATGATTTGGTATAGTACAATTTGGTATGATAGGAAAGAAATTCGTATGGTATGGTATGAGTACGGTGAGAATATGGTATGGTGCCGATTTGCAACACAGTCTGGTATTAGACAGAAGGGTGATCTGCACAAGGAAGATAATAAACCGTTGTGTCAAGAATTTGCAGAGTTTTTTTTTTTAAATTGCATTTATTGATTACAGACATGTTCAAGATAAGAATAGAATTACATTGTTCATACCTAAATGCCACATATTCCCGATGAGTATATACTCGCGCTGGGAATGGGAGCGTCTTGTTTTGTTTTGAAATTGGTACAATTTTTCTAACTACTTACCTACTTATATTATTCTGTGAACAACTCTTCCTTAATTCATACATGATACTAACATAAATAGGACCCTACAAAAGAAAAAAAAATAAATTGTTTGTTCCCCTCAAGTTTCTGAATAAAATGAAGCTTGACAAGCTTCTTGAAAGTACTTAAATTATTTGCTGCTTTAAAGCTGTCTGGTGGATTATTACAGATTAAACCTCTGTGCCGCCAACGTATTTAAGTCACTCTTTTTTATTCTCCCTTCCAAGTACATTTTATGCAAGTAGATTGTTATCGTTTTATCAGATAAATCTTGTAAATTCAACACTTGAAATTCTTTAAAAAGTCGTTCTGTTGGATATCTTCTATCTTTTTTTAGTAATATTTTTATAAGAAATTTTCGCGTCACAAATATCGAATTCACTTTGCCTTTGTGAGCATTACCCCAAGCAACAATACCGATATATTATATCAGTGTGGCTTGTATAAGTGCGTGGTATGGTTGCCTCTTCACATTGGACTTGAGGCGTTTTTATTTAACAGGGCTGACATCCGCAAAGGCTTTTTACCTTTTTGTAAAACTCAGGGTTGAACTTACCTTTACAACACAAATCTGGACTAAGCGGCTACTGATAGCAGCGACCGTTTGTCACCATAAAGTTATATTAGTTGTATTAGGGACGAGATGAAGCAGCAGTGCAAATTTCGTTGTCGTTCGACGATCTGTAGCCTTATTATTGCTAATCAAACATTACTGTATGGGGGCCCATTACTGTACCTTCTACACTGTGCGTCGATTCAAATAGTAAAGTTCTGTTTTCTATCGATATCCAACTTACACTTCAAAGGGGTTTGGTTTTTATTTTCGGTTTATTGGCTGAGGATGCACACGCTCCTATCAGTAGCCGCCACTGGCTTGTGTAAACTTCAAACCAGAGTTCACACGCTACGATCAGCTTGTGTAAACAGTGGAAGCCAGTTTCCTTCATTTTCTCTGCGTTACTTGTGTTTATCATTAACAGAGTGGGGAATCCCCAACCCCACCGCCACCACCAGTACAACAACACAGATACACACACTCACAAAACACCCTCTTCCGTTTTATTGGGGTCCACGTCATCCCATTTAAAACCACCCCCTCTTCTTCCTCTTCTTCACCCCCCCCCGTAATTCACACCTCCCCTCCCCCCTCATCACACCCCGCTACGGCTTTACGCACACGACCGCACACCGTTTTAACCATCGCGCGTAGTTGGGTGGCTTATTTCTTTTTTTCTTTTTTTCTCGTTCCACTCTCCCTCCCCCCCCCCCCCTCATCCCCGCCCTATTTTCAGGGTAATGTCCCGAATATCCGCCGCATTGTGCGAGTCATTCGCCCCATTGGCGATGATGACGTTGTGGGGAGATGCGTGAGGGTGGCGTGAGGGGGGGAGGGGGGTTCACTCGTCTAATTGGGGGACAATGAAACACCCCGACAAGAGACTCGCTCACGAATGTGAACCAGAGAGACTGCTCTCCCCCCCACTCATCCATCACCCCCCCGCCCACCGTACCACACGACTAAATCAGTTTATAACATTTTCCAATCAAATTTAGCCTTTTCCCAATAAAATTTAGTTTTTCACTTTCTAATTTAGTTTCTAATTTAGTTTTTTTTTCTAATTTAGTTTTTTCCCAATGACCCACGACAACACAGCCTTCCCGTACGTTCCCTTAGCACAGTTCGCAGGGTTTTTCAGGAGATCATTCACCATTTTATGCACTATGTACAGTATGTATTTTGTAATGTAATGCAATCAGTAGATCAATAATGTGCTACGCAAGCCAAGTGTGGGGATACGAACAATTTGCACAGGTGGAAAAACTTTTGAAATTCTTTGTGAAAAAATTGTTCCACTTGCCCACGAATACCCCTGACTACATGGTATATTTAGAATGTAATGTAGAGCAGATGTATATGTACACTCTTGGCAACTGCGTAAATTATGTGATGAAGGTGTTGGAGAGCCCTAGAACAAGATGGACTAATGTGATAGCTCGGGAGGTCATTGAAAAGAAGGTATCGTGGGCAGCACACTGGACAGAGTTGGCGGGGAGGCATGGGGTGGAATTGCTCTTGGATGCGGACGAACCGAAGAGGATGCAGCAGCAAATGAATGGTGTCATGGAGAGGGGAAAAAATAGCTTCCTGGAGACCTGTAGATTGAAGGCGTGTGAAATGTTGAATTTGAATTATAAGCCGTAGATCTTGGAACGCACCTACACGTGTCCACTGTGTAATTCAGGGGAGGATGAGACGGTGTTGCATTTTTTGGCCCAGTGTCATATCCTGAGGGGCATTCGCAGGGAACATTTTGGATGTTTGTATTTGTCTGCTGAAGTAGCGAAGGAATATTTAAATGGAAAAGATTGGTTGGCACTGGGCTGGTACATACTGAAAGCGCTCAGGTATAGGAAGACTTTGGTGGATGAATGGAATTTTAATGCCTAAGAATATATTGTACTTATTCATATGATGTTTATTTTATGCAATTTGTTAAATAATGAATGTGTGTTGCGTTATATGGTTTGTCTATGTATATTAGAAAAAATCAAATGCAAATTACATTGTTATTTATAATGAACTCCGGCTCATAGCTAAGTGCTACAGCCGTATAATGTCTTGTTGGTATACTCATGAATGGAGATTTTTTTTAATAAAGCATTTCAAAAATCAAAAAAATCAGTATGTATTTTGGGCTCTTGGTAGTTGCTGCTAGTCGGGCGAATGGATTCACAACCAATCGCCAATCGAAGCTTTTCATAACCCTAGTTCAAGGGGTAGGGGTTCAAAACGAATTTTGAAATTTTGAAAAGTTCATATCTCGAAATATTCAAACGAACGGTATAGTTTTTAGTTCTCATTCAAATAGTTTATTTTTTAGAATATTTCAACACCATCCGCAGCTTTGTACGACCAGCCGTTCGTTCACAATGAGGGCTCAAAGGTTGGGCCGATTTGTACCTGTCAACACGATCGTGAAATACATGTCATTGTTCATACGAGGAAGAGCTGTTTGGAACATCACATGGTTTTTGGGATGTAGATTTTTTTTGTTCTGAGGTAGTTTTCGTGCTACGGAAAGAAGGTAATGTCAAATGTCTGTTGGTAGGTACTTCTATTATAGAAAAATTATTGCCGACGTAGGCAGGTGGAATTATAAATCCCAGAATTACATTTTATTTGTAATTAATTCGTCATCTCTATCATTTCAATTATTGTTGAACAGGCGAAGTGCAACATCAGATCCCAGATCACCAGTTTGGGTTTCCTTGAACATTCCACCAATGATAGATCCACTGGATTATTGACGCAATAGAAAAATCATTAGAACAAAAAAGCTATGCAACCCCTTGGCGAAATATTCTAAATCAGTCAACTGATGTTGAAGAATATCTACATTACATGCGATATGTTCACGGTACATGGATACGTCTCATTTTCTCCCCGTAAAATAACAGATGAACTTGGTCGTATTCAGCTGAAAGTGTAAGACTTAATTAGTGTTAAGGAGGTTACATGCCAAATTATAGCTTCATAGAGTGAATAGCATAGAAATTAGCTTTAGGAGCCACTCAGCTGATCCGGGGCCTGGCAGCCGGTACTAGTGCATTATACGCCCGGAGAAGTCGTTTATCGAGATAATCGAATGTTGTAATTATATATCGATGATGTCAACATTCGATGGTCACAGTTGTGTAGCCTTCCGAACAGATTTCCATATATGTCCAACTAATCTAGAATAAAAAAATCCCCCAAACAACTGGTTAGTACCTACCATATAGATTAGTTGGACATATAGATAAAGTGGACGGGGTTGCGGAATAAAAACATCCCCCAAAAAACTGACTAGTAGGTACCATATAGATTAGTTGGACATATAGATCAATCTAAAGTCGTAGGTAGGTAAGTATATTGCATTGTAAAAATGAAAATATGTCAGTTTGGGAGAAACAAGTGAAATCGATATATAATCGCAACATTCGATTATCTCGATAATCGAGTTCACCGAGCGTATAATGCACTAGTACCTGGCAGCCTCGAGTTAAGTTTTAAGTTGTTTGATTCACACTCGTGTTTCAGTCGTTCTTGTATGACATTTCAGCAACATGATTAATCGTCTTTTTCTTCTCACAAGAAAATTCACTCACCTGAATTCGCCAGCGTAACGCCAGTTATGTTCAATGTCAACAATGAATTCGCGACTCATCAAAACTGAATTGAATCTCTAATTTCTTCTAAGATATTGATGGTGTCCCTTGAATGACGCGCATAATGGCGTTTTGGTTTTAACTGTTGGAATCCACCAAAACGAATTTCTGTTGATTGATTCAAATGGTTCACTGTAATTGATTTATCCACAATTTATACCGATAATAATGTAATTATAACATATTGTAAGTTCAGTTCGGAATTGAGTTGGAAAACCATCAGGTCGCTTCGTTTTCGACTCATTAATTCACATGTTTCGTATTGCGAGGTGTCGAAGTTGGTCATGTGATATTTGGGTAGAAAAATGTCTTGGGAAAATAAGCTGTGGTCCAGAGGAAGTGCCGGAGGGGGGGGGGGGTGAGGTTGGTTGATTCTCGGGAGGTGTCTGAACTGTGGAGCGTGCGATAGCAGCGGTGGTGATAGCAGTGGTGATAGCGGTGGTGATAGCGGTGGTGTTTGCAGTGGTGGGGAGGGGGTTGGTTGAGGGAGGATGTCCAGCTATTGATGCGGATTCAACCCCCTCGTACGGGCTCGTGTCTCTGATTACTCCCCCGTTACAGCCTCATCCTCCTTCTCATATGACCGGTCTGTACCGAAGGGGGGGGGGGGGGGGGAGGGTTTCTTCTCCCCGTCGCCACAGACTCACTACCACAACACTTTTCTCACAACCCGTGAGGGGACGTTTTCGTCCCTTTTCGCCGATCACCTTCTCCCCCCCCCCGCAACCACCCACCGCTTTCTAACTTATTAGCGACCCTCACCCCCCCCCCCCCCACACACACAACCACAACGTCCACCTTACAAACCCCCTCCCGCCTCCCTTACGCTAAGTGCGACATCACTCACTCAACCCCATTACATCTAAAAGGTACTGCACAATCTATGAATCACCCCATCGTCCCCCAACCACTCAACCGTTTTCTCTCCTTTACCACCACCACCACCTTCTACTTAACCATTTTCTCCCCCATCCCCCACATACCCACAATATTCCCCCTACACCCACAATTTTCTTCTCTATCCACACACGTTTCCTCCTCAATTTCCGCACACCACCCATGCACACCCATATGGAGTAGAACAGTGGAGTAGAGAACGGGTTATGGAAGAAAACGGCTTGAGTAAAGCTGCGTTCACATGGATGCGGAACGTGCGTAACGCCACCTGATTGGCTGGTGCAAGGGTACCGAGTGGGGGGACTCCTTCTATTCCTCAGGTCGACTTTTGGAGCGGACTGTCATCATCTGAAAACTTATATATTTTACTACACCGAAGTTAGTCGTAAATTAGTGCCGCGAAAAATAACAAAACAAAAATCTGAATTCAAATAATTTGAATTTCTGGTGAGATTGATTTTTGCGGGTCTCAATGCATACTCAGAAGTGAATGTTGAAACCACAGAAAAATAGTCCGGTTCTTCTCTGAAAAAACAAGAACATCAGGGATACGAAATAAACATTTTTGAATAACAAGTAGGTACTTTTTATTCATAACATCTCAATAAAACTTCAGTAAAATAACTCATTTGTTATAAATGTTTCTGAAGGTAGTTACAAGTACCTAAGAATGATTCTTTCATCATAGAACCTTTGTAGCAGTGTGCTCACTGTCATCGTTGAAATCGGCAAATGGCTCATCGTAATTACCTTGTACTAATAGTGCTCCACTGCTTCCAATCCTTGTAAAACATCTTCAGGTTACTGAATAAATGTGTCCGAATTATTTCCCACTAAAAAAAAAAAAAAAAAAACCCGCAGACGGTAAACACAATAACCCGCGGACGGTATACAGTACCGCTTGGTGACCTTTCCACTTCGCCTGACCGGAAACAAGTGATGGGAGTACCTAATAGAAGAATCTGCATGTACAGGCACTGATGGCCAGAGAGTTGAAGAACACATACCCAGGTGCGATCTACCGGAAATGTTAGGCATTAGTGATTTACTGTACTGTTTACAGAGTTGCTGCATGGAGTGCCGTCTCGCGGGTGCCCCGAGGGTTAAGCCAACCTGCGATCTGATTGAGAGAAATCAGAGACTCATTTCCCAACGCGAGCTATTGAAGCTCATATGGGAAATTATATTTCTTCCTTTACCATTATATATTATTTTTGTTTTGTAAATTATATGAAATAAAGCATTAAAAAAAAAAAAAATTCTTGTAGCGCGGTGACACAGGTTCATAAGTTTTCTTCATTTCTACGACGATCCTCACGACAGCATTCTGCACTTTTTGTAAGCGTTCGATGTCCTCGCCTTTTAAATCACAAAGTGCGACGGGATAGAGAAGGGTGATGAGGGGAGAGAAGGTGGCGCCACAGTGGCGTCAACGGTGACGGCAGACCATATGCACGAATTTGGCTTCGTCCTATACATCTATTAACACGCATTTCAAAATGTCATGTCCAAATAATTGTAGTTTTGTATACTCGTAATTGTGTCTCAATTTTGTTTCAATTTGAAAAAATAAAAAAAATATGTTGAAAGTTTGTATTTATAAACGTTTTCAAAAAATTTATGTTCTCCTTTTTTCAGACGTCGGTCTCAACGATGAACTACGTCAAGTTGGACATGCTCGAGTACACGAGCTCGGGGACGTACAAATGCGAAGTGTCGACAGAAGGACCCGCCTTCGACACTGTATTCACCAGCAAAAATATGACAGTTTTAGGTGAGTCTTGCATTGAGACTATTTTGATAATTCGATGTCCTTGTGTTCACTTCATGAATAAGTATCATCTTCATGTCACAGGAGCTACTACTACCTCAGGGGTCATTTCTAAGGTTTCCTATGCCAGGATGGTTTCAAAACAAGAGGTCAATGTGTCAAACACTAAAAAAATGCTCGCACAGATTCTGGAGAGATTTAACGATCAGATTCATTCGAATTAAACTGTTATTTGATAGAATAACCAAGCTAGAAAAAGTTCTATCTAACTACGGAATAATATGATGGAACCGAATCTAAGGATAGCTACCTGGAATGCAAACGGGTTATTGAATCACGTAAAGAAAGTAGAGCTATTCCTCCATTCTAATAAGATAGACCTGTTACTAATTTCTGAAATCCATTTTACGGGAACTTCGTACATTAAAATAAGAGGGTTCAACTGGAATTATTATCATTATTCAGTTGCAATAAATAAATCACAAGAAAAAAAAGATGCACACAAGTCCAAAACATGACCTCTGAAGGACCGAATCGTCCAGTGGAGGACCTCAGAGGGACCTCTCGTCTGGTACAGGACCTCTATGGGACCTAACGTACTTTACAGGCCTCTGTAGGAGTTATTAAAGTTCCACTGTTTGTTTCACTACGTTAACAACTACGAAGAACATATTCTTCTTCGCCTTCATCTTTTTCTTCTGTCATCACGAAAAAATCCATTGGTAACTGGAATAATCTGAAATAAACGGTTGACGTTTCAACGGACGTTTGAAAGATAAAAGTAACAAGACAGTCGAAGGTGTGGTGTTAAAACCGTCGAGGCCTTCGCAGAAAGAAAGTCGATTTATCGATGGATCGAAGCATCGATGAAGTGAAGAAAAGAAAAAAAGTACGAACAAAGAATATACATAGAACGATAATAGAAGGAAAAGGAAGAAATAACCGTAAAAAGAAGAAAGAGAAGCTTCGAGTATCGTCGGTTTCTATTGTAGGAAGGTAAAACGGGGCTGTAGGAAGGCGTTTGAGGAGGTTCGGAAACGGCTACGTGCCTCGAAGTTCAATTGCAAGTGAAATAGCTTTATAGGCCAAAAAAGATGGAGTTGGAATAGATTCTTGTGCAAAATTCACGGGGCTTCCCCATCGCCAATATTAATGTCGCTGCTCGACGCTCTCACCCTCGCCGAACCTTCGGAAACGCGGGTTTCAGATTATAAACTGCCACTTTCACAACCAGGTTTTCGGTGTCGAACGTCGGGCCAGGAGGGTATGTTTTGAATTAATAATGGCACAGCTTTTATTTCACGTCCCTTTTCACGAAGTCGTTTTTCAGGGTTGTGGATGGGTCCGTTTGGACTTTCGGCTGGTACTATTTCGAATAATAAACCTATTGAATTCAGCGATGATTTCATGTCTGCTATTCCGTGGAGTTGAATTTTGGCGCTTGGAGGACTCAACGAGTATTAATATTATGAGTGAGGAAGACACGTTTCGGATGTTTGAGTGGAATCCAAGTGTGCAGAAGTATCTGGTAGTCACTCCAAAAGTGTCCCCTCTGCTGATTGCTGACTGAGGCCTGCTATGCTAGATGCTGTGTGAAGTCCCCATATGATATCATCTGGTTTAACTCTCAAATGGCCTTCTCGACTGATTTCTGAATGAGGCTCTCAATCAGCCCTCTCTGCAATTTGCTGTCTGAAGGTTGAAAGATCTGTTTGCTCCACGGGGTCGAGGATGCGGCCCAACAATTACGCCAGAGGTCACTACACAGCAGGAGCGAAGATACTACAGCAGGTTCTGGAACTCATAAGGAGGATGGCGGAAAACTGCGAGAAGCTGCTGGGCTGGAGGGACTGGATCGGGGTTCAGCGCTCTCCTCACTGAGCATTTCAACAAGGAATACGGCAAGAAGAGCAAGCTGAAAGTCGCTATATTTCCGTCTCCTACATTTGCGGCTCGACCGCAGTGGTCGAGCCGTACAACGCAGTCCTGACGACTGGCTACACCCTCGACCAGACGGACGGAGTATTTCTGGCGGACCACGAGGCCATGTACAACATGTGCATGAACCAGCTGGACATAGATTCGCCCCTGGCTCAGACCGTCAGCTCCATCACATCCAGCCTCCGGTTTCAGGAGGCGCTCAACGCAGACTTTACGGACTTCCTATCAAATCTAGTGCCGTTCCCAAGGATCAATTTCCCAGATCGTCTCGCGTCAGAAGTGCAGCCACCAGACGCTGTCGATAGCGGATATCACGTCCAATTGTTTCGACACGACGAACCGGTTATTGAAATGCGATACGAGGCCCACCACTACATGTCCTACTGTCCCCTCTATAGAGGAAACGTCACGTCGATAGACGTCAACCACGCCGATTGAAAAACATTAATCCCGAACACATTTCTATATCTTACGGGTTCATATTTTCTATATGTATTTCCATATGTTGGGACCATGAATCCTTTGCGCTCTCCGAGTGAATAATTGGATCACAGCCGCTCGATTGTCTCGGGTTTGAAATCCGGGGTGGTAACGAGCTTAACCAAGACTGACAGCCTTAGAACATTGAGGGGCCTCGTAAATTGAAATACCTTACATCGATCACTCTAAGAAACAAACATTTTGAATTGATTGAATCCTTGTGATTTTCTACGGTGAGTCTTCGAAGCCCTCAAGGTATTAATATTGGTCAACGTTGTTCTAGTGGGACATTGACGCACTACGTTAGGTTGTCTCAATGGCAAATACTTAGTCGTATGGTGGCTGAGCATTGGCAGATTGATTCTCATGTCGTTAATATTATGTGGTGAAACACTTAATCAATAATCCACAGCGGGACTCTTCAGACTCGAAGCTGTATTTAATGACGTACGAAGTTTATAACACCATGGCGCCCATTTAACTGCCTCATCACGAATGATGTATAGCGTCTCCAACTCGTATCGGATCGATTTCTAAAATGTGGGCAGTTGGTGATGAATACATCCGTGTAGCCACCAACTTGGTACACGAGGGAAGCGTGGGACGGAGGACAACCGAAGGGGAAAGAGGTCCTGAAAGAGGTTGAACAGAGTGATGGACGAGGTCCCCAGACGTCCTGGTCATTCCCTCGAAAGGCCCCTTTGGACTGCTCGCGGCCTTCTCACTGAATGGCTATTCGCAAACCACTTTGATAGAATCATCACTCACCATATCCCCAACTTTCCTTGAGAGAACATGTTGTTTGGCGATAGGGGGAGAAGGCGAAAGGGAGCGAGCTCTGTCCCCAAAGTAACTCCTTTTCACGGGACAAGAGTTGAGTTTCACGCCCTTTGGTGGTGGCTGTTGTCTTTTTATGTTCCTTATTGATACATGATGGCATCAACGCAGTAACAATCATCGAAGTTGAAGGTTATTTTATCTTAGTTATTATTAGGTCTTTCAAAAAGCAAAAACCAAAAACTTCATCTTTTGAAAAATACGTCCTTCTTGCGCTTAATGTAATAATTATCAATTAAGGAACAGTAGGTATCAATAAGGAACATAAAACGACAACATCCATCAATTTTGTATTATTAATTTTAATAATACAATATTCTGAATCTCCTGGGTCATAATCTACAATAATTGTAGATTTCCTCGTTCCATGTATATAATGGGTACTTGGGTATTAGTCAATCTAATGCCTAAGTACCCATTATACATATACATGGAATAAGGAAAAGTAGTCGGTAATAAGCTTTCAAGTTTCAGTGCATAAGTTATAAAAATGGTACGGACGATTTCTCTGCATACGCTCAAATACCTAAAAGAAAGTTGAATTCTCGCCCAAATTAGGAGATTGAAGTAAGAAAAGTAGGTAAGTACAACGTTACGCAAAATTAATAAAATACCAACAGTAGGGTAGGTAATGAACTAGTAACACAATATAATATCTGGTAGGTACATGAACGTAAAATTCTAATAAGTTGGTATTTTAGTAGATCACTAATGTTGAGAGTAGGTACCTAATCAGTCCCTCGTTTGGCACTACCAGATGGATACAAACAAATGCGAGGTGAATCTATCGTTCATGGATGCAGCAAAACTGTTGCAACTCCGCTTGAAGGACGGCGTTATTTGCAGTACGTACTACAAATAGGTGGCAGTTAAATTATTCGCAGTACGTTCGGTACACACTACAGCTTCCGTCCCGCAGGCCCGCTTTCTGTGTCCTTCTAGTGGAACTTCCAACTTTCTGGTCGATATCATTCTGTATCATTTCCTATCTTTCTTCTTATTTATCAATAGTTTTCCTTCCTTAAAACTTCTTTAAGCCATTTTGTGCAAAGTGCAAAATTTTTCATTATTATATGATCAATCATAAATCATATATCAATCATTTCGAGTTGCGGGTGACGCGCTGCAACATTATAAACCCTCACAAACGTTTCAATGGGTTCCCCTTCCACAACCGGATCCGCAGATGGCGTCTTTGACAACTTTGTTAATCACCGAAATAAATTGAATACCAGATTTTATTCTCTTTGGAAATCAGTATTACGTTATTGTAAAAACCGATCAGAATCTCGGGAATTCACGCGGATGACTGATGAAGAAGAATTGCCTCAGTTTTGAGCCACAGGCGTTGACAAACAGCTATTTTGAAAGGCCTCGTCGGAACACTCTTTGATCATTTGCAAAATTACTTTTCTTTCGACGATTACGGTTCATTTCGCAGCAACTTTTCAATGGAATAGCCCCGGTCTTGGAGGGAGGGAGGGTTGATATAAGCCGTCTGAATGAGTTGGTAAATGTTCTTAATCACTGGAATATTAAAAGTTCATCGGGGGAACCGTGGGGTATTTATCAGGTATCGACTTGAAATTATATATTATTGGCACATCGGGCAAGTGCTGGGAAATAAGTAAATTTACCGTTGAAAATAGCGCCATCTTCATAACAGTTCAGTTTTGCACTAGTAAATGATAGGAAAAAGTTACTTGCTATGTGACGAGTATGAACTGAGTTCTTTCTAGGGGTGATCCAGTAATTTGTTTAACGATCTTGCACAGAAACAGTTACTGTAAAGGATATTTGAAGATGATTCGAGCAAAAAAAATCAAAATCGCATTACTTGGAGTTCGACCAGTCTAGAAACTAAACAGGCGATATGGGGTACCAGGAAGAAGACCACACTTTCGCCGGCTCGAATGATGAGGAACCGTAGATGTAACCATGCCTTGCTACCATTCCTCCGTTTTCTCTATGTACTCATTTTGAACTCAATTCAACTTACCTATATCACCCATGCATAGTCGCTATTTTCTTCACTTATATGAGGGTTATCCCCTCCCTACCTAGCATTACCTAATTGTCCTACGCCTACGCCTAATTGTTGTACGCTTACCTAAACCTTTTCACCTTTTCCACTACTCCGATTTTCCTATCCACCTCACCTACCCCTTTCCCCCGACAAATCCATAACTTTACCTATTTTTCCTGACGACCCTAAAGGGCTGACCCCGAATTTGACTTCACCAGTTCATCCTCTATCCAACGGTACTTTTTTCGAGCCCTTTTGCGCCCTCAAAGAGCAAATCGTCGCCGTACCTTCATTCCTTATCTACTCAGAAAGGAGTGACATTCTATTGTTGAGAAGGATCTGATCTTCAAATGCACAGATTTCAGCCACTTGAGTCGTCTTTGTCGATGCAATCATGAATCCAGAGGCGTAAATTCCGAGTTAAAGAGACTCGACCCACATAAAATCCTTTGAGTTAGCTTACGTTTGTGTTCGAGTTCAGAAGTTTTCGAGTTATCCACAAATCCCACTGTATTTCAACATCTTGAGTACAAATTTCAGACAAGACGCCGTACTCAGTGAATCATTAGGTCTTCAAATGATGTTGGGCGTTAGGGCGAAGCTCCTCCGTTTTCAATGACTGGTGTTAATTAGAAACATTGAGGAATCAAGGAGATTATTCGATAACGGCCGAAGCGAAAATTACTTGGGAAGGCCAAGGTGCAGAAGATCGGGGGCAACATTATGAAGTTAAGGGAGTTGCCCACTTGAAGAGATTAGTGCAAGTTCCTCTTTATGATCTTTAGCAAGTTGCTAGTCCGGCGCCGAAGCGAGGGGGTCGTCAGTAAAGCCCTTGGAAGCTCGAGGTAACCGCCTCCTTCCAAATTATGTTTACACTGGGGATTATGCGTAACAAAGCCTATTACCCTCCCCGAAGTTCATGTGTTGAAAGGGAGATGAGGGTCATACCGGTGGAAGGGAAACCTTCTGGTTATCTTCTGATCAAATAGACGCTGAGGGTCGCCCAGTAAATTCTGCCGGAGTTTCAGATGAACACTCAGCTGCAAGCTCGTTCCAACTATTGGGAAACGACTGGTTGTGTATATTAAAGGAAATGAACCAGCGATGTATTCTAACTTTACACATCATACTCAGTTCCCCCCGTGCAGCCATATGAGTCTTAACATCTTAGTCATCTGTAGACGTGAAGTACCCTGAAATGTTTATTTAATTTGAGAACCCGATTTCCGAAAATTGGATTGTGGATTCTGAAAGGTTTTTGTCCACTCTTTTGAAATCCGGGGTCACAATTAAGCAAAACTAGCCCTTTTTTCTCTTTTTGCCCTTGGAAAATCTCGAATGTCTTTCAAAACTGTGATATGGAACTCAAAAGGGGTGGAGATGAGCCCAAGAAAATGAATAGACTCAAAATGAAAAGAACGAATAGCTTTATTTTCCTAGCTCAAAACCAAAATAATTAAGAATAGCTTCATCTTTCTAGCTCAAAATGAAATGAAATCTCAGGGTTATCACAGATACAACCAAAGTGAAACAAAAATTCATACAAAAGCAAGGAATACTAGAAAGTTACTACCTCACTATTACTTCTAGGTTCTACCTTGACATACTGCATGTATGTCAATGAAGGAATGATAAATAATCACTTGTATTACAGCAGTGATTGAATCACTACATTTCTTTAATGGTTCCAAGTGATTCATTTCCGTGCTTTTGCTGTGCGTTTTTTGTGTTGCTTGGGGGGTTTTGGAGCGTTGAAAAACCACACGTGCTCTTGATGTACTTGTTCTCCCTTTTCATTCGTATAATTGTTCTAGTAACGAAGTTTTATGCACTTTAATATTATTTACATAATATATTTTTCGTAAATGAAGAGAAACGTCAGTTGCGACAGGGAGATTCCACGGTTGGTACACAGCGAAGAGATGACCGCGAAATTCGTACGTAGCGGGAACTATGAATTAATTCACGTTACAAAACTTGTCACTTTCCGAAAGACAATGGAAAATGTGGGAGATGGTTCAGAGCCTAAAACTGAAGAGCTTTGCTTGGTCAAGTTTCGATGAGTTTAAAACATGCCATTGTGTGATAGTTTACGGTATAGTTACCTATCAAAAAAAGTTATGTAATAGTTTGCAGAAATATTTCTCCTTGATATTAGACGAATAATTCAATTATTGGAATTTAAATACCGTCGAGCAGTTTATGGTACATTAGAGCCACCATTGGTTTCTCACGCGTTTTCTCTCGTATGAAATTTCAAAAATGGATCAGAGTGTATTTCGGACGAGGTATTCAATGGTTAGCAGATTGTGTTCTCTCGAAAATCTTATTTCTTGGAGTGGACTTGTAATAATCAATTTCTCGAGTTCCATCCGAGGGATTTTCAGAGAATCACGAGTAGGTCATGGAAGCAGGAAGCCCCTCCGTGCAACGCACGGGTGACTCAGCCGTATATTTCTGTTTGCTCTGTATAAACTTTCCTACTGTTTCTGTGCGTGGGTTGTTGGAAAAACGTTGGAACCCTCTCATCCCGGGTCGGCCCTCGCAGTAATGGACCGCAGGTCCCCGGATGAAGCTAATGGAAGTTAATGGTCCGACGCCGCAAATCGGGCGTGGCGGGACACAGAATCGTCAACAAAAAAATTCTCAAACCCCCTCACGGAGAAGTTGGACTGTTTCAAAGGACAAAACCTCCAGCGTTTTCGTAACCACCTAATATCAAACTTATCCACTCGAGCGATACTTACAAAACAAATCTGATGTCTATAAACTAGTGATTATTAACGCGATGAGATCAACGCTGACGATTTCAGTGTTAATCAATAATTTGTCACTACACCGGGTGTCACTATATCGATTTGACCTCATAACAAAAAAATCAGTCGTCGATTCTTCATCCAAGTGATATCTGGAAAATGACGACATTCCTCTAGTAGCGAAGATGAGTCCGTCGGCACCTTAATAACCTCGAGGTCAGTGATAAATGGTGGTGGTGGCTGAGGAAAATATTGTTTATATGCGGGGAAATTCCTAACTTCCTCTTCTTCGACGCGAAACGCACATACTATTTTGCCACGGTGCAATCTATTGATGTATGGAGTTATGGGAGAGTGAGGATGTGCTACGGAGGTCACCAAAACGTTATTTGTTGTGCAGAAACGGCTGATTAAAGTGCTGTTGAAAAAAGTATATTAGGTATGCAGAACTCAATTTGCCAATGTATTAACTCATTGAAAGATCTACAAAGTGTGAAAACGATTAGAGATCTAACGGCAGGAAAAGGTGATGTTTTGATTAGTGGATAAGCTACACGGGCCCGTACTCAAAACTCAGTACTAATTAGATTACTTTTCTGGCTCACAGCAACTGGGCAGAAGTGCCTGTAGGGGCTCGCTAATAATAAATGGGCTTCCGGAAGAATTGAGGGGAACGAATACCCTTCAAGATTTTAAAACTAAACTTAAGAAGCATAAACTACGTATAAAGAAGATTATACAGGAGGCTGATTCATTTCTTTGTTATCCAATAGACATAAAAAGCAAGACATTTCCTTGTATACTTAGAAGTGTCATTGCGACTCTCCTCCTCCCAGCACAAGCTTAGCTTCAAGTGAAATGGAGAAAGGGGTGGAAGAGGAGCAAAGCCCATATTTAGTATGTGCGTATTATATGGTCATATCACAATAAATGAATTTAATAAAATTAAAAAATAAGATAAATAAATCCAATCACTGCCAAGGAGACTCGCAAGGAACAGGAAGCTCTGGATGAGAAGAAGCAGTCAAAACAAGAAGATACGGTTACAAACCGATGTACAAATCACCAACCTACGACTCCCCCAGTTTTCTCCATCGTTAACAGAGATTTCTCCACTTCGCATCAGTTGTACAAGAAGGACAGTATGCTGACTTTCGCCCTTTGCACCCCTCAGAAATGGCTGATATTTTGTGAAGGGATAGAGGACCACCTTCTTTGTCTGTGTAGCCGAAGGCTGGGGGTGATCCAGTAATTAGCTGTCCTAGTGGGTGACTTAAAGTTTTGGCGTGGGGGTAGAATGTGGGAAGGAAGGGAAGTTAAGTATATCTGAGTGGGTGCAAAGGGCGAAATAATATCACTATTTTAATGATAAGGAGAAGCCCTTAAAATAGTGATTTCTCATAGGTAAAGATGTGCTATTCAGATAGTAGGTTCATACCGTTTTAGGCTTTATAGATACGGGGAAATGGCCGCCCAAAGTTTTTAAAATTTGGAAATTATAGTAGGAACTTAGAAGTATGCAAATGCATGTCGAGTTTACCGATGCATAGGCAGATTGTGCCGACCTTGAACGCCGTCGCCAACGACAGGATGTTATTTTCCATTCCGTTGTTATAAGGTAATACAACATAACTCCCTGTTGCTACGGAAAGGTGTAACACAGCTGTCCTTTGGTCGATTCCAATAGTTCATTATCGAAGATAATAAACCAAAATCGTGTCATTTGGGGTCCCTACATAAGTTCATCTCTCTGTAATCATTTTGTTACTGACGATGGTTTAATCACCGAAACCGGTCTAACTGTGTACTCACGTTTCAGTGCAAATACTCTTGTTTTCTTCAACATGGGTTTCCGTGATGTAGTTCGTATCAGTGTTACCCATTCGGGAAATTTCAGTCCCGTGTACCTACAAGTTTAAAACCATTCTTACGATATTACTCAAGGGAGCAATGAGGAACACTAAGTCCATGCTGTTGAGAGCAGGTACACAACGACGAAAAATTCGGAATCTGGCCCTCGCCGGAACACTGAGCACTTTATGGAAACCATCGAAAACATGGTTGGAAACGAAAAATTATTATTATAGGTATTATCAGTAAAACGCGAGGAGCAGCGCGTTTCCTTCTTCCTATTTCAGTTGCGTTGCTGTGAAATCATCAAACATCTGGTAACTGATGATTTAATTGTATGTTTCATTATTCTCAATTACGTGGTTCTCCCTCTCCTGACGAACGTATCAAGGTGAGTCTGATACCACGTGACGTGCCGCTGCAACTCTCAAAGGAGTCGCTCCAATCATTGCAACCACAATCAACTGACACGAGCCCCTCACAATTTATTAATTTCACGGCCCTCCTTCGTTAGGATTCATCTCTAGTTCATCTCTAAGTCATACCGTAACGTAGTAGAGTAGTTGCGTTGATGGTAAAGTGGAATCGGAGGCGGCGCAGGGTATCTCTTGATCAAACGAGACGGTCTCCGGTAATTCAGAAGAGTAAATTAGAGGTGGAATCCACTAAAATACGTCTCCCGGAAACACGCCGGTAACGAAGCGGGATGAGGGTCACAGGAACGGGATCGACACACAAGGGAAGACGACAAAGTAGGGATGTTAGACAACGAGTTGCCGTCGGTACTATAGCGAGGATGTGAACGTGTGAGCGTATCAGTGTGCGTTGCTGTGCGCCCGTCTGCATCTCCTAATTCAATTTGTACCGCCAGCCCTCGGCTGATGTAAGGCATCTATTCAACCTTCGAGTTAATTAATGTTTACCTTTCAGTCTCTCTCTTTCCCATCGCCGCACGAACCGATTTTCGGTCCCCGTCCCCATGAGGGAGAAAGAGGGAGATTTTCTCCATTATACTCGTAAATATAAAATAGATACAATATATCCATTATTTATATATCTGTATTATTGAATGGGGGAAAAGTGGTTCCAGAGGAGCTTAATATTCATAATATGAACCACGTATAATATATATATATATAATAGATATATAATTTATATATAAAGATTTAGGTATATAATATAAAATTTATTTATTTAATTATTATTTAAAATTTAAAAAATTATATTTAATATAATATAGGTATTATCTAAAGGGGTGCCCTACATATAAGTGGTTACGATACACAATTCCACCATTGAAACTAAAATAAATAGTAAAAGATAAACTCACTCGGACAGTCTCATTATGAAAAGCGTTTGTTGGGCCGACGGACGAGCTCTAATAGCAGTTTAGAATACAATAGAGTTCGCATTGCTTGTCAAAACTTAATATTTATCGAGAGAGAGAAAACGGAGTGAATTAGGGGTAGCAAAACGCCCCCATTTTAATACCCAACCCTGATTTACGAGCTGTCGCCCCCTGTCCCATTTCCCGCTTGAAAATACTCAACCCATTACATAATTGGCTGCTGTGTGTGGGGCGTTTTCGAAATTCGCAGCAAACGGAGGAGGTTTTTTTAGCGCTTTAAAAATAATGGAA
The DNA here is from genome assembly GCA_963920205.1 of Stenodema calcarata. Lineage (NCBI taxonomy): Eukaryota > Metazoa > Arthropoda > Insecta > Hemiptera > Miridae > Stenodema > Stenodema calcarata. Next base: position 5,231,263 of record OY986054.1, read on the forward strand.
AATAAATCGCTCGCAACGCCTTTCGCGGGGGAGTTCATCGCTAATAATTGGGATATAATGGGGTTCATTCCATCCGTCTCATTGTCTCTCAGCAGGTTTTCATTTCAATTAGTTCAGGTTCGATGTCCATCGATTTTAAATGACTTTGAATTACGTCCACGTGTGACCGCTCTCCTAAAACGCTCTGAATTATATTTGAATCCCTCCGATATAACTCAATCACTTATTCATCTTTCGGATGCCGTCACCCGCGATTCCTCTATCTGGGTTAATAACACCCTGAGAAGTCATTCATTAATTTGAATTTCAGGAATGAACGGAGGAGACACGGTTACATCTAAATTTTTGGAAGAAAACTTTTCGAAGTGGTTTTCGACTCAAACACGTTAAGGGAGATGTTTTAACATTCAGGAACACATTCTGATTTCGAGCAGTATAAACAGGACTTTTGCCCTTTGTGCCCTTTAGGGCAACAGATATATATACACAGGTATATAAATGTCTATGGAAGTTTACAAAGTGTCTATAGAAGTTTACAAAGCCCTATATGAATACGTAAACAACTGTAATATATATATATAATGTTATAAATCATGTAATTACATGGCTGTATAACAGATGTCAATGCCAAATAAAAATAAAAAATAAATGTCTATGGAAAAAGCTGATATTTTGGTTGGGGATCGAGGACCCCCTTCTTTGTCTGTGTAGCCGAACGCCGGGGGTGATCCGGTAATTAGGGTGCCCTAGCGAGAGCAGTAGGGTTAAAGTTTGGCAGTGGGGGTAGAATGTGGAAAGGAAGGGAAGTTAAGATACTCGTATATCTGAGTGGGGGATGTTGTAGAGTCTCTGTATAAAATCTAAAAAATATATAATTTTTTCCAAGCTATGTCTTTGGAATCGACCAAAGAAGAAATTGTTCAAATACTCTTGTTTTCCTGGGTAACACTAGCTGGGAACATGTACCCACCAGCACTAAGTGGGTTAATATAAATCAATGATAGACCATCACTGAGCTAGTTACCGGTATGAAAATATGGTCATTAAACTTTTGTTGTAAAGTAGATCCAACCACGAAAAATATCTACCAATCGAATTTGAGCTTGTCCAATTAATTGTGTGGTGTGAATAGACTATTGAAAGCCTTTGACCAAAATATGGCCACTGTGTGAGTTACATGTTTCACACGAGGGATATGAAGAAGGTGAATCTTGCACAAGTACAAGTAGTAATGGAAGTAACTACGAACAGTTCAAATTCTTTATTGCTCTGACTTTTTTAGTGATCCTCCCAACCGTATTCGTTATGGGCGCGTTTTGCTGTACCTAATAATGCAGTCCAAGTTAAGGTCTTATATACACACTTGCAAAGAAAAAAATATACTTGTTCGAAATGAAAAGCGTTTAGTGAAACTCATGGTTAAATAGGGGACTAGATTGAGTTTATAGACGAATAAATTATAGAGACCAGACTTCAGAAGCTTCGACTACAAGGTGTGAATCAGCTTTATAGAAGAAGTGCTGCCTTGAAAGTAATACTTAAATGAAGATTGCGAGACCTCACGATGGAAAAGCAAAAATTAAAAATTTTACAGACGTATAGATTGAGTTCATAGACGAATAAATTACTGGTATCCCTTCAAAACCTCTGGAATACAATTTCCCTTTGTTTTTTTCAAATTTTGTATGAAAAGTGACCATATTTTTTGTGGTCCTCCCGACCGCATTCCAACGTCACCAGTTTCACGTGGCAACATGTTCTCAAAATTGACGTGACACTGAGCTGCATATGATAGTGTGGCGAAGATCAAGTCCGTCGTTACCCGCCGCCTCTTCAAATCAATTGTGCCATAAATCGCGGGTTTCGGTTGGATGAAGCCTCCCTGATTGCCAACCATGTGAATAGGCCGCAAACAGCTATTCATTATGGGTTGACATAGTTAACATTGCCCCCATTCCCTAATGGGGTGGATAATAACATGAGCGGAGCGGACAATTTGACAACGCTCTATCGGCAATTTCCAGTCAATGGAACTCTTAACGCGCCGTTATGTTGGAGAGTTACATACTGTTACCGCGTCAATCGTGAATATGTTCGGATATGGCGCGAGGAAATGGAGGTTCTACGGAAACCACTTACAATCGCCTACGAATTGCCCGTAGAACTGATGGTATATTGAGTCCGACCCTAAGTGACATCACCAAATTTAACGAACTGTATAAAAGCCAAAAGTTACCTTTTTGAGAGTTCAAGGAATTTTTATAAACTAATACATAGTTGAATTTTAGAAATTTCATTTTCCCTGATACTCGGTCATAGCGATTTTAAATACAATTGTTGTTCTGAATATATTCCTGTACCTACTGGTTTACTCCAGTCCATTTTAAATTACCCCCTTTATTTCAATCTGTCAAGGTTCAAAGTTGGTAGGGGAAAAATGACAGTATGGCCACTCCAGGGCCTCTAAAGGGCTCGAATAGGGCAAGTAGGTTGAAGAGAAGGCTTTGTGAACCCTTTTAATCGCCTCAAGTCGCTATACTAAAGTTACTCATATTAATGTTTGCTCTCTTATGAGTTTCCTGATGGTCGCCAATAGCGTGTCACCATAATACTCTGTTAAAACTCTAATACATACTAGTATTTTTTCTGAAGTTATTGGGATAAATCATTGTCTTTGAGTTCAGGAGATAAATTATATATAATACACATTATGTCGAAGATGGATTTTCTACTTGCTGATAAACTACTTTTTATCATCATGCTAATATATATGTATGAAATATTTTATTCATAATATGAATATTACATTCATATTATGAATATATTATGTACATATTATGTTCTTTGCTGATTTTGATAAAAAATACTGACCGTGGTTCAAAAATTGGCCCTGAGGGCCTCACCAAAGGGTTCTTCGCCCCTCTATGTCCCCTTTCGTTTTGAGCCTTACGGCTAAATTTATATAAGCATAGAACATGTTTTAGCCACTCAGTTGATCCTGGGCCTGGGCAACGTCAAGTTGATGTCCTAAGGAGGCCACAAACCAAATTACAGCTTCATTGTGTGAATAGCATAAACATTATGTTTAGGGGCCACTTAGCTGATCCTGGCCCTCTGCATCCGGGCATTGCTGTGGACATGCTACATGCCAAATTGTAGCTTTATAGAGTGAATAGCATAAAAATTAGCTTTAGGAGCCACTCAGCTGATCCTGGGCCTAAGCAGCGTCACGTTAATGTCCTAAAGAGGCTCCAAAGCAAATTACAGCTTCATAGTGTGATTAGCATTGAAATTAGCATAGAAATACTCGTAGACTAACGTAACAGACGGACGGAAGCTCGATTTTCGCCAGTTTTGTAAAGGGTAAAACATGTTCCATGTTAAATAAACGAGCCACCTTGCGACTCTACTCCTTGCGGACTCATTACGTTCATCTCACTTCACAGATCTAAATTCAAGTCCTAAAGTCTACATTTTTGAACTTTTCAAAATCATCTATGCAATCCCACGAAATTGAAATTTAGTTTATAATATAACATAATAATATTATGTTATATAATATAATATAATATATTATTATATAATAATATTATATTATTATATATAATATAATATAATAATATAATATAACATATTATGTTATATTATATTATAATGATGTACGTGTCATACTATATAATATATAGTATGACACGTACATATTATGCAGAAACAATTAAATTTTCCAGATGTTATTACGCACTTACGACCGACATTACTTGTACAATTATTCCGCTAGTAATAATTAATTTCGTATTTTGTTTCTCGGCCTCTCCTCTCGGGGCCCTCAGTACAAATTAACCGGCACATAAACTACGAGTAGTCGAAACGTCGCGGCGAAATAACTTATTTCAATTCGATACGCGAACTCGCAATAACACGCAATTACACCAAAGAGCGGGTGATACCTCATACTTTGGCGATATTTCATTCGACCGCAAATTAACCAGACGTCCAGACGCGGCGAGAGGGACCGGCGGAATTGATTCTGAATCCGGCCGCAGGGCGTCGGCAATTACTCTGAAGTATTTCCCGAACTAACCACTCATTTGGGACAACGTAGCTGTGGAACACAATCACTTGCATCTAATTGGTAAAGTTAAAAACCGGCGACGCTGACGATTAATTGATGTACCCGTGTTCGATTCAAATATCGATTCAATCACTTACCACCCGTAAACTCATAAAGCTGTGGCAAGTCGAAAAAAACTCTGCAAAATATCTTGACCCAACGGTTTATTATCTTCTTTGAGCAGATCACCCGTCTGTCTAGGTCACTAAATGATAGAATAATTAATTATTATTATGCATTAATAATACTTATTAACAAGTCGTTTTAATGATTATTAATTAGGTATTATTTATGATTAATAATTCAAGTTTCCATTCTTCAGTGCATTCTTTCACGTAGGTTTCCACCAATTAATCAAATTAATAACCTTGTTCGTTATAAATCATTAATTTGAAAAGTGAATTTTTTTTCAAATTTATTTATTTATTAGTTGAAGACGAACACAAGTATTATACCTTAGTGTAGTGATGTAGCATATTTAGATTGTTAACATATAATTGTGTTTTTCGCTTCAAACATCAGAAGTGATTTATGTGGCCTATGAGTAAATCAAAATTAATAAATAAAATAATGTAAATCTATGTAACTGAAATGGTCTTTTCGGGTTGCGGAACGTAGAGGAGCACAGGTCAGACGTCGTCGAACATTGTGGGTAAGAACTTTGATAGGTTACGAGTTGATTTCAGCTGATTGACATTATATCGCTCGAGACCTTGCAAAACCAATGGGTTAGCGTTGGTATTTTCTATGAACATTCTCATTATTTTTTACCGTTATTCAGGTGGTGTCCAGCCGAAGATCATTGTACAACGTTGCGTTCCTGACAAATGGTGGCGCTTGGACAATGTTCCTTTGGAAAGTCAAATGTTGTTGATGCTCAACACGACTGAATTGTGACGGAGCAGAGGTTCCCCGAATCGGGAGAGCATAGGTCCATATAGGTCTCATTATTGTATTGTATATCAAAAGCCTGTTGTCTATGGATTGTGAGGACTGTAGAGCAAGGAATTCAGCAGCTTGATGCGGTTTCTGAGTCGCTTCATTAGTGCGGGAATGGGTTGACTCGAATACGTTATGGGGAGTTCACTGTATTTTCGCTTATAAGTAAAAGTAACACTGTATTTGACTTGGTGGGATTTATTTTCGAGTGTCATGTTGAGCACCATTGGTTGAGCAGGTCCACGGATGATTGTAGCTTCCTCGATGCTGACTCAAGCTTGAATCGGAGGCTGAAAAAATCAAATCATCGGCGAACATGGACGAGAATGCAGGAAACGAAGGTAAGAGATCGTGGCAGAAGAAAATGTACAAATATCTCCCCTGTGGTACACCAACATGAATCTTGCGGCAGGGGGGAATTTCATTCTGAACATTTATTTGTATACTGGTTTGCTGATTGATTCTTGGTTCCCATGTTTTTGGTACCACCGTTTAGAAGTTGCCTGCTCTGTGAAAGCAGACCAGGATACCCCTCTGGGTGGGCGTAATTGCCTAACCTCCCCGGGTTACAGGGGCCTCAATTGATCAATGTATTTCGGCCCCTCAGGAGTTTTATCCACTGATCAGAACTTGTGTAATCCACCGCTTCATCTACCAGGTTAAATGTTGTTGAGATTTCGTTGGCGCTGCCCGGCGCCTTGTTATTTGCGGCACAAATTAGTTCTTTGCGGCAGTCAGAATGTGGAAAGAACAGGTCAACCAACTAACTCGACATAAACGAAAACCGCCGATATCTGGTGATTAGGGGAAGGTAAATATAAATTCGGTGGCACTCCCAGCGGAGAAGTAGCCAACTACCGACGTCGGTGAGGAGGAGAAGGAAAATTCACCGCGGGGTTTTATACAGTTGATTTATCTCTGTTAAGCACGCAGCTATCTTCCGAGCGTCCCGGACAACTTTCTGCAGCCTCCCGTCACGCCCGGCAGCAATTTTTCTCTTGTGTAAACAATGATAGCACTTACTACCTTCCATGTGCCTTCTAAAAGCTTGGGCTATCCGTTTTATTTGAGGCCACTTTTTCTCAAATAAGTGGCGGACGATTTGTCAGTATTCATTGCCTCTGAGATAAGCGACAGAGTAAAAACGGTAAATGGAGGCGGTAGGTGGAGTGAGAGATTGTCGCACCGCCGGCTCCGAGGGTCCTCACTCTCCCACTTTCGATCTGTGAGTTCTGTCGAGAGTTTCTTCGGTTTATTTTTCGCTCCTCGCAATGCCGGAGTCAACTAAGCCCGTGGATTCACCAGAGAGTCGACAATACATGTCCGATACGCTCGGAAACGAGCCCTCGAGCGAGGTTGACGTTCACATTTCAAATGTGGGACAGCTCAGAAGAGTAAAGAGGAAACCGTGTTAAGAAGAGAGAAAGCGAAAAGAAAAGCGGCAGATTCGAATAACAAACTTGTAGACAAGAACATTGTAATAACACAGTTATTACGAAGGCAACTGGTTATTGTTGACTGTTGAATGTTTGAAGGACAATATTATTAATGAATCTTCCTTCACACCCACCTGATAATCATCCAAAATCGTTCCTTCCAATCTTCCAAAACGGGTTATTACTTTTCGTTCTTAATCGCTATACTGTATAAAATACCCTATCAATTGGAGTAATCGGATAAATATCACGGGCTCCTTGGAGTTGGAGTATGTGGCCAGACGGTCTTTTCGGAACGAGGTGAACCATTTTTCTCAGGTTTTTAACCACACACGAATGTGTGGTTAAAACCCACTATTTATTACGATTGTTGACGGTTGTATTGATTGCTTAGTGACAATATCGCCAATTTGACGCATGTTCAGTACATACCGATATCAACACTGCAAACACTAATGTCTAAAACAATGTCTAATTATTAACATCCATCCGTACTTCCATTTTACTTAGACAGACAAATGCGGTCTGACGGCTTCGCCATCTAATCGTGTTCCCTTTTCTCCTACAAATTTTACTATCCCCCCTAAATTAAGACACTACATGAATTGTATACAATACTTAAGACTAAACGACTTTTAAGGCCGACAGGCCGAATTGTTAAACCTAACTATCTCAAGCCACTGTAAAATAATCTATGTATGTACCATTATGCCGATAAAATATTTTTGAATTGAATTTGAACCATCTAATCGTCAACCCTGTAACCGTCTCCAAAATGCAGTTCACCTCATTATACCCCGCCTAGAAAAATGGAAAATCAAAGTATGAATTTAAACCGATGTATGTACCTTCATGCCAATAAAATATTTTCAATCAATATAACATAATAATAATATTATTATGTCATATTGATTGAAAATATTAATATGAATCTCCGTTTACCAAGTAGCCAAGTGGTTGAAACGGTCTCGGGGGCCCGGGTTCGATTCCCGGCAGAGACACAAGATTTTGAAGCTGTGCATCGGCATGGTCTTACAACTTAATAATTTATTACAGAAGGGGACCTTTTGACACCTAAGTGGTTAACACAATCAACTACCCATATTCCCACAACAGTCAATGTTGGGCAGGTAATCAATCATATTTCGAAGATTATAGAGAGTCTGATAATAGCAAAGTATAATATACTTTGCTATTATCAGACTCTCTATAATCTTATATTATATTATTTTGTGCTGCGAGGAGACGCATGGCCGATGTTGCCAGCGTAGGTACGTGCGTAATTAAAAAAAATTATTTTCTGCTTCATTCTGTTTTCGCTTTTTTCATCCTGATTAGCTCTTAATCGAATTTTAAAAAAAAGTGCAAAATTTTAGCTAGAGACTTTGTATTAATTAAACATCTCTTTCGACCAAAAATATAGAATTTGTCTAAAAAAAAATACCATTCTGGCTACCCCAGAAAAAACCTCATCCATCATTAGTGAGTCCCAACAACGGTTTCCATGCATTTCTCTTGTTATCTCTTTCAAAATGGCGCAGTCTTGATGGGTTTTGCTGCGTTCTAAGCCTGTAACCCGTTTTAGATGTTTTTCGGTAGAACGTGGATATTTTTCATTCGATTCTGCCTCATCATCGAACGAAAATGATTTACGTTAACGCCCGTACATTAATCCCCCATTAAAAATTCAAGATCGATGGCTCGCAGGCGGAAGGATGGCTCGAGGGTTACGCAACTAGTTCGAGCCGAGCTAAGGAAGTGACGGGTAGCGTTATTAATGAAACCTAATGAAGTTTCTATAAGAAAAAAGCCTTGTGCGCTAATGGCAGGATTTATCCCTCCGGTTCCCTCTCTCTACAACTCTCCATCTCTCCATCGCTGGAACAAAGCCGAAGGGATCTGTCGGGCATTTTTCCGTGGCCTGGCCAAGTCCTATTGTCTCTACCTTTTATTCTCGACCCTCTTTAGTCTCCGTATTGTTTCTATTCCCCCGATTCGGATTTTGTAGGAAACGACAATTGACTGATATTTCCCGTTTCCATTGGCAGATTTGTCTCCCTCTTTTTTTCGCCACTAGCTGCCGAAACCTAATTTGTTATCTTACTTCAACATCAATAATCCCCCGCTCGGAATGAACTGAATCACCTAATTACATCGACGGAAGATTGGCAGCGAAATACGGATACCTCTAAATGATCAAATACCAGTAAGTTTGTTGTGGCACCAAATTTCCATTGAAAATGAGAAAACTAGTCATTCAACTCGGAGGATAATCCTGGTATGATCTGCAGTAAGACGCTTGTACTCTTGACCCAGATTTACAATGGATCCCTCATACTGGGGTACTTTCCCAATGCATGAAAACATGCACTGGTAGTACCTACTTATACATAAACGATTTAAGGACGCGCGTAGCTATGGACCAATAAGCCTACTTTTTTTGCTCTCCAAAATCATAGAGGGACTGATCCTTCCTAAAATAATCATTTATATTAAATCTCAGTTGCCAGACACGCAATTTGGCTTTCGCGAGTCGCATTCCTGTCTGCAACAGCTCCACCGAGTAGGGAATCAAATCCTTGACTCCTTCGAGGAGAAGGAAGTCTTTGTCGGACTATTCATCGACACCGAGAAAGCTTGCGACCGTACGGCATCCAGGACTCCTACACAAGTTGGAAAGCGTACTTCCAGACACCTACTACCTACTAATACAGTCAGTCCTATCTCAGAAAAAGAACGTTCTCCGTCAAGTACAACTCAGCAGTCTCCAGTCACCAAGTTCAGACAGGGGTGCCATAAGGCAGTGTGCTGGGCCCATTAGTGGCTGTCTGTTAGTGAATTGCCCACTTCACAGAGCATCACTACAGCTCAGTTCGCTGACGATGCAACCTTTCTTTTCCGCTCCCCAAGAGGCGAATCGGACATTCTGGAGGAATTCACTAGTCGACTGGAGAAATGGGCCAAAAAGTGGAGGATCAAGTTGAACCCCGAAAAGCCCAAACCTGTTTGCAGAATTGTAAACATTTTTAGTCACTTTGCGCACCACGAAACGCTGTTGAGAGCTCCAACATACATTCATAGTTTTAAACATAATATTCGTGGACTTCCGAAATGGCGTCCGAAATAGGCGAATTATACTTAAAAAGTTGGGGGTTTTCTCTCTTGTACGAAAAATTGCAAAATCTTCTCTACTAATTCACAATGTACAGAACTCTGATGCTGGACCATCCTGCACAACTTACTGTAGAATTGTAATTGAATAGCACCCAAACCATCTATGCATTTGACATGATCACTCGTCAATATGTACCGATAGATATACATGCAGATGGTTATGGATCGGCTCACTGAAGTGAACTTAGTTTGAGGGGCGACTGGAGGAGGAGGATGTAGAATATTGATTCATAGGAACACTGATGGCTTGGGACCCAAACCCCTGTCTGTAATTGGATGACGGACTTGCCCCGAGGCAGTTTGTCTTAATATGAGACCGGAATTTATTTCGTCCTCCCCGAGCGTTTCTATTCATTTTAAAAAGAAAATCCGACAGAATAACTTTTTCACTAATCAACCCGACGTTGATTGGATTGAAGGAAACCGGACGTAATGTGCGAATTGAATGAGACTACTCGGTCGGCGATAGGAGATGAATGGAGTCATCAAGTTTTATTCAAACTGATTCCAACTCAATCAATGGTCATTAAACTCGTAAGTCAGCCATTTTAGAGCTAGGAGAGCTCACTTGTTCATATCGCTGGGTTACCCCCAGACAGACGACTAGAATTTCACGCCTAGAATACACGTTAATCAGATAATTTGATTATAATTATAACTTTTTATAGCTGTAATATTTAACATTATTAATGATAAATGTAATCAATAGTCATCGCTACAAAAAAAGACAAAACAGAGAATTGAGGTCAGTGGTCAACATCCGACGTTTGGGCATTTAATAGGAAATTCACAATATCTCGAGAGTCAAAACCAAGGCCGCAACAGATTTGCCCATATCAACGAGTTGGTGTTCTTTACTACTTTTCAAAATAACACTGAACCAACTTTATTAAAATTTAGAAGGATCATCCGGCAAGATATTCCTTCAAAACCGAGCTTGAATAATATTTCACGAATCCTTGTTATATAGAGATATTGCGAGTCCCATAAACTATACGAAATAGTTGAAGTAATGACGTACAATATTGTGTATCTGTTCGAGTAAATGACATTTTACATTCGTCTATTTTACAACAAGGCGAATTAAAAGTAAACCGATACGTGGTCGGTACTGTATCTTTTAAATTGTTAAAGGCATGCAGGTCGGGAAGTTGTTGAAGGATATCTCGGGCTGTGATTGACTTGGAGTTTTGAAATAAATTTCTAAATTCACTGTATTAGTAAGATATTGCCTCTACGTTGTCCGATTTTTGAAATTCATAAATTTTTTTTTTTAATTGTGGCTAAATTTTTTTATTGAAAAATTGAAACGAGTGGGCATTTTTGGAAGGATAATAGACCGCAAAAGGCAAACATCGCAGTTAAAACATGTAAAATGAGCGAGCAGGATCTCAAATAAATTTTTTTATTTAAATCGATTTTTTTTTCTCGATTTTTCGATAAATGTTCTTCTATAGTGTTCTATATGCTTCTATAGTGACGAAAAACTCCCCCGCATTTCAAAACTGCAAGTCAGTCACATCCTAACGTATCCTTCAAAAACCTTCCAACCTAGGTCCTGCAGGCCCTTATTAAACTTCTGAATTGAACGATTGTCAGGTTTTAGGGGTACGAATACTAAAATTTGAGTTTTTACCAGGGTATTGGTATTGTCCTTTGAACGTTTGGCTCAAGAGACTTCCTAGGGAGGGTTCTTAAAAATTGGAATACAGGGATGGAGCCGCAAAGAGTAACAGACAGGCGATTGGTTGGTACGATATTCAATCAAATCACTGTTCTAGGACCTCGCCCAGCAGAACCGGGCAGTCAAGCTTACCATTCAAAAGCTTGTGTATGAAAGTTAGGTCGGCTATTGTTCTTGTACATTCCAATGGCTGCAAGTTACAGGAGCTCGTAATGCTGGCATAATCCACCCTCGCAGAAGGAATCCCCTGCTTGAACGCGATATAGCGAAGGAATTTATGCTGAATTCTCTCCAGACAGTAATTTGGACAACGTAGCTTGCGGACCACACCGACGAAGCATACTCCAAAATTGGAAGCACCAAGGATTTTACAACGTGGTGATAGCCTTTACATTTGTAAACTCCCCGGTGTTTCTCTTCAGGAAACCCAGAACTCTCATCGCCATCCCCGCCAGCGCCTGAATATGCCCAGGAAAAGATAGCTGCTCATCAAATTGGACACTCAAGTCAACTATCCCCCTCACCCGGGCCAAATGCTGGTTACACAGGGTGTACACGTATTCCAAACGCTGCTCAGTTCTGACGAAAGATATAACGGAGCACTTTCCTGGATTTAAGAACAGTCTGTTGTCCCTACACCACTCCTCCAACACCTCAATGGCGAGCTACAGCGATGCACAATCTGACTCCTACCTCACGTGACAGAACAGTTTCAAGTCGTCAGCAAACAATAAGCAGCGCACCTTCGGACTGAAATTCACTACCACCCCGTTAATGAAAATAAGAAAGCAGAGCGGGCCAAGATGGCTCCTCTGCGGTATTCCAGACATGGCCACAAAGTGGGACGATACCATGCCCTTCATACGGACCATGAGTCTCCGCCCACAAAGGTAGCTTGCAAGCCAATCCAAAAACTGACCATGCATCCCTAAAGATTCAAATAGAGATATCAACTGAGGATGTGAAAGTTTGTCAAAGGCTTTAGCATAGTCAGTTGTTATTACATTAAGGCTTAGTGACATCGGTATGGCAGCCTCCTCTACATCAATTTGTGGACAGCGATCACGCCTCTACTATTAATTAAAAACTTGTTGAACTTTATAGCTCACACTAAACGAGGTTGAACTCCCACATCGGGATTGAGTGTTAGAACTTCAAAATGGTGAATTCTTTCCATTGATGTGACGATGGAATGGTTGTTTGACTAACGTTACGATACTGTTGCATAACAAATTAACGGAGAGTTAGTACAGGAGTGGGAAAAAAACGAATTGAAAAGAGTCGAGAGGTGGCGAGGGATAGAGAGACCGGGAAATTACATATAAATACTAAATGAACGGAGGAAGTTGGTGCTATCAACGAGGAAGCACTGCTTGATCCTTATTGTAATGGAGGGGCGTTGGCCATCCCTCAACCGCTTCTGTTTTATTCATAAGGAGAAAGAGATGGGCCGAAGGGAAGTCCTGGCGAGGGACGACCCTGCGGTTGATCGTGGCAGAAAACCCCGGAGTACGTCCCACCGCCAGAGGCCCCTCTCGGAAATGAATCTCGTTTTTTTGATCTGCACCGGAAACAACAACAAGAAAACCAAAAAAAGATTCCGGTTTTTTGGTGCGTGAGGTTCGGGATACCGAGATGGGTTCGGTAGGTTGTTCCTTCGTAGGGGATTTTCTCCCGACAATTCAATATTGTTGAGATTGCGCGGGAGGGGGGGGGGGCTATAAGAGCGGAGGCAATGGGGAGGGGTCAATAAAAGTAAAGTGGAAAATGAAATGCGGACTTCGTGTGGGAGTCCCGTGAAACGCGATATTGGGGCTGAGGAGTTCAACGTATCGATCCCCCAGGAATATTTTACCATACTCTTTTATTCGTGGAGGGAAATGGAGACTGAGTCAGTTTATTAGGTGATAGAAATATGAATTGGGACAATGTTTCAGGGAAGTGAGAGGCGGTTTCATTATGTTAAAGTCCTTATATATTTACACTTTGAAGTAGTTTTCAATTCCAGGAAATCCTACTTTCAATTCCAGGGACTTGTACTTATCTTTTGTTGTTTAGCTATTTTAACTGCCGACTCTCCTTTCCATGCCAAGACGAATAGGGCTGGAGAGTCGGTAGTTAAAATATTGTATACAAAAGGCTATGAAAGAGGAGAGAAAAGATATGAAACACGTGTGCAATAAGTGAATACTTATTTCTGTATAGATCATCCGTACATACAACTACTCAGCAAACCCCTGCTAAGTTGACGTTGGGTAGGGAGATGCCTACTATTTTCGATCAGATGCTTCTATCTGGCGATGAAGTAGTAGCGCAGCCGCAAAAGAAGCAGAAACGCAATTTTTATGCGAAAAGAGAGGCGATAGTTGAAGAAGGTGATAGAGTGTCGGTTAGAAATTACAGTGGGAATAGCAGTAACCAATTATTGGAAAAAGGAGTGATAACTCACGATTATGGGCCCCAAACATTTGAAATTAAAACGGACAACGATTAAGTTGTGTGACGCCACATCGACCAAATAGTTGTACCCCACCTTGTTAAATGCCCCAAACTGAGTCAGAATTCCGGTCTCCACATAGCAGAAATAAACCAATAAGACCGAAGAGGGAACTTGTATCATGATCATTCGATTTGTGAGCTCGTTGGCAAAACCAGCCATCAAAGTTGATTATGAAGGGATCTTTCATCATCGCTCACAAGATTATTTTTAAAGGACACTTTCGGCATCTTTCCCAACAATTTACACGAATCATTCACAATATCGTAACTCATAAATGAATTATGTACATCAAAATTGTACGAGTAGGTGCCATTCGCATGCAACTTATGGGTATTTTGTGTTTCAGCATACCCTGACAGACCGCCGATCATCACCGGAGCTGAAGAAAGTTACTCTATTGGAGACTTCATCACCGTCAACTGCTCCTCCGGGAGGTCCAACCCTGAACCCGTTCTCGCATGGTTCATCAACAACCAGAAGGTAATTTATAACGTAATATTTCTTCATTTGCACTCTTCAGCGTGATATCACTTGTATGTGCGACTGCTCCAGAACTACTTTGCCTTCTCAACATTGTCCAACTGAGCGGTGAATTCAAAATGCAAAAAATTCATCCCTAAATGAAATGCACCAAAGTTGTAACACTCTCTCAGCTTGAGTTATGCAATTCAATAGATTGCACTAGTCTCATGGAGGGGATTACGACACCAGTGACTCTAGTGGCGTATCAGGAAATGCAGTTAGATACTTATTAGTCCCTCACATAACAGTAACATGTATGTACATCCTAATAACACGTGTTACAGAGCCGTGTACTCATTCCTCAGCTGATCCTGGGCCTATTCTGCTCAAAGTGTAAGTCATAAGGAGGCTTCATACGAAGTTACAGCTCCATAGAGTAAATATCATAGGAATTAGCTTTAGGAGCCACTCAGATGATCCTGGGCCTGGGCAGCGTCAAGTTAAAGTCCTAAGGAGTCTACACACCAAATTACAGCTTCGTAGATTTTTGGAATGACCCCCAGTCATCAGACTCATCCATGTCAAAAGGTACCTACTAAAAAAAATTGTAATCAAATAGGCTTGGGATAAATTCCCGATATGGGAACGAGCAAAGGTCGGGTCGACTCTAGAATACTTTAGGTACAGATTTCAAAGTTTTTCGAGAAGATTCTTTCATAAAAGTATCCAAAAGACACAAAAACGAAGACGGGCAATTCCTAGCAATTCCAGGCCTACCATGTCTGACTTGAAAAGTGGGAGTTAAGAACAGACGTAATAATTCCTTCGCCAGGGGTCTCTGCTAGAAAGACTATTCGTGTTTCTCGTGAAAAGGTGTTTTTCGCACATATTTCTGCATTTCGAAAACGATTCAGGATGGTCTGAAACGGATTT
The DNA here is from genome assembly GCA_963920205.1 of Stenodema calcarata. Taxonomy (NCBI): domain Eukaryota; kingdom Metazoa; phylum Arthropoda; class Insecta; order Hemiptera; family Miridae; genus Stenodema; species Stenodema calcarata. Next base: position 5,246,502 of record OY986054.1, read on the forward strand.
TGGTATGAAAATCATTTGTAAATTCGAGTTTTAAAAGTATTTTGTGCATGGCCATTTCGTCTTTGATGACATTTTTCAGTGGTAGGTAAGATGGGTGACTGAAAAATTACTTACACTTGATATCCGAGAAAAATCAACCAAAATCTGTGCGTGAACCCAACACCAGTGCTCCGGCCGAAACGGGACATTTGCTCAAGTTGTCACTGTTCTGTTCCGTTCTGAGGGTGGAATAGGTTCCGCGGAACGGTTCCATTCGGAACAACCCATCCCCAACTGCCGGTAGATAAGTAAGTCTTTATGGCTTAACATCTGTTTGGTTTTTTCCCTCATTCTAAAATGATTATCTGGCATTCTGAACCGAAAAGTCGCATAATCATGTACAGCAGCTTTCTGAATTCTACTTCAGGCACCTTTTTCAAAGCTTTGATGGTCTGAATACGGTCATCTTTGTCGTTCCTTTGAGGAAAATGATTGGGATGCATGAATAAGATTAACAGTTACTGTTGCAGTGGATGGTTGTTTCGTACGTACTTGAAGATGCCTTATTTTCGGCCGACGTTATTTTACTTTATAACGCGTTGAAAAGAGGTCGAAAGGTCGGAATCTCTTTGGAAATTTTTCCCCAAAGTTTAATGAATTTATGAAAACCGTTAGGTTTATCGTATGCATAATGTGAAACGGATGAAACAAGAAAAAATATGAACTTTGGTGAAGGGGGGGTTGAAAAAAAGTCTCGTCTTCACTTCTGCTGGTTTCGTCGACCGAAAATAAAAACAGGAGCTTATAAAGTTACAGACTACCCTGAGGGAGTGGAGGGGGAAAAGCAGAAAGTCAAGGTAGGCATTAGAGCGCGTGGTTTGAAGGTTGGAGTGGGAAGAAGGTCGAGGGGAGTGTTATCCTACGAAACATCGCTTCCAAAGACCTTCCACTCCCCTCTACAAGTTTCAGGAGTTAGCTCTACATAAATATTTGTTCTCACCTGAATATTGAAAACACTACTTACTTTACCTTTACCTCCTCCTTCTCCGCTTTCCATTCGCCTTATTCGAGTCTTAGTACCATTCGCCACCTTTAACTTTCATCCCAAGTCGAACGGTTCATCTCTCCGATCGACCAGAACAGGCGAAGAAAGTTTGCTGCAACAAGTTTCCATTCCTATTGTATGAAGGATAAGAGCAATTTTTGTACAAAAAATGAAAACAAATAAATAAAATAAATCCAGTTAATTCTTTGCAAGTTTCTTCATTAAATGAGATTTTTCTCCCTTACTGGGAAATACATGTATGTGATCATGGACATGTATTTAGGAGCCCCTCAGCCGATCCTGGGCGTATTCTGCCTAAGTAGTCTACATACCAAATTACAGCTTCATAGTGTGAATATCATAGAAATTAGCTTTAGGAGCCACTCAGCTGATCCCGGCCCTATGCTGCTTAAAGTGTAAGTCCTGTAAGAGCAGTTTGGCTACAGAAGCTGCACTGACATTTTTTGTTTTAATCAAATTCAAGTCGTCACCTTGAAGTTGGAGGTTGACATTAAATAATTGATAATATCAATATATTATAGGTCTGTCAAGTACCTTCGCAATATCATTCTTTGAAGTGAAAAATATTTTTGTATTAGCCATAACCCCCCCCCCCCCCGAAACAGCTTCAAGGCCCCCCAATCTTCTCTGTGCCCTTTACCGCCCCCCTGTAGGCCACCAGCGCCCACAAGGGGGCGTTATCGCCCACTTTGAGAAAGACTGGGTTATATCGATGGGTGTGAAGGATCCATTAAAATTTGATAGCAGTTTTTCCTATCGATTAACGGCATTTGAGGCGATTATCGATTATTTCTGGCTGGTTTGTCGAATTATTGTTCAATAAAAACACATGTAATAATGAAAGCGTATTAGTAGGTGATTTCAGTCATTTGAGTACCAGTTGAGGTGCTTTTATTGAACAAATTTTGGACAAACCAGCCAGAAATAATCGATAATCGCCTCAATGCACTACGTATGTATACGTAGTGCAAAAAAAGTACTGTAATCCTCTTCTTTGTTTACGGTGTTATGATCGGCTATGCAGATAAAGGCAGATGATTTTCGTTCAACACGTCCACTGGAAGTAGGTAGTCCAGTTTGAAAGGCGACCTTCAACATCTCGGAGGAAGCTGGAGCTTTTTCTGTAATCATAGATGTGCTCAATGGTGGAGGGAGGAGGGAGGAGGGAGAAGGGCGGTGGCAGGAGGGAGAAGGGAGGAGGGAGGAGGGCGGTTGCAAGAGTGTGAAGGTGAAGGGAGGAGGCAGTTCGAGGAGGGTGGAGGGGGGAGTTAGGAGGGCGGTTGTAAGAGTGAGAAGGTGAAGGGAGGAGGCAGTTGGAGGAGGGAGAATTAGAAGGGGGTGGTGGGTGGGAGCAGCGAAGGAGAAGGGAGGAGGCAGTTGGAGGAGGGTGGAGTGAGGAGGGTGGTTGCAGGAGTGAGAAGATGAAAGGAGGAGGCAGTTGGAGGAGGGAGAAGGAGAAGGGGGAGGTGGGAGGAGAGTGGACAACTCAGTATCAAGAGGATAACGCAATGTCGAGCTCTTAACTAAATCACATGCCCATAACAAAATCTCAAGCCCATAACGAGTTCTCAAGCCCATAACAAGAGCTCAAGCTCATAATGATATCTCAAAATAACGTGATTTGAGGAGGGGGGTCTTTCGGGTCCCTACAGAGCAGTGAATATTAGAGAGTTTTTCCTCTCCACGGTTGAAACGGTGTAGTCACGTTAGACTCACGCTCATATTGACGATTTTTTTCGTTCCTACGTCATAAACTGTCATTTTGAACAAACGGTTGGTCTTCAAACATCGTCTGAACCAATAGGAAACCCGTCTTGGAACGTAAACCAACCAATTTGGTTGACATTTTGATTTCCTGAGTGGTTTCCAAGGGTCCGTTATTGAAAATGAACCAAAATTTATTACCGCTGCCGTCCGGAGTTGTGGTGATACCACTAATTTCAACGCGTCTCAATTTTAAACCCATTGCAATAATTGCAATTATTGCTTATTGTTTTCAAATATCTTCGAATTCGCTGAAATTCGCTCCTGTTAAGTTGTTACGAGTGGTCTATCGTACTTTTTGTACCCGGTCATCGTTCAGGGCAGTGGCCGTCCGTCAGATGATGAATTGTTTAGTGAGTAAAGAAACTAATAATCAATACAATAATTAGGAAGGTACGTAATTCATTAATCAAGGCCTTCGGCAGACTCCAATTATGTAGTTCGCTAATTGTGAAACTCAACTGGGAGACCTTGAAACTTCATCGGATCAACATTCAGTCAGATTCAGTTACCCAGCGATCGCTTTTGGATTTAAATTGATTATATCAGGAAGGCGAACGTGACATCGAAACATAATGATCCATTAGAGAGGTTTTACCGAGCTCTTTGGCACAATCAACCAAGCGGTGGCGCGAGGGCTCGTTCTTCCCGGTCGTCCGCCGCGATTGCTCCGGATGTTAATTACAACTCGTGAAGAACTCTGATTAATGTCGCAATCATGAATGAGCTAAAGGAACCGGCTCGCTCGGTGAAACGCAACTGACAACCGGAATGAACGGGAACTAATAATGACGGAATCCGTTTTCCCTCTCCGCCGCTGAACACTTCATCGATACGTAAGTCGCCGCCGAACCGACTGAACCCCCAACCCCGAGTTTCTCACCGGCCGTTCCCCGTCTCTGACCTAGAAACGGGTTTTCGATGATGAACGGGGAAATTCCGCCAAACCGTCGGAACCGAACCCTCATTGCTTCCTTAGAAAATTGATGGTACGAACCTGAACAGTAATAATTTTCGATAATTTATCGTTCCAACTCCTGTTGGAATTTCATTATTATTCAAATAGGTACATTGTGGTTTTTTTAGTATTTTGACAATTGACAACTGTTTTCAGAAAGCGACATTTTCCATTAAAAAGTTAAGGGGAAAAAAATGCTCCAAATTGTTTGAAAAAGAATAGGTACACTCAGGTAACCATAAGTTACGATTATTCATGCCTATCTACTCACGAATAATTTTTATTTTGAAGAAAAAAAATAAAAATGGTAGGTAACATTAATTAGTAGGTAACCATCAAGTAGGTGGTTTAGTTTTAATTATATGGAATGACTGATTAAGACATTTTAGTTAATAATTCGTTGTAATTATTATTGTCTTTACCGTCATCACCGTCATTCTCCGTCCTTCAAGAAACAGGGGTGGACGGAGAATGACGGGAACAAACGGATTTTCCTGTATATCTTCACGTGACTTTAACAAATTCTCTATTGATTGGATTGAAACTGAAACTATTCCATGAGCTCTTTCACACCAGAACGAAGAAGAAAAACTCTGCAAATTCTTGACACAACGGTTCATTATCTTCTTTGTACAGATCACCCTTCTGTCTAGATCACTAGGTCTAAATGTCTAGATCCTAAATGTTAGATTAATTATTATTATCAATTATCACTAATTATTAACAATTTTATCAAGTACCTAGTGAAAATTATTATAATTTATTGTTAGGTATTAATAATTCGTATTTACTATTAATAATAATAATTATTAATTATGATTAATTAATACGATATAATTCTGGGGTTTTTAATACTACGTCGGTAATAATTGTTCTATAAAAGAAGTACCTACCAACAAACATTCGAAATTACCTTCATTTCCGTAGCACGAAACGCACCTCAGAACAACAAACTCGACATCACGTAAGCCATATGATGTTCCAAAGAGCTTTTAGTATGAAAATGGACCTGTATTTCAACAGTTTGATTCACGATCCTGTAGTGAGGCACAATCTTTGAGCCTTCATTGTGAACGAACGGCTGGTCGTACAAAGCTGCGGATGGTCTTAAAAAATTCTACGGAACAAACTCTATCTAAATATGAAATAAAAAACATACCGTTCCATATGAATTTTTCGAGATATGAAATTTTCAAAATTTCAAAATTCGTTTTGAACCCCTTCCCCTTGACCTAGGGTTATGAAAAGTTTCGAGGACCATTGTGGGGTTGGTCGAAACCCATAAAAAAAATTTCGTAATTTTAACTCAACGCTAACTGGGCAAAGTGGCGCGGACGGCGTACGGCGGACGGCGTACGGCGTACGGCGGACGGACGGATTTTTTTTTATTCGATTTTCTGAATCTACGTATCTTGAAACGTAAACCAACAAATTTTGAGGGGGGGTTAAAAATTTTTTTTCTTTGGGCGATTCCAATGGTTCATTATCGAAGATAATAAACCAAAAAAATTGTTTCTAACAGTTACCGTGAAATCATCGACGGGAGAATGACGGAGGGTGATTGGACAGCCACGTCCAAGACGAGATAATAACACGCTGACGCATTGAAAGGAACTGAAACGAACTGCTGGCCAGTGTGAAAATTAGCGGGAAAAAATAGCTGTGTCCGTCAAAATTCAAGAAAAACATCTCAAACGAGGTTAAACGTGCAACGGGTCCGGACAAACATATTCTCCTTTTGATTTTCGGAAGAAATTAACTTAGAATGACGAGAACCCCTTAGGAAGAATCTCAAAAGGTTGACAAAGGTGCTTTGAGGGCGCAAATTTTAGATTAACCCTCGAAAAACGTATTCAGGACATCAAAGTTGGGAAGGCCGAGGTGGACACGGACGGAGAATGACGAGTTGACTATTTAAACTGTTTTTCCCATTGAATAAACTCATTAATCGTAATAATGAGAAATGTGGTTCAAGATGAAGTCAAATACAATAATTAATAAAAATTTCAACAAAAATTATGATGGGGCTTCGAAAACGCTCCGGACATCAAAATGTCGCTTTCTGGGAGAATGACCCAATTCAATGACTCGATTGTGAACCACTTCAGAAATCACTTTCAGTCCACTATTCAGAGTGGTGTTGCCCAAAAATAACAGTTGTAAATAATAGTTTTTCATAGCCTATAACGGTCTTTTGTAAAAGAGCTTTTGCAACACCTACTGTTTTGGAGGTTTTTAAAATTTTTTTATTTAATGTTAGTTTTGATGTTGGTGTGACCATACCAACTTTGTCCTGGTAATGAACAACGCTTCAACTCCAAAATTGTCGGAAATGGGGGTTGTACGCACCCCTCCTTAATTCAACCTCGCCATTCTAATGGGCAAGTCGAAATTTCAAAATTCGACCAGGAAGGGGTTGAAATTAATAGGGGTGAAATCTCAAATAAGCTTGATGTTGGGGGAAAATACCTCAACTGCATGTTTGTTGAGCTGAAACACCTCGATGCTTCGTATGAAACACCTTAACTAGCACGCTTTGATGTTATTTGTTGAAAGAAAAAAGCCTCAAGTCGCTGATATCTGAGTTGAGACGTTCTACCTTATCAACGTTGACTTCAGATGAGTTGAGGTGTTTCTAATGGCGTTTTACTTATGTAATAATGAAAGCGTATCATACACTCATAATAAGTGATTTCAGCATGTTGGTGACCAGTTGAGGTGTTTTTCATCAAAATCCTTCCAAAAAATCCACTTCTAATAAATAGAAGTGGATTGATTGCTTGGAAGGATTTTGTAAAGTTAAAACGCCTTGAATCGATTTGAAAAACATTCGAAAAACCAGCCAGGAATAATCCGTAAATCGACAGGACCTGTTATTTCACACTCATCGATCTAACTGAACATCAGTCGATGTCCTACCGAAAAATGGGGTTGCGGGAATGTTTTGCAGTGAACAAAAGGGAAGTTTTCACTGGTAAAGTTTTAAGCTGATTTCTGACTAATGAATTATTTAGAATCGAGGCGTTTTTCCTTAACAGGGCAGAACTGTACTATGGTAAAAACTCTGCAAATTCTTGACACAACGGTTTATTATCTTCCTTGTGCAGATCACCCTTCTGTCTATACCAGACTGTGTTGCAAATCGGCACCATACCATATTCTCACCGTACTCATACCACACCATACGAATTTCTTTCCTATCATACCGTACTGTACTATACTAAATCATACATACAATAATATACCATACCATAGTCATACCATGTCGTACCAAAATTCGTTTTGAACCCCTTCCCCTTGACCTAGGGTTATGAAAAGTTTCGAGGACCATTGTGGGGTTGGTCGAAACCCATAAAAAAAAATTTCGTAATTTTAACTCAACGCTAACTGGGCAAAGTGCCGCTTACGGCGGACGGCGTTTGGCGTACGGCGGACGGACGGATTTTTTTTTATTCGATTTTCTGAATCTACGTATCTTGAAAAGTAAACCAACAAATATTGAGGGGGGGTTAAAATTTTTTTTTCTTTGGGCGATTCCAATGGTTCATTATCGAAGATAATAAACCAAAATGAAGTACGAGGTACGCGGTGTGGGTGTGGGAGGGGGCGCAGAGACATAAAAGGTCTCGTCGTATGACGCACTAGTTAGCCTCCTGCCAGCCGTCTTACGTCATACGCTCGTGCGTCATAGGCTCTGACGCACTAGTGGCCTCCTGTCAGCCGTCTTACGTCATACGCTCGTGCGTCATAGGCTCTGACGTACTTGTTGGCCTCCTGCCAGCCGTCTTACGTCATACGCTCGTGCGTCATAGGCTCTGACGTACTTGTTGGCCACCTGCCAGCCGTCTCACGTCATTCGCTCGTGCGTCATAGGCTCTGACGTACTTGTTGGCCTCCTGCCAGCCGCCTTACGTCATACGCTCGTGCGTCATAGGCTCTGACGTACTAGTTAGCCTCATGCCAGCCGTCTTACATCATACGCTCGTGCGTCATAGGCTCTGACGTACTTGTTGGCCACCTGCCAGCCGTCTTACATCATACGCTCGTGCGTCATAGGCTCTGACATACTTGTTGGCCTCCTGCCAGCCGTCTTACGTCATACGCTCGTGCGTCATAAGCTCTGACGTACTAGTTAGCCTCCTGTCAGCCGTCTTACGTCATACGCTCGTGCGTCATAGGCTCTGACGTACTTGTTGGCCACCTGCCAGCCGTCTTACGTCATACGCTCGTGCGTCATAGGCTCTGACGTACTTGTTGGCCTCCTGCCAGCCGTCTTACGTCATACGCTCGTGCGTCATAGGCTCTGACGTAATGGCCCGCCGGTCGCTTGTGTTCTGACGTGATCTGAGGGAAAGGGTGAATCAAGGGAACAAATTTTTCCCGGTTCAGTTTATGTGCCAAAGCAAAGACATGAAAATGTCAAAAAAATATGTAAATTAAAATTAAAATTTACAATTAAAATTCTACGGAACAAACTCTATCTAAATATGAAATAAAAAGAAGTACCTACCAACAAACATTCTTAGGTTATTCTTAGGTTAGACATTCTTAGGTTATTGCATCACCTGTGTGCTGCTGTTATAATATTGATAGATGAACTCCTCCGAAGAGCACAAGTTCTCTTGAACTTATTCTTCGGTGGGCAATAAGTTGTGAAAATGATACCGATTGAATTATATACTTAACTATTTTGCCAATAAAGGAATACAATACAATACATTCGAAATTACCTTCGTTTCCGTAGCACAAACTCGACATCACTTAAGCCATATGATGTTCCAAAGAGCTTGTTAGTATGAAAATTGACCTGTATTTCAAAAGTTTGATTCACGATTGTGTTGTGAGGCACAATCTTTGAGCCGTCATTGTGAACGAACGGCTGGTCGTACAAAGCTGCGGATGGTCTTAAAAAATTCTACGGAACAAACTCTATCTAAATATGAAATAAAAAACATACCGTTTGATGGGAATTTTTCGAGATATGAAATTTTCAAAATTTCAAAATTCGTTTTGAACCCCTTCCCCTTGACCTAGGGTTATGAAAAGTTTCGAGGACCATTGTGGGGTTGGTCGAAACCCATAAAAAAAATTTCGTAATTTTAACTCAACGCTAACTGGGCAAAGTGGCGCGGACGGCGTACGGCGGACGGACGGATTTTTTTTTTTATTCTATTTTCTGAATCTACGTATCTTGAAACGTAAACCAACAAATTTTGAGGGGGGGTTAAAAAAAATTTTTCTTTGGGCGATTCCAATGGTTCATTATCGAAGATAATAAACCAAAATGCAGCAAATTCTTCCACAATGGTTTATCATCTTCTGAACAGATTAACCTTCTGTCTAGATCACTGCACACGAGGAAATTGTACTCTGAAAATTTATCTACCTAGATAGAAAATTATCATACGAGGAATAACTCGTTGTAGGAAAACTTTCCTACGTTTTTATCAAAATTTTACGAGCATGTTCAGGAGCAACTTAAAGAATGTTCAGGAAAGGAAGTTTCATTGAGTTGGTATCGTGATTGTGGAGTGAGTACCTACCATCATTGATGTTTGTTCTTGACTTGTACTTTGAGGAATGATACTAGTTATAAAGTTGAAGAAGCTATGAATTTATTCCAATAACGTAGGTTTTTGTGTATTGCTAGGCCTTTCGCTGACGGTTATGGTCGATATAACCAGTTGTTCTGAGTGGTTCCGTTATTCAAAGCTCATCACAATTGGCGTGCGATAAATGGCTTCATCCGTCGTACTAACGCGCAGATGGAGGTGTCATCTCGTAGAATTTCACTCTGCCGTGTTGTTGTGTTCAAGACTTAACGGATTTCAAGGTGATACCGAAACCTTGTGAACCGGAGCAGGTGAAGAAGATATGGGAAATGCCACGAGCTGGCGGGATTCGAAGCGAATACATCGCAGATAATTATTCACGGGTTATCCTCGTAGCTCTGAATTAGAGGGAGGTCGTGATGAATGGAGCGCATTAATGCTGCACGTCCTGTCGAGCGTAAAGGAGGTAATGCCGGTAATGACGGTCCAACCCCCTCGCCGCCCGTGGAACAGCTCATGGCGATTTCAATCAGCTACGCGTAACATCCAAAAAGAGGATGGATCGCGGATTTCTGTATTGGAGAGTCCTGATGAATTTTCACGTCGTAGAGATCCGTAAACAAACGTGAATGGAATGGGAAATGGTATCAAACTAGTCAACTGGCGTGTGTCCGTCTACTGAGAGAGTTCTGTTTATTAATATCATCCAACTGGCCGACTTAATATCAGCCCTAAATTGAAAGGGCTGCCGTGTGGAATACGCCCAGTCATTTCGGTTCATTATTGAAAATTAGAGTCGACCATTGAAATCCCTCCCTCTCTCACATGACGAGCATATCACATATAAACAAGTATGAGATTTCATAACCATATCAATCTGCATATAGAACGGGGTATAGTACGGAAACTGCTCTAATAAAAGTTCTGGACGATATGCGGAGAGCAATGGATGTGAGGAAAGTGACCATTCTGGTCATGGTTGACTTTTAGACCGCCTTTGATTTGCTCAGAAAGAATATCCTCTTAGCCATACTAAAATCAATACGAATACGAGGAAACCTACTCAGTTGGTTTAGCTCGTGCTTGTCGGGAAGAAGATGCCTGCCTACAAAGATGTCAAATTTTAGACCTAGTATAATATACTATTAGACCTAGTATAATATATATACAGGTATATTATACCTGTATGTTCCAGCGCTTCACAGTACTGGAACTTTTCCGGAAATTTCCGGCGCAGTAGGAAGAACTGCGTTGCAGCGTATTCAGTCCCAGAACTGAATCAGTTGGCACCGCGTTCAGAGCACTGTTCGGAAAGAATTGGAGGCAGGGCCCAAAAAGAACTTGAAAGGTAATCGGTCATTGACGTGATAACCTACCTAAATACTCATTCCTCATCGCTCACTCCACGTGAAAACATGAAAGTAGCCTCCTTTGGACTTACACTTTGGGCAGAATAGCCCCTAGATTAGCTGAGTGGCTCCTAAAGCTAATATCCATGCTATTTACTCTATGAATTGTAACTTGGTATGTAGCCTCCTTAGGAATTACACTTTAAGCAGAATAGCCCCTAGATTAGCTGAGTGGCTCCTAAAGCTTTTTTTTTATGCGATTCACTGTATGAAGCTGTGATTTGGTATGTAGCCTCCTTAGGACTTACACTTTAAGGAGAATAGCCCCATGATTCGCTGAGGCCCTTTTAAAGCTAATTCCTATGCTATTCACTGTATGAAGCTGTGATTTGGTATGTAGCCTCCTTAGGACTTGCACTTTAAGGAGAATAGCCCCATGATTCGCTGAGTGGCTCCTACAGCCAATGCCCATGCCATTCACACTACGAAGCTGTAATTTGGTATGTAGCCTCCTTAAGACTTACACTTAGAAACCCCTCGTATGACGCCTCTGGAATCCCAAAGCTCTCATGCCTTTTGAACAAATCTCATCAATATGAGTGGAGAACGTCAAGCTAAAGTCGAAAAGGACACCGAGATCTCTGAATGAGGATACTCTAGCAATAGATTCCTAATCTTGTATTTCACTCTAAACTCGTCTACGTTCGTTTATAACGACGATCGCTCCGGAATAAGCGCCTACAAGAAGCGATTGTTCCAGGTGTTTCTCCTCTCAATGGAAATCCCCTCTTACCGGAGACTCCGCGTCTCAAACGCCGCGCATTTCTCAGCCTGATTCAGTCTTCGGTCCCAGCAAATTGAAGGGCGCTCCCCGAGCTTTAGAGACTGATATGTAATTACTGCTCCCGCCGTCTAAACTCCTCGAGGTTTCTATGCAACTACCGGCGAGGAAGCGGCGGAGAGGGAACGTCAATTTAACACTGTTTACAGGGGGTGGGACTTTAGCTCTTCGTAAGGAGTGGGGAATGGGAACATGAAAAGGGTTCTTGATCAAATAACTTTGAAGGACGAATCAGTTGCAATAGATTCACAAGGCACTTTGCTCGAAGGTTATCGTTCTCGAACTGAATAATTGATACATTTTCATCTAGCAATATTTTATCTCATAATATACCTATCAATCACTGTATAGGGTAGGATGTTCACCAAAACCTAACAATTGTTTGCAGCATGATCACTGGGGTTCACTTTCCACTATACAGAACTGTTCCCGCAGCACAAGTAGATGTGTACATAGGAGAAGTTAAAGAGAAGGTGGTAAAAGGAATGACCTGTGTTACCGAAGGTAGTCACCTCCGCACTCAAGACTGTAGGAAAAGGTGCTATATCAAGTGTTACCAGATACGAATATCTGCACACCTCGTTATATAGAAAAAAGGTAAAGAGAGAGGATGCGAAATAAGTTGGCGGTCGCTACCAGATACTTGTATCTCCACACACCGTTCACTTAATTCGTATGAGAGGGAAGGCTGATCAAGAACTGGCCGATTTTAACCCTGGAATCCTAGGGGTCATCCACCCCCTTTCGTCCCTAGCGGGGAGTCAATTTGACTCCGCCCCTATTTTTTCACTTATTCCCCCTCCAATTTGATTTCTAATCATGCGTCAACACTCCATTCTTAATAGTCATTGGTTTCTGAGATATTTTTTTTTCAAATTTGAAAAACATGTAAAAATCTAGGAGCATTATGTTCTCTAATACTGATTAATTTTCTAATTGTTCAAATACCGCCGAATTATAAGACTCATTTCTTATATATATGGACGTTAGGGTGAATGGGAAAAAATCAAGGCAAGCTAATAACCAACAGTTAGTTTATTCTGGAACGTTGCCAGAAATTGAGTAACGTAATTTATCAACACTAATACGACTTCTTCAGTCTTTCCAAAACTAGAATAATTCCTGTATCTTCTACACACCTTGACTACGAATCACAACACATCACATTTTTTGACAAGATAAGTTCAAAAACATTGGTACATATTTATATATAAAAGGCAATTCAATAAAACGAACCATGAAGCAAACTTATTCAAAACGAAAAGGAACTCATCGCCATGAAGTAAACTTATTCATAACAAAAACCAACAATTGAAACAAAAATCACCCACATAAAGGGTTGGAAAATTGGGAGAGAAAATCGTTCTCTAGGAACTAAATCAAGGCACTGGATTATGAAAAATTGCTGGCCATATCCTGGCAAGAAATCAGCAGTCTGGACACAATTTCTTCTGGTGAGCACCGCAAATGCGACGATTAGGTACATTTTGTATAGGAAGTGGACGTTTTGCGCCTAATTGCTGACGGGCAAATACTGCAATACTTCCTTGCAGCTGCTGATGTGGGATTGGCTTTAGGTGTTCTAGATGTTTCAGCTTCTGGAGGAGAAGCTGACTGAACTGGCTGAGTAGGAATTGCAGATCGGGCAAGTGGGTCCTGAATGGCGTGCTTGGGTTCACTGCTGATACTCTTGAGCCTCTGCAAACGAACTGTGTATTATATAGCATTACAACAAAGTCTAGGTATGCTAATTGACTTCTATAGCGAGGGTTCTATTCCATGTGCTGAGTAAAATTGACTCCTGCTGAGGGGGTATTGTTCCTATGGGTGAGTCAAAATGACTCCTCACTACCTATATTATTCCTAGCGGGAGTCAGTATGACGCATAGATCTTGACACTTACCGTCTCTAGCTCGGCAGGAAAAGGTCCACTCCAGTCAACACTACACGTGATACCGAGGAGGGACCTGGAGGAAGCATAGCTGGGCGGAGAGTCGTCTCACCCCACCCCTTCTCCCCTTCCGACCCTCTTGAAGTGCACACGGAGTCAGAATGACTCCCCCTAGGATTCCAGGGTTAAAGAAAGCTGAATTTGATAAACTAGTTTAACTTTGAGTAAAGGTTTTTGGGTTGGATGAGAAGGCTTGAATATGAGTGAAGCCGTACCAAGAGCTTCTACCAGACTATAGTTGCTCATGGCTGGTCAATGTTATATAGGGACTTCTTGTCCCTTACTCCCTGACCGTTGGTGTGCTGCTCTTAGTAGATATTTATTGTGATAATTCTATATCGAATATAGTGGTTCCCCACAGTCCGGATTAGCGGGACTCTATTGTATCCTTGTGAGTCCCAGAACTATACGATATAATTGATGTATTGAGAAGTATCTATACCCATTTCTAGTTTGGGCATTCACATGTTCTTCTATAATGAAGCTGCGCCATCAATATAATTGAATATTATTCTCCCATGGTAAATAGTACCTTTCGAACCCCACTTGAGCTGTAAAATGTAGAAAATAAGCCTGTAAAAATACGTTTGGGTCTCTCAAATAAATCGAATCTCTTTTGCAGGCGGACAACTTCTTGTTGGACCACAACTCGCCCAAGATCAGGCACTCGAACCCGAACTACATGGGAGACCTGTACTCGAGATCGCTGGGGATGAGGGTGAAAGCCGACAGGATCCAATTCAAAGGAAGTAAAATGACGATCTCTCTCAAGTGTCAGTCAACAGTAGCGGACATGCCGCCTCAGAGCGTTGTGGTCGAAGCAAGGCTAGCCTCATCGAGCTCGTCCAACATCCTTCAACCTCAACAGATCAGCGGCAGCAATAGTGGTAAGTTCCCGAATAAAAGGATAAATTCTACGAATCGCACCTTTTTTGTGGCTTGCAGTTTCACCAAAGCAGTTCTTTGCTGTCGGAGAAACTTTGTTTTCCCCTTGAAAATAGGCAACTCTCATTTGGTGTCTGACTCTGAGGACTCTGAGAAACGATGATGATAAACTATAAGAACAAATATTTTTAATGAGCCGATATTTTGTGAGCAGTTACAACTTGATCCATGGGCAATCTCATAATCTCTTCACCAAAATCACACTGTAACTTAGGTGTGCTCGCGCCACTGTAAAATTCTTGCAACATTGATTTTGCCCATCAAAATCCAAAGGCATTCGGCTACGTGATTTTGGTTCATGCTCACATAATCCCAGGTGTATTCACCGAAATCGGCAGGTAACTTTCGGTTGCACACCCGCCAACATCAAGCGCTTGCGCAACCCATAACTCCGGATATGTTGAACAACTCGGTCGCACACCATACAAAAATTGTGCATACGCTCCTGATTAGAACTTGGCGTGATACACAGTTTTGGTTTATTATCTTGGATGAACCATTGGAATCGACCTAAAAATTTTTATTTTTTTTAAATAATTGTTTAGGGTTAACGTTTCAAGATAAGCCGTACGCCATTCGCAAATTTTGAAACTTTGAAAAATTCATACCTCGAAAAATTCCGATCGAACGGTATAGTTTTGAATTCACATTTGGATAAAGTTTAATTTTAGAATTTTTCAAGACCCGGAGCTTTGTTCGACATGCAGGTCGTTCACAATAAGGGCACAAAGTTGGAGCAGATCAAAAGTCGTCAGCATCAGGGTGAATCATGCGGCAGCCTGTCAAGTCAATGTTCATACTGACCCAGGTTATTCAAACACTACATGAATATCGAGTTGATTATTAATAATCAATAATAAATTATACTAATTAATAATACCTAATTAATAAAAAATTAATAGTAATTAATCTACCATTTAGTGATTTAGACAGAAGGGTGGTCTGTACAAAGAGGATAATAAACCGCTGTGTCGAGAATTTGCGGAGTTTTTTCGTAGTATTTTCGAGGAGCAAGTTGGAGACATTGCTTATATTTCAAGACCTTTTCAGTGTTATCAGCACAATACCGATGAAATATCAAAATTGCTAATTACGATATCAATAAATCCACAATGTAAGTTTCGTCCGCGCGTATGCTTGAAAGCCACGTCTACTTTGTTGTATCCTAATGTGAAGTTAAAGTTAAATCAATTAACTAGGTAATATTTCATACAAATTATTTTTCTTACAAGATAATTTGATCACAAGGACTTTGGTGTATTCAATATTAATACTGTATTGTTTTGTTACTGACGATGGTTTAATCGTCGAAAGCGGTCTAACAGTTTACTCATATTTTAGTGGAAATGGACGAATTTGGTTTATTATCTTCGATAATGAACCATTGTTTATTATCTTCGATAATTAACCATTGGAATCGCCCAAAGAAAAAAATTTTTTAACCCCATCTCAAAATTTGTTGGTTTAGGTTTCAAGATACGTAGATTCAGAAAATCGAATTTAAAAAAATCCGTCCGTACGCCGTACGCGGCACTTTGCCCAGTTAGCTTTGAGCTAAAATTTCGAACTTTTTGTTACGGGTTTCGACCAACCCCACAATGATCCTCGAAACTTTTCATAACCCTAGGTCAAGGGGAAGGGGTTCAAAACGAATTTTGA
This sequence comes from Stenodema calcarata, assembly GCA_963920205.1. Taxonomy (NCBI): domain Eukaryota; kingdom Metazoa; phylum Arthropoda; class Insecta; order Hemiptera; family Miridae; genus Stenodema; species Stenodema calcarata. The sequence goes on from OY986054.1 coordinate 5,262,566, forward strand.
CATTTTGAAAATTCCAAAACTCGAAACATTCAGATGAAACGGTATGTTTTTTGTTTCATATGTAGATAGATTTTATTTTTTAGAATTTTTTAACACCATCCACAGCTTTGTACGACCAGCCGTTCGTTCACAATGACGGCTCAAAGTTGGAGCAGATCGAAAATCGTCAACATGAGAGTGAATCGTAAGGCAGCCTGTCGGGTCCATTTTCAAACTGGCCCAGCTGATTCAAACAGCACATGGTTTTCAAATATCGAGTTAATGAAAAATATTTAATAATAATTACCTACCTATTAATAATGAAGCATAAAAATTATAAATAAACAACAATAAATAACCGAGTCCAGACACCAACGGGAAAAATTTGTTCCCTTGATTCACCCTTTCCCTCAGATCACGTCAGAACACAAGCGACCGGCGGCCCACTACGTCAGAGCCTATGACGTACGAGCGTATGACGTCAGACGGCTGGCAGGAGGCTGGCAGAACACAAGTGACCGACGGCCCACTACGTCAGAGCCTATGCCGTAAGAGCCTATGACGTCAGAGGGCTGGCTGTCTAGATGATCGGGCGTAAGCGAAGGGAGGCGGTGATGACGTCAGAGGGGCCAGAGGGAGGCCGATATCTGAAACCATCTTCCTCACTACTTTCGTGATAACCGTGAAATTTCCTAAACTGGCCAGTCTGCCCATCGACATCTGATGAATCTTTTATTGAGGAAAAAAACACTTCAGTAAATAGCGTTATACAACGGTTGGGATACATAAGCAACATAAAGATGAGTAAACAAAATGTTAGTAGTGTGAGCGTGTTATCGGTGTAACTCTCACTCTCGGTACAGTGTTTCTGTTTCAGGGTTACAGCTTTCGTACAGGTACACAACCACGAGGGACATTTTATGTCTCTGCGCCCCCTCCCACACCCACACCACGTACCTCATACTTTTTTTTTTTTTTTTTTTTTTTTTTTTTTTTTTTTTTTTTTTTTACGCACTCCGCAGTGGTTAACGTATTATGGTTAGGTAAATCGAGAGCTATCCAACGAGTGGTGAACGATTTTTGTACGATGATAACTGGCGAAGTTCCGTAGCAACGAATCGGTTGTACGTGAGAATCATTAGAAATTTTTCATAACGCTTTCTTCGTCACACTTTTTGAGTTATGTGCCATAGTAATAATATGTCAATTTACACTAGGTACTTGATAATAATTATTAATAATTAATGATAATTCATTATAATAATTAATCTATCATCCAGTAATCGAGACAGAAGGATGATCTGTACAAAGAAGATAATAAACCGTTGTGTCAAGAATTTGCAGAGTTTTTTAAAATACTCTTGTTTTTTCTTAACATGGGTTTCCACGATTTCGTCGAGAGTAATAATTACTCGACGAAATAGTGGAAAACCCATGTTAAGAGAAAACAAGAGTATTTTTAAAAACTCTGCAAATTCTTGACACAACTAAATTATTTAGTTCAGATTTGAACTAGTTCAGAGGAGGTCTTCGTATCTACTTGTTGAAAGAGTGGAAAAACCGAAAACATTCTGGGAGATTGAGTGATATAAAACCAAAATCAGTCACAAGTAAAAAAATCCACAGTCATGCAGCATGGCTATAAGAGCGAATTTTCGAAGATATAAATGGTTTTTATGTAAAATGTCTCCATTGAAGAACATGATGTACATGAAGAACATCTCAAGTATCAACCACGGTTCTTCAAATTGAAAGTGCTCCAGTTTTGGAACGAAATAAGAGAATTAATCGCAATTCTAATTTCACCGTCGTGATCAGCTTAAAAAGAACATTGTCGGGTAGAATGAGGAACTCAGCGGCTATGGAGCTGTTATACAGAACGTAAAACCTTATTTTTAGCGTTCTATTGTGAGTAGCGAGCTGAAAATGGTTTCTTTTGCGCGGAGCATCACGAAATGTTCAAAAGACCACTCAACGACACTCTGGAGACTTCAACAAGTGATTTGAGCTGAATAGTGACAATGGGTTGAGTTTTCTCTAGAGAGTGGGAAAGTAAATCGTTTTTAGAGTTTTCTCGGGTAGAAAGAGTGACATAGTTATGTTGCCACTTAATGGCAGGATACACAACTTAATGTTACACCGCGGTCGGGTTAAAAGATCGCCTCATGAATATCGTCGTTATAATTTTATTGATATGAGGAAGTTATGTACCGGATCTTGTGTGAATTTCCATTCGATCGTCAATTTCGTACCGTACCTCGGCTTCCCTGTGTTTCTTACGCATTTGCATTGCAAATATCGATATTGCAGAACGTAGTTGAGTAATCATAGGATCAGAAATGGCGAAAGCTCTAACGTTGTACGGTTAGTTCACTTCAGCCATTAGCCATTACCTACCGGTGAGAGGTTGGAGATTGAGTTTGGCCCCCCGATATAAGTGGGGGTATCGAGTGACGTGATAAACTGGAAGCTATCTACCACAATGTTCCACAATGAAGGGGGCGATGGTAAGGGCGAGGCAGTGTATTATATCTCAGTGAAGATGACGCTCCTTCGCAAGCGCTCCCTCTCCATCTTTTTCCACCGAGCTCTTGTTAAAGATTCAGCCCGTGTAACTTGACCGTTACTCACTTTGGCGAAAAACCCCACCCCCGCTCCTCAGGCCGCATATTTCAACATCTGCTTGTTTCTTATGTCACCTTCCCACCTGGCTCAGACTATAAACTTACACGTTCTGCATTGCCGGCGACAGGTTACAAGAATATGGAATACAAAATACGCGGCCACCCTCGTCCTTGTCACCCCTCCGCCAACCGTATGTGATGGTGATGTAAGTTGGCCATCATGACGTTTACTGTAGGTTTTCCAAGGGTCACCCGCCAGCTTATCTATCGACATTTTCCATCTGTTGCTTATTTCACAAATAATAAGTCGGTAGAACCAGTACCCACCTATATTGTAACACCAATCAAAAAATTACAACAATAGATGTAATAATCAAGTAACTTGCGAAAGCTGAAAATGATTTTGGAGAAAGATGTAAAGCAGAACAGGGAAGAAAACAGGAAACGAAATTCAGATTGATTGAGTGACTTTATTTTACGATCAGGGGAGGTTAGGGCCATGAGGCCCTCTCTACCACCTCCCCTGACTACAAATAAATACATGTTCCTCTTAATACAAAAATAATCTGTTAATTTAAAAAATTTATCAAAAGTAAAAATAATCAATATGAAAATGGTTCTCTTCTAGGTTAATATTTGAAGAGGAAATTAAAGAACTTGAATAATAGAAGTTCTTGGAAGCTCTAGAAGCGACTAAATAGTTAACTATATAATTCTCAAACTTAGCTCATTCAGCAGCACAGGTAACAAATTCAGCTCAAGTTGAATCCAGAAACCACAAACTGTAGTTGTACAGTTGTCTACAAGTGTAGTTGTACTATTGGTACGTGGTACTATTCGTACATGATAAAGTGCTGTGTATTTATAATTAAATGCATCAGAGGTTCTCATTTATTCTTTTTATGTTTTCAACAAAGCCATGAAGGATGATGTTAGCGTGCCTGCTGAAATTAAATAAAACCTGGAGTCACTATTCCTTCCCGCGTTTCAAAGCCAGAATACTTTGGCGCCCAGGGATCCTCCGTTTGTGTTTTTCCCTACAGGCCTTTACAACATTATCACTAAACTTACCCACAAAGGGTTTAATTGACCGAGTCGACTTACATTTCGGGATGAAGGTAATGGAAACGGGCTCGCACTTTTCATCTGTCCAAGCTTGAAAGCGACAACCGGAACGAATTAAAGCTGACGCTGATGAAAGGGTGCTCTTGCTCATAATTCTTAATGAACTTAGTGTGTTATTAATTTACTTTGTAGGTGGCGAATTTATGCATCTAGTTGGGTCAACAGCTATTATCATGAGAAAATTAAAAAGAAGAACATTAGGTACCCTTCGAGCAATTGATTGGCGTCGACAGTAATATTGACTGTATTAGTTACATATAAATAAGAACTAAAAATAGATGTACAACTGATGAAAAAATAGGGGTCTTCATGGTAAGTGAGTTTTCGACGTCGAGAGGTCGAATTGGTCGAGAAGTCGAGGTTGCGATGGGAATACATGTCACTGAGCATGCGCAATCGACGGACATCTTCTTGATCCCCAATTAACAGAGCTTGAGGTCTGTTATATCGAATTCTTCCGATCGAAATGCAGCCGCGCTCGTAGCGGGCGCGTGAAGAAGCTCTAATCATTTGAAGAAGCCCATCCGAAAGCCCAATTTCGAGGTGACGTCGCCGTATCTCTATGTTTTCGCCCAGCATTTCAGAAATGTCAATTTACGAAATAACTCCTAACGAAATAACAGAGTTTGTCCAGAAGGAATAAAGCCAAGTAGGTCTTCAAGACACTCATCCCAAATTTTCGTTTTCTTCTTTGGAATCCCTTGCATTCAGCATGTTCTCTAGTGTTCGGAGTGCTATTGCGTCAATAGAACAATTAGACTTATAGCTCTTTTTTGGTATGTTTGAAGTGAAGGTATAAACACTTGAGAAGAACAAAAACAGACAACAGTCGTGTGTGGTTCCGTTACCATGGAATTCTTAACTAAAATTAGAAAATTTCTAATTTAAGAATTTTAGAAAAATTTAATTTAGAAAAATTTTATTTGTTTCGCGTATCTGTAGATGCACTAAAACGGTGACCAAAAAAGCAGAGTGGCGCTTTTGGCGTAGTGGTAACGATAGTTAGTAACTTATCGACGGATATTATAAAATAATTGGCCCTAGAACAGTTCCCTGTGGCACCACACAATAATTGGTTGTGGCACCTTTTCGAAAACCTCTCATTTGACTACCATAATATGGTAATAATATTATTATTTTTGACACTCTGTCTTCAACGGCTGCACTAAGAAAAAGTTAATTACCCCTATCACCTTTCATGTGTAATAATTTGTTAATAATTGCGTGAAAAGGCCAGTGGTCAATCCACCAGAGGAGGTCAGTATAAACTCGCAGGCAACTGGATTTCTGCTAAGAAAAAACCCTTGGGATGATTCATAATGAAAGAAATGTATACGACCAGCACCAGCTACTTCTAACCCTTTTAGAGCTAGCGACCACTAAACGTCCTCATTCATCTGGATCACCGCTAGCGACTTGCAGAGAACGCTGTTGTAGCACCCAATAACTTACATTAGGAAGGTTTTGTCCTCTCGAACTTGGAAGATTCCGTAGGCGGCGCAAGCGAGATCTTAAGGTTTAACGCAGGATTTGTGTTATGATTCGCCTTCCCTCCCATTGACCCTTCCAACAACCATTTTCGGTTACCGCTTTCGGGATTTACAGTCGAGCCGGGAACTATATGAAGCGAGGAAGCTCAAATAGCTTTCAACGTCATATATCTTGTCTTTCCACCCTTTACCAATTTCACTACCAGGCTCACTCATCCTTTCACGTCATGACTCCTTTCATATGTGGACGTGAATACAGATAAGATTATTCAGTGTCGCTTAGCTTCTCGACACCGGATCCGCACCGACTTCTCCGGTGAATATATTGCTTCCTTAAACGATTTCGCTGCGAACAACGCCGTGAAAGTTTAACCACAAATTATTGTCTGAGCGCGTTTCCAGTTCTGGTGGATTGAGGAATTGCTGGTTGCAGTATAATCTAAATTGGCTTCACAACGTGACATAAACCTCTCCGTCACAGATTTGTTTAACCGTAGATTTCAATAGAGTTTTAAGGTTTCGGACTAAAAACCACCTGGTTCTGTTCAAAAATACAATACAGACTGCGGAGAGGCAGATGAAGAATGCAATGACGATTTAAACAGAAGAAAAACTGGAGGCGAAAGGAACAGATGAATCGTGGGAGGGGATGAGAGGGAGAATCAAAGAGAGACCTTGTTGCTTTATTTAGAACGACAATGGGACATGACTTTCAACAGAAGCACTTGAAAAGTCGTTCAGACGGTGTCTAATGGACGCAATATACGCTCATCATCCTGTGGATTGAACAAACCTAACGAACCCAAAGACGTTATCCCTTCAATTGGTTAAGTCCTGATATGACAGTTTGAGTGGACATTCGAGTTTTATATTCTTTGCTGGTACAAAAACTCTGCAAATTCTTGACACAACGGTTTATTATCTTCCTTGTGCAGATCACCCTTCTGTCTATACCAGACTGTGTTGCAAATCGGCACCATACCATATTCTCACCGTACTCATACCATACCATACGAATTTCTTTCCTATCATACCGTACTGTACTATACTAAATCATACATACAATAATATACCATACCATAGTCATACCATGTCGTACCAAAATTCGTTTTGAACCCCTTCCCCTTGACCTAGGGTTATGAAAAGTTTCGAGGACCATTGTGGGGTTGGTCGAAACCCATAAAAAAAAATTTCGTAATTTTAACTCAACGCTAACTGGGCAAAGTGCCGCGGACGGCGTACGGCGTTTGGCGTACGGCGGACGGACGGATTTTTTTTTTATTCGATTTTCTGAATCTACGTATCTTGAAACGTAAACCAACAAATTTTGAGGGGGGGTTAAAATTTTTTTTTCTTTGGGCGATTCCAATGGTTCATTATCGAAGATAATAAACCAAAATGAAGTACGAGGTACGCGGTGTGGGAGGGGGCGCAGAGACATAAAAGGTCTCGTCGTATGACGCACTAGTTAGCCTCCTGCCAGCCGTCTTACGTCATACGCTCGTGCGTCATAGGCTCTGACGCACTAGTGCCCTCCTGTCAGCCGTCTTACGTCATACGCTCGTGCGTCATAGGCTCTGACGTACTTGTTGGCCTCCTGCCAGCCGTCTTACGTCATACGCTCGTGCGTCATAGGCTCTGACGTACTTGTTGGCCACCTGCCAGCCGTCTTACGTCATTCGCTCGTGCGTCATAGGCTCTGACGTACTTGTTGGCCTCCTGCCAGCCGCCTTACGTCATACGCTCGTGCGTCATAGGCTCTGACGTACTAGTTAGCCTCCTGCCAGCCGTCTTACGTCATACGCTCGTGCGTCATAGGCTCTGGCGTACTTGTTGGCCACCTACCAGCCGTCTTACGTCATACGCTCGTGCGTCATAGGCTCTGACGTACTTGTTGGCCTCCTGCCAGCCGTCTTACGTCATACGCGCGTGCGTCATAGGCTCTGACGTACTAGTTAGCCTCATGCCAGCCGTCTTACATCATACGCTCGTGCGTCATAGGCTCTGACGTACTTGTTGGCCACCTGCCAGCCGTCTTACATCATACGCTCATGCGTCATAGGCTCTGACATACTTGTTGGCCTCCTGCCAGCCGTCTTACGTCATACGCTCGTGCGTCATAAGCTCTGACGTACTAGTTAGCCTCCTGTCAGCCGTCTTACGTCATACGCTCGTGCGTCATAGGCTCTGACGTACTTGTTGGCCACCTGCCAGCCGTCTTACGTCATACGCTCGTGCGTCATAGGCTCTGACGTACTTGTTGGCCTCCTGCCAGCCGTCTTACGTCATACGCTCGTGCGTCATAGGCTCTGACGTAATGGCCCGCCGGTCGCTTGTGTTCTGACGTGATCTGAGGGAAAGGGTGAATCAAGGGAACAAATTTTTCCCGGTTCAGTTTATGTGCCAAAGCAAAGACATGAAAATGTCAAAAAAATATGTAAATTAAAATTAAAATTTACAATTAAAATTCTACGGAACAAACTCTATCTAAATATGAAATAAAAATAAGTACCTACCAACAAACATTCTTAGGTTATTCTTAGGTTAGACATTCTCAGGTTATTGCATGACCTGTGTGCTGCTGTTATAATATTGATAGATGAACTCCTCCGAAGAGCACAAGTTCTCTTGAACTCATTCTTCGGTGGGCAATAAGTTGTGAAAATGATACCGATTGAATTATATACTTAACTATTTTGCCAATAAAGGAATACAATACAATACATTCGAAATTACCTTCGTTTCCGTAGCACAAACTCGACATCACTTAAGCCATATGATGTTCCAAAGAGCTTGTTAGTATGAAAATTGACCTGTATTTCAAAAGTTTGATTCACGATCGTGTTGTGAGGCACAATCTTTGAGCCGTCATTGTGAACGAACGGCTGGTCGTACAAAGCTGCGGATGGTCTTAAAAAATTCTACGGAACAAACTCTATCTAAATATGAAATAAAAAACATACCGTTTGATGGGAATTTTTCGAGATATGAAATTTTCAAAATTTCAAAATTCGTTTTGAACCCCTTCCCCTTGACCTAGGGTTATGAAAAGTTTCGAGGACCATTGTGGGGTTGGTCGAAACCCATAAAAAAATTTCGTAATTTTAACTCAACGCTAACTGGGCAAAGTGGCGCGTACGGCGTACGGCGGACGGACGGATTTTTTTTTATTCGATTTTCTGAATCTACGTATCTTGAAACGTAAACCAACAAATTTTGAGGGGGGGTTAAAAAAATTTTTTCTTTGGGCGATCCCAATGGTTCATTATCGAAGATAATAAACCAAAAATCGATACAACGGTTCGACCTGGTAGACACTTCTAAATATTCAGATGGGCGATTGTAAGCTGAGCCCAAATCCGGGGTAGCCGATGTAAACTGATCCTAATCCTTCCTACTTGCCCAACACTTTGATTTGTAAACTCAGCCCAGGATGCACTCATACTCGTAATCTCATCGAATCGTTCACTGTAAATTGAGCCCAAGCAACAAAAGTAGTTGTTCATTCCACCAAATTTTATTAAGAGTACGTTTTTATTCCGCAACCCCGTCCACTTGATCTAGGTATATGTCCAACTAGTCTATGTGGTACTAATCAGTTGATGGGGGGTAAACCCAAGGCACAAGTTAAAAGTAGCCGTTCATTCCACTAAGTTTATTAACAGTATTAGTACAAAATTGATATTATAAAAATAATAATGATAATATTAACGATTTATGGCTTTTAGACAAATTGACAATTAGACAAATTAGAAATAATTGTCGCGCAAGTAAACAATAAACTCATAATAACATTCGCACATGATAATATATTATACTATATTATATTCGTATTATACTCGTATAATATACGAGTATATTATGTTATACTCGTAGTTTATTATGTTATACTCGTAGTTTGGGTACCCGTTCACTTGGAGAGACTGATAGACTCCTGGGGCTGGGCTGAAATTACAACTCGCATCGATGAGCGATTAGAGGGCTGGGCTGAGTTTACATTTAGATAAGACAGTCTGACCCTCGGTCCAACGCGCTTGGGCCGAGATTACATCTGCCCATTCAGATTCCTGTAGCTTCGATGACTCAGTCAGTTGAAATAATGTACATTAGCGTTGATGGAACGCCCCAGCACTAAGAACCCTCACCAGAACCAGCACTATTTGTTTCCCTCTTACAAATCCAAATGATTCCAAACCTTTTCTCTCTCGACGCCCTTTTCATAATCTTCAGTATACAACTCAGCAAACACGGCTACTCCCACTGATAAATAAAACAAAGCTAACAATCCATGTTTCTCTCTAAATGAAAATCACAAAAAGTACATTCAGATTAATTAAACCCGCTTCACCAACTGAGCATTAAAAAACGCTTATAAATATCTTACTTTTACTTAATTTTTTTAACGTTGAATTCAATACGAACTATGTTCCGATTCGTTCATTTTTAATAGTTAATTTCAATCATTTTACGACCAACAAGAGAGTTCAACCCTTTTGTGCATTGCAGAGATGGGAAAATTATTAGAAATCTCGGTATTCAGTACCCCACTTTCTATTCTTCTATTTATAACCCGTCCTCCCTTTCCTCCCAAATCCAGCATGGTTGGAACTCTTTTCAGTTCACTAGAGGCATTTGTTGGATGTAGAACGTCTATTCTGTGCCACGCGACCGGTCGTGTTAAATCGTTAGCATGTCCTGCCTTCATACAAGTCGTACCTATACGGTTAGAAGATATCCAGATGATTTGTAAGAAATTAAGAGAGTTTAGGTACTTTTACTAGGGGTAAACGACTAACAAATTGAGTGACGCAAAAAATGCGCCACGAAACCGGCCATGTTATGAAACATAATGTTGAATTCCTTTTTGAATCACAGCACGTGAATTATTCGGTTCTTACACATCTTCTTCATCACTATCTTGAATTATGAAAACTATTATTGATGTTTGGACACGTATGAATAACTAAAAACATGAGTGGTGCTAATATTGCGCCGTGTGACCATGTTACGCTCGTGTTATGAAAACCGGCAAAGCGTTCAGTCACATACATCAATCTGACCGTGACATTCATTCATACAACACTAAATATCATGTCATATATCAGATATCATGGTCACATAAGAATATGATCATCTTTTTCTGTCGGTAGCTTTTTTCGTGTCCAAACGGTATTTGCATCTTGTTTTTCATCCTACCTTTGTTTGTGACACCTTTTAGTGTTGTTAAGTTTTGGGCGTTTTTCATAGTTTGTTAGCAGTTTTTATCACCATCTTCCACTTTCGTGATTTTCTTTTTGTTCACAACTTAGGTCGAACAATTAAGATATTCTCCTAAAAAACGAGTACCTACTAATTAAGGTAACAGGGAAGGTACTGCGTTGTCACAGTAGCGTTGGAATTTGGTATCATAACCCAGACATCAAAAATGCATGCAAAACCGATGGAAAACCTAGGCGGGTTCAAGCATTGATAGAGAACAAGAGTATGTTTACCAAACCCTGAAATATTACTGGAGAACATTTTCAATATAATATATTATGAACATTTTCAATATATACGTCATATTATGACGTTCTAATGAATTCTTTGTTAAAAACCATTGAGTTTCTAATCAATTTCACACCTCTGTATAATATTGGGAAATTCTTATAAATGCAATATGAATAAATGAGGACTTCACAGTAGAAACTATGGTTACAACGTTTATTTTTCAAATTTTATTCTTTCTTTTCCTCGAAAAATTTGCTAATGAGCTGATTTATGTATGAAGACGCTTTGTATATTCAAATTCAGTGCGAAATTTCCGGAGAAAACTCTTGTAATTGCCCTGAAGGGGAACCGAACAGCAACTCGGGTGGTCATCACCACACCCTGTGATCGTATATTGCACCCCGGGGAACCGGTGAATTACCGGATCACTTATCACTCCACATCACCATCCACCTCTACTTGTTACTGTTCACTTGTCATGTGTGTTTGTGGTTGGAATGGTTAACTGGAATAGTTTTATGAGACGATTGTTATATCAATCCTGCTGACCTTGTGGGGATATCGTCGAAGTAGAAATTTGACCACATGTGCCAGTATCTACTGACACGACCTTAATAACGACGAGAAAATACAAATTCCAAAGGGAACCCGAGAATGAAATAAAAGAGAGAAGAGGAAAGGAAAAAGAGCTGAAAGAGAGAAGAGGTTATGATTGAAGGGCAGGGAAGTGGAGATAGAAGAAGAATCAATTCCGAAGGACCAGCTCCAGCGGATTGTGCTGGGGCGGGGAAGGGTAACGCAAAAGGGACCTTTGGAATCCGCCGATTTAGAGGCGACGAAAGGAGTATTGAATTTTATTCCGTCGGCAAAGGCTCAGGTCGGAAGCAGGCAAAGGCCTGGCGGTGGGCTCGGGTGATTCTCCGCGGGTGACGCATGCATTAAACACGAGCAGATACTGAAGGTTTGGCTAGCAGGAGACGAGTTCGTAGCGAGGAGGCCTTCACACCAGATAAGGCGCCCAAATGGACTTCCTTCCCTTTGGAGGGCGAAGGCGTAAGAAGAAGAAGAAGAGAAGAAAAAAAGAAGGGGACAATTTCGGGAAGAAAACACATCTGGCCCGACCCCACTCTACCGGGTTTCCTTTTTGGTGATGGTCGTGGGGAACGGCGGTCCTTTAAAAAATGTACATGAAAAGGCTGAAGGTGGAAGTTGATCTATGGCGCCGAACGTCTCTACAGGCCTTTTCTATCAGCCTCGTTTCCGGGCATAGCACGTGTTTCAACCGTCTTTTCTCCAAGCACAGGTGGCAAATGGGCACATGGGGTTGCATATTCAGCACACGCCAAAATATTCGCCAAAATCTGCGAAATAAAAAAGGAGTCAAGTTTTCAAGAAGTTCCGTATGATAATTTCAATGGGGGTTTTTCTAACTCCAGAATCTGGGGTTTCGAAGACCTCCATTGAATCACTCGTAAACTAGATCTGATCTAGTTGACACTCTTACCTAGCGATTCTCGAAGGCCGCTGTTGTGATAGCTTCAACTCTGTTAGTTCGTTGTCACGGGTAGATGCTGAGATCGAGCGATTTGTAAATGAATGTGGAGCGTGTCAAGAAGGTAGGCTCCAATATATCCATGGAATGTACCGGGACGACCATGGACAAGGCTCCACTAGGACTTTTCAGGACCATTTGAAGGTTTTTTTTGGCTTATAGTGGTAGATGCAACGTCAAAATGGCTGGAAGCAATAGGTACCAATGAGAAGAGCAACATCAAAAACGACTATAGCATCATTTTACGAGTTGGTCTCCCAGTAGCAGTGGTCTCGGACAACGGACCACAGTTCACATCGGGTGATGCCATGTACAGAATATACGTAGCCAATATCGCATCCTGGTTCACAATATTAAGCGCCTGTCCAGACCCTGATACTGCTTAGTCACGACAATAAGTATTGTCGTGCAATTATTGCTTCCGGCCTACTCCAAGCCACTGGAATATCTAAGGAGGTGCCCCAGGTGTGCCACCTTCTTTCATTAATTGTAGTGTACAACTCCCTCTCAATATCAGCTCAGGCTAACACCTCAACATTACGGACCCGTGGGATTCGTGCCCTTCGACTGAGGCCAGACATTACAAGGTCCTCCAGCTGATATGTATATGAAATCAGTACGTCACCTTGAAGCAGCACATACCGGACATAACATTTAACCAATAGGTATCTGATGTCAAACGACAGATGGCCTTACGTTTATCCATTTACAATGTTCCTTTGTCTCGAAGCGTTTCTAAATTAACCTCCTGGACGGACGAAAATGATCTCAGAACAATAAACTCGACATTACAAAACTAGTTCTGTTCCTCAGCATGAAATATGCCCTGAAGTTCTACCGTTTGATTTACGTTCATGTGGATGGTATAATTTTCGTACTTGGATCTACTCAATGAAATAGGTACACATGATTTTTCGAGATTTAATGAATTTGCGAGGGATTTAGTTAGAAAAGAGCAAGAGCATCACTGAGCTAGTTACCGACTCCTTCCATTCAGAGTCACCTACTTGAACGAAGACAATATTTCGGCCTCCAATTATTCCAGATTGTTATGGGACGTGGATGATCGTACTGTACCGAAAATAAGGAGCCGTTGTTGAAGTATGCGATGTATTTCACATATCGACGTGATTTCATAACCAACTTACTTGGGCCAACTGAACTGCCCGCCCACTTGGCAGCACGATTACTGGGTCATGGGTCTAAGGGGTTCGCTGCTATGCTTGAATCACTGACCATATTTACAAGGTAGTAGAAACAATTGTGAGACCAACGCGTTGTGCAATTATGGAACTTGCGAAGACATCATGCATTTGTTTGGGAGTTGGCCCCATATTGCGGGACTTCAGATTGCTCTTCCTGGGCAATAGTTCTCTAACTAGGGAAGAGGATGTGGGGTTGCTGAACACGAGGGAGAAATAGACTTCGCTGGCCTTGTTTTGCTGAATTACTTGGCGATAGACGAGATTTGGTCAGGGAGTTTAACCCGTATCCTGTTAAGTTTAATTGAATCTTTTCTTCACCAGTAATATAGTTCCCAGTAATTTCATACCAAAACATATTACTTACAACGTCGATATGTCCAACATACAATTTGTTCAGCCCTATGCTTCACTTACCTGTACCACATCACTATCAACGTGCGCCTTCAGCACACCAGCTACTTCATTTCTTCGTTTCTCATCCATCCTCCCGATTATGCCTGATGTTTTTTCAGTCTTTATCTTTATTTTTTATTCTCAATTCAACGCTCCAAACTTGAACCGCTTTTGCGTTCCTTTTACATTACATCCCATTTGTTCACATTTTGCGGTTCATCGTTTCCAACATTTGATTATCAACTATAATAGAAGCAAACACAATGTGAAATCCCACCTTTTTAATGAAACATAATGGGGAAAATTCGAATTGAATCGTCGGAACCTATTCTAAACCACATTCACAGTTTAAACGAATTCAAAATGTGTGAACTGATGTAGTGTAACATGCAGATACATCGGTACGTGAACATGTCTCATTTCCTCCATGTAAAACATGTGTTTCGTTTCTCAAGTAAAACAGAATGATGATATCAGCTGAGCCTGGGTCTATTCTGCTTAAAGTGTAAGTCCAGAGGAGGCTACTTACCAAATTACAGGGTGATAGAGTGAATAGTGTCGAAATTAGCTTTAGGAGCCACTCAGCTGGTCCTGGTCCTATTCTGCTTATAGGAGGCTACATACCAAACTACTGCTCCATAGAGTTAATAGTATAGAATTGGCAGTATAATTCTGCCCTGTTAAATAAAAACGCCTCAAGTCCAATGTTTACGAAAATGGGGTTTTTACGGAATCCCCCTATTTTGGACCTGGCCTTTTCGATTGGGAAGTCCAAAATTCCAACCGGAATTTATTTTCGCGCTAGTGTTAAGGTAAAACGCCTTAACTCACCAAAATATTGAGATGAGGCGTTTTACCTACAAAAATTTACATTAGGTATTTTGGGGGTTTTCTTCACAAAACATCCGTTTGAATGAGTGGTTTACGTTAAGGTGACTGCCTCACGAACAAGTTGAGGCATTTTACCTAAACAAACAATCCCAAAAAAGTTAAAATAAAGCACGTTTTTTTTAAGCCATTCAGTGATGTGATTCATCCATTCGTTCATTCACAATCCCACGATTTAAGGCCACGAGTTAAGTAGGCGAAAGATTCCAAGCGGAAATATTGTCGTTTTTCAAAACGACTAACGCCCAAATTTAATAGGAAGAAGGGCCGGAAGGTAAAAACTTGAAGTTTCTACCGTGTTTACCAGATTTAAGTAATTTATTATTGGAAATGATTAACGACAGCGAGGGTCGAGGGAGGGGGGATAGGGAAGGGGCTTGGGGGGAGGGGGTAGAGGCAGAATAGCCTGACAGTTTTAACCTTTACTAAGAAACGACAAGCTGGAAGAATGGAGCTCAGGAAAGTTCCGAGTTGATTGTTGACTTGGATAAGGAGGTCTCAGCCTCTCACAAATTAAGGCCCTAAAAAGTGTGGGGGGGGGGGGGGATGGCACCCTCAGGATTACGCTGCTTCCCGAGCTAAGTTTTAATTAGTGACAACGTTTCCTCTATAAATCACAACATCGGAGTCGGGTGAGTCTTGAGGATTTTTTTTCGTAGTTGTTTTTTCCCCCTCCCTTCGTGTCCACGGACGAAGGGTTTTATGTGATTACTTTCCCGATGTAATACCTGCCCTGACGAAGCAGCTTCCAGGTCCCGCTCAATAGCACACGACCGACGGTTTCAAATGAGGCACTGAGGTGTGGCATTGGTTCTTTATAGTGGCGTGCGATACCAATCGATATCACGTGTTCAAATTATTTATTGGCTCTACCTTTGAGCCTTCGTGGTGACCGAACGGCTGGTCGTACAACTCAAAGGTCTTGAAATTGGCTCTAAATCATGGTTTCCCAACAACACATTTTCAAGGAACCCTGAAACCTTTTTTAGTGGTTTTACAACAAAATTTTGTCTCTTTTTTCCTAGTTTATTATACATTTTTCATCGCTGAATACAATGGTGAAGTTAGAATTTCAATATCTCATTCCGTTATCAGATTAGATCAGATCAACTGTAAAGAACATCTCAAGTATCAACCACATTTCTTCATCTTCAAAGTGTTCCAGTGTGAGAACGGAATGAGATATCGCAATTCCAACTTCACCATCGTATTCAGCGCAAAAATACCTTTGAAATGACGTGTCACTGAGTAACTCTAAAGGGGGGGGGGGGAGTTCTAGGGTGGAAAAATTACCCATAAATTCCCAAAATGGAATTCTGACAAGTGACGCATCATTTCAAAGGGGTTTTCATGCTGAACACGATGGTGAAATCCGAATCGCGATATCTTATTCCGTTCTCAAACTGGCGCACTTTGAAGATGAAGAGACATGGTTGATACTTGAGATGTTCTTCGTGGACATCAAGTGGACATTCGCTCTTAAATCCATGTTGCATGACTGTGGACTTTTAATATTCCTCTTCAAAAAAACTTTACGTTACCTACGTTGCGTATTAAAAATTATTGATAATCTAAAATGGCACAGTCCTTGGTAAACAAAACCACATCAATAAACAAGTTGACAATCAATGGCCGACTGACTACTAAAATAACAGCACTGTTAATGAAGAGACAAGCACTTGTCACGTGAGAACAGGATAACTAGGTGCGAAAGCGTGTGCGTTCTTCCGGTAATTGGAAAACTATAGTCACGTCACTTCACCTGCCCGTTGTCGTCCCACACGGGAAGTGTTGATAACACTGATTTAGGCTTGACTACAAAGTCAAATTTCTCACGAAACATTTTTCGATGACAGCTCGCGGACCACCTGTTGGGAACCACTGCTCTAAATCAAAGTCTATTCAGAAAATTTCTATAAGAAACTATACAACTATTATTAGAGGTTTTCCGAACTGTGGCTTGATTAAAACTTCATTACCTATTTGTACAGATTCATCAGTCGTTTCAAGTATTTTGTGTTTGTTGTTCCCAATAATGAGCCGGAATCGACCGAGATTTCATCAATTTATGGTCGGGGGGGAGGGGGGCTCGACAATTGGCTTTCTTGGTTTTTTTATGGTTCATTATTGAAAGTAATAAATCTCAACCATCAGAATCCGTTTGGTCGTTTGAGCACCTACAGATGACACCAAATCACGACAGTTGGTTCAAAACGAGGTCCCAGGTTCGACTCCCGGGATGGTCGGGAGCTATTCTTAGTCTGGTGCCCTAATAGCCCTTAACTTCATGTAAGACTGCAAAAGTTTAGATACACAACAACAAGTTGACAACAATAACAGAGAGTTACAATGCGTTGAGTTGTTAAGATGTTTAACTAGAAGAAACAAGTAATAGGTATTCATATTAATTTCGAATAGGGAACGCCAGTGTGTCAGAGAATAATTCTTTGATGGTCGAAAATCGAAAATTGGTGACTCACAAGATATGAAAAACGAGTAATTTCAAACGAGAACATTTTTGTTCAACTACCAGATCGAACTGAAGAATGGCGAATTTGAACTTTTCCGCGGTCGGACAGGGTTGTAGTTGATACAGCGGTTGATAGGGGCGGGCAGTGCTGGTCATGCACCGCTTTCGGGAGCGGTTTGCAGAGCCGATCTAAGTACTGCTCTCTGATTGGCCTGGGAGGTAGATGACGTACATTGCTTACCTCTTCCCGCTCAATACGACTTCAAACCTCTCCAGAAAAATAAGTACTTCGTTAAACATCTTTTTACCACAGGTGATTTCTCAGGGGAAAAAATAAATAAAAATCACCGTCATTCCCTATTGGGTCGTTCGACCTATTGTACTTTTGTAAGTCGTTTATGGCTCAGTTTGAGTGTCAATAACCACTAGTAAAATCGATCATCTCCACAGCTATGAGAAGTCAATCACATCGAGGGCTGTCCTGGTCAATAGGCCACTCGAGCTCAGAAGTGCCACGAGGTGGAATATTTGGCCGAAATCCTCTTTACCTCCGAAACCCATCAACTCCTCCTCTTCCCCCGTCGCACCAATCAATACGACAAGATAGTCACCGAATAATATAGTTCTATTGATTCAACCCCTTGTGAATTGGGATTTTACTACCGTTTGTTTTGAGAACCAGGTGGAGAAAGGGAGGAGGAGTGAAAAAAAAGCCCTTTGCAGCGGCTTCAAGAGAGGCGGGGTTTTGATATGGCGGAGAGGCAATATTTATTCAAGCGATAGCAAGCCCGTTCCTGGTCCTACCGAACATTTTGTTTTTCCTGGGACTGGTGCTTTCGACGCTGTAACTAAGTTCGGGAATTGGGACGCGGCACAAAGGGAGTGGCATCGCGTAGTATTGTCGAATAACACGGATGGAAGACGATCTGAGTCGTTTTGCGAGGGTTCAGAGGTCGTTTTCGGTAAGATCTTGTTTTCTTTATGACGTCCCCGCGCTTTAGGTCTGTTGGATCCCACGAATATCTTGTGTTTATACGCTACGTACTAAATCCATTTAAATGTAAAGTGAGGGCCTTCGGAGTGTGGACTAAAATGAATAAGGGCGTGAGCGGATCGATCGATTTTGCGAAACTGTTCTATTCGACGCGCCGTACATTTTTGCCTGAAATCCTCCACGGATTTAAGCCACGAGCGTATTTGTACTGGGATCAACAAGATGTCCGCGTTGATCTCTTCAAAGCCTCGTAATTTCGTTAGTTTCGTTCCCGTAGAAATATCAAGGGGATCCATTCCAACGAGCGTCGACAAACTCAAGGAATATGTATTCAGGTGTGACACCACCTCGTATTACAAAATCGCATTATGATCATTCCAAGTATGTGGTTTATGTTTGGTTTTGGTGCTTCACGTTTCCACTTGGAACGGCGGAACAACGTCCACGGCTTAGATAAAATTGATATGAAACCATCAAAACACCAACCATCTTCAAATTTTTAATGAATTCCGCAGAGTACACTAGATTTGTGCTGGTTGCAAGGATTTGACGATACGCATGCCGAAAGTTAGGGTCCGATATTAGAGAAATTTACTTACAATCCTTCATACTCTAACCAAAATCACCCCTCCAAATTTACATGAATGGTGATGAATAGAACGAGAATTTGTCCAATTTTGGTAAAGTCCATATGACCATCTGGGCCCCACGTCGTGGTTGCCCCCGAAGATTCAGCTTATTCCAGCTAAAATAGACGACGCAGTTTTTTCGAAAGGAGTTCCCACCATCCGTGACGTAGTATTTCGCAAATTCTGCCTAAAATATAGGAACATCACGGTCTCCTGATCCCTCGTGTTGGTAACACTGGTGATTATGATATTATAGCTTACAATATTCATGGAAGTGGGTTGAGAGCCTGTAGCGCTCTGTTTGGTGATTAAATCAATGCTACTCCTCTCTGTTGACAGTCCTGTGCTGAGTGGAGCAGCTTGACTACAAATAACCGTTATTCAATCCAACATGTAAAACATATACAATGTATATGTATACAATGTATATTATACATATAATATTATGAGGTGCATGAATCCTATTATAGTGCACTTTATGGTCATGATAACCGAAAGGAAGCTGTTAGATGGAAAGATCGGATCAAGCATTGACTCAAACGAATCCTACCGCCATGAACGAATTTGGCCAGTTACTTTTTTGTTTTTAATTTATTAGCTCCATTTCAATTAGTATTTAAGTGTTCGAATATACATTAACGAAAGAACGAAATGAATAAATTAGAAGTACGACTATATTTCAGCTCTTTCTATTCGTAATTTAACTAGTCGTTCAAAAGTTGTTCTCTTATAACCGACGCGAGCATATAACGGCGGAGATCTGAGAGGAGAATCACGTACAACTCAGCGATTATATAGTTACAAAAACTATAATATAATGAGGGCTTCTGGTTTACAAGTGAAGGGTCGAGTGCTATGACATTCTCTAACGATCTGAAGTGTGTTTGGTAGTCCCGATGTTGGCTTTTCTGGATCAAGGCAGGGTATATGAGTTCTATGGTATACTACGGGAAGGGGTTTTAGGAATAGTTGTCCAAAGGTTAACTTTGAATTCACATAAAGTAATCAAAGTGGTGGATTATTCATTATCTCCAAAAGAGTCGGGCGATTCAAAGCTTTTCATACAATACAAGGGGGCGTAATGTCCAGTTTCTTGTTTTGAATTAATTTTAGTGTGTACAACAGAACGTAATTACAGATATTTGTTGGTAGATAATATAAAAGTATTGCCGATCCCACCAGGTATAAACCCATGAGCGATATAAATACAAATTATAATTATTAATTATTAGGGAACCTTAGCCTCAAGCCAAAAAATTGATTCCTCTAATGTTTCAATTCGCTATTTCAAGTTGAATTTATTCGTCAAAAAGTGTCATTTGTCCAAATATTATTTTACAAAAACAAATAGTTTTCCAGTTAGACCTATTTTGGGTCTTATTGGCCCCAGGGAAAGAATTCATCGCTCAGGGCCATAAGACCCAAAGAGGGTCTAATAAAATTGAAGGGAGAAATTCAGAAGTCCTTTGTAGAATGACAAAGAAACATGACTGTTTACTGAACTCTCTTCTGGAATTTAGTGAAATCAAGAACTAGTTTTACAATATACTCCGTTTACAATGATTCGAATCATCTCATCCGTATGACGTTCTGACTCACTGAGATCTTGCTCTTCCAACTCTTTCAAATAGTTGGCGATTGCGTCGACATCCATTATTTTTGCTACAATCTAATACAGTCAACTATTGTCACACAAGTCAAAATGTATTATGACCGCTGTCACAAATAACGGAAGAATTATAATTATCAAACAAACCAGCAAAGTCGAAGAAGACTGTGAACATGGAATAAGTGGTTCCACTTCTTCCATGGCTGTGAATGAACTCCCAACACATTTTTCAACGCTAAAGGCGGATTCACATGGGAGCGGTAAGTCCGGATTGCGGTTTGCGGATTGCTCTGTGATTGGTCAAGGCCATGGAAGTACACTCCCGACCTTCGACGCTGACCAATCACAGAGCAATACGCAATCCGCTTTCCGGACTTTCCGATCCTGTTAACTGTTAACGTGTTAAATTTCATAATGTAAAGATTTTAAAACGGGAATGGATCAGGGTGAGGAATAGCCTCTGAGAGACTTGTCGCGAAATGCCCAATTATTATTATTTTTTTTTTTTTTTTTTTTTTTTGTGATATTTATTTATTGCGACTGAAAATATATACATTTCATCTAGCAATATTTGTTTTCATATAATTCAAGCTCACTGTTAGGCAGAATTCCAATAAAGTCTAGCCTATTTTTGGAGCAAAGACAGGGACACTGGGTTACACTTGCACTCACTAATGGCACAGCACAATTAAGTCCAGTGGTTTGTTTCGATTGAGTCGCCGAAGTTCTCCCTCGTTATAAGTATTGCCCACTTGCGGTAGGGATGAAGATACGAATCTGTGAAATTATATGGTTGACTCTAATTGAACGAGAAGTCCTCTGAGAGGGTTTTGAAACCTCCGCTGGGTTTTTGAAATTCCCAAAATCGGCACCTCCTGCATCTCTTCCCAGTTGATTAAAGGTGGAAAATGTTGCTCATTATTAAAATTGATTTTTGACTCTAAACCACTGTGAAAAGTTCTATAGGAGATACTTTATTCGCATAAAATAATTATATATAAATAATTATTATTGATTCCGATCGAAATTCCACTGTAGCGGTCGTATACATCAAATTTGATGGACAATAGAAAGTACCTATATAGTTGGAAAATTAACGAAACCATTATTGAGCTAGTTACCAGCTGCACGCAAGTCGATTGAAATCCTACGTCGATTTACTAACACACCTGAATTATCGAAATGTTGTCTTGTTCATAATAATGATTTAGGTATTTCTTTCATGTTCCAGGTTCATTGAACAAAGTCAGCAGTCTCTTAGCTATCGCGATTGTCCGGATCATCTTCCGAACGTGACTGGACCCCTGAGAGGCCGTTTACCCCTAAACACAACACTGCATATCAGAAGTAAACTAAAGTTTACATTTCTTATACTTTTCATTTCTTCAACAAATAACAAGCCTGAAAGGATTAGAAAACAAGCAAAAAATCTTTCAAGAATAAAAAAAAAAAAAAAATAAATAATTTAAATCAAAATAAGATTGTTAATCATTAATGAAAGTTTTAAGAGTATCGAAACAGTGAAATCATGTGATTTATAGAATAATGTCGGGCGTTATCGTTGATGCTAGCGTATGACATCACGCTTTTGCAGAATTACTAAAGAAAACAAATTGTGTTTGCATTGGATACAGTGAACAGAATGTGTTGGTACCACCAATTTGTCAGGTTACCTTCTAACTTATATATTTGTACATATATTTTTCGCGTAGGAGTGGCTGTGAACTGTGCTGCCCCGGAACGGTAAAAAAGTTTATATGATTAAAAAAAAATTAAAAAAGAAAAAAAAGAACGTTGCACGACCTGCGCCAAAAAAAAATAAAAATAAAAATAGTTGTAAGTGTGCCAAATGTTTTTGTTTCTCTCGAAAAATGGTCGCAAATATTCCATTTTTCCTCGTACGGTGCCAAGTAGATCAAGCGAATTTCCTTTTTCTATCTTTCTCAAGAAAAAAAAATAAAACAACTAATGAAGTACTTACCTGGCACATACTGATTACGCAGCTCAAATTTAGATTTAAACAAACTATATTACTAAAACTACAATTTTTGGAAGTGATTTAAAACAATCATCACTCGTACCCACCTACTGGTATAACAGTGTAAGATACCTACTCACTTTATTTATTTAAAATTTAATTCGACGAAATGAAATGAGAGTTATTTTGATGTAAAATGCCATCATGCTAAAATTATATATGGAGATAAACATTATTCCTATAAACTATAAAGTTAATTGAAATTAGTGTTAAGTGTATAATAGATTAAAATGCACATGAATCGGTGTTCCAGGCCATATATGTATAATGTTTCACGATCTATCTACTTTTCATTAGTAATAATATAACCATGGAATTACTGAAAGAATAAAATGAAGTTGAAACTTTGTTGTTGTACATTATTAAATTGTTGATTACTCTATGTAAATAATTCCAATAAATTTTTTTTTTTTTTCAAAGCATAATTCATTATTGTGTGTCTCTTCTTCGTCCTTGTAATCACCGAATAATTGGTTTTTGGATTTGTGATATTTGGAACTTCGAGGGGCTGAGTAAATTGAAAATGTCAATATTGCAGTGACCTGAGGTGTACTCGTATAATGAGATGTTGAAGTAATTAAACGATTTAGGAACTTTTCATGTATATTATGATACGGCTGCAGTCGATATGCGGAAAAGTCTTTCATAAAAATATTTTCTTCATTAAGACTGTTCATTAAAACTGTTGTAATGTAAACGCTTTCAAGGTTGATGGACTACATCCACGCCTTTTGAATATTGTACGATTGAATTTAATGGAGGAAAAGGTTGAGAGAATCTGCTGTGGTAATTGCTAGAATTGTAAGAAGAAGGCCGTCCGCAGGTTTTATACGAAACTACGGAATTTGACGTAGGTACATTTACTCGAAAAACGTCTTCGGCCCAGAAATGATCTTTTGAACTCAGCATCGAAGGCGATCAATCATCAGGATCAATTTACAGAAAATAATTTACCGGTAGTAGATAATTAACCTGTACATTTTCACTTGGCAGTTTTGGTTTATTATCTTCGATAATAAACCATTGGAATCGCTCAAAGAAAAAATTTTTTTTACCTTGAACAAACATGACGTCAGAGGTGCAAAACGCCCATTCGCGCACCCATGTCTACGTTACAAACCGATGGCCGGTGCCCACACACGTCACCTATGTCTGTTAACCCTCCGAATACCAGGTGGGGTCCCTTACGACCGCCCGATCTTGGTTTTCTCGTAAAACAATTTCTTTCCTCATGAAACTCTAGGACATTAAATGTCCTACGTAGTAAATTTTACATAAATTTTATCCTACGACCACCTGTATTGCTCGGATGAGATTATACATTTTTACAACATAATATTAAATTTATTACGATTTTTTATTAATCAAAAACATGGTTGGGGTACCTCGGGACCCCACCTGGTATTTCCCGTAGTCCTAATTTAGATAGCTAAACTTCTGGAATTCAACATACCTAATGGTTACCGGAAGCAATAATTATTATTCATATTAGTTTCTCCTTTTACACTTTTTTGTCCTCGGTTTTCTTTTTTCACAGATTTACCTGGGTTTTTTTCAAGAGCAGATTTGTTTAAATTCAAGAGCAGATTTTTATTAAAATCAGTTTTAAAATATCTAAAAATTGCATTATTCAATGCACCTATTTATTGCATTTATTACAAAAACTATCTTAAGATGAGCCTACTAAAAAGTTTTCATTTTCATTATAATTATTATCAGGTTTTGCCTCACGTAACTGATTCTTATGTCCTTGGCCTCAGTTTAATAATTTAAATTTGAAAATATCATTTTATAACAAAATCTTAGGAATAAAGTAGTCGCCCTACCCTTCCCGGTTCTTGGTGTAATTTCACCCGGTATTCGGAGGGTAAATTATTTCATTATTGTTTACTCGTTAAATGACGTCAGAGGTGCTAAACGATCATTCGCAAATCTAATGTCAGTTATAAGGCCTGTAGATTAGTTTTTACTCATACTTCGTGCAACATTTCTAGTCGCGGGGCGCGGGCTCATGCACGCAATGTGTATTTTTACGGGGGTTTAAACCTTCAAAACCCCCCGCGATTTAGAGGGTTAAAACCTAAAACCCAAATTACAGCTTCATAGTGTGAATAGCTTAGAAAATGATTTAGGAGCCACTCAGCTGATCCAGGCCCCATTCTGCTCAATGTGTAAGTCCTAACGAGGCGACATACCAAATTTCAAGTCCGTACCATCACTGGAATTGGCGTGGGGGTGAGAGGATGTCGCCAGCGTAACGGACGGACACTCGTTATCAGCCAGTTATGTGAAGGCTAAAACATATTCCATGTTAAAAATCCTCCGGTTGAAACGGAGTTTTCATTTGTTTCCTCCCTTTGATTCCGGACGGCTCTCGTTAATATGAAGTATGCTAATAACTCTGGGATTCTAATTATAATCACTAATGGCCAGGTTCTCTCCTGATTGGATTCAATATGAATATTCCGCTATTTACCGAGAGAAAGGGGAAAAAAGCTTGGGCTCGCAGTATGACCTAATCAGCGAAGTTTCTGTGTAATTTGTAAGCTTGCAAGTCGAAGGACCAAAATCGGACAAATCTCGTTTTGAAATGTGTTTTGTTAGGCGTATCACAAGTACAATTTATTTCCAGTTCTAAGACCTTCACCCCCAAATTTCAAGACTCGTTGACAGCTTCGTGGGTTGTAAGACTTGAAGACTTGTAAGAGTTGAAGACTGACGATTTTCACAAATAACCCTTGATTTTTGGTTCTTATTGTATTTTCTTCGTAATTTTGCTAAAAAATGAAAATACAGGAGAAATAGGGAGGAATATCATGAATATATGAATCATGAATATATTAGTGAGTTTTATAAATTGACTATATAATTCGTTTCAGCTGCAAACATCGATTCACCACACGTACCTACGATTTCAGCCGCAGCCATTGAATCATCACGTGTATCATTCCAGCTGCAGCCGTCCGGGCTGTATTTGGGTTGGTATTTATTCGATAAGTTGAATTAATCGTTGAAATAAAATACAAAAAAGTCAAAACGTAGTGTTAGGGCATTATAGGGAAACTCTCTTCTCCACATGTTGATATCATTCTCAATAATCATTTTTCGTATTCGTAATAATTGCGTAATAAAAACGGTTTCTGACGAAACAGTTTCTAGCTCCAGAGCGACATTAACAACAATCCTTAAAATCAGTCGGTATGAAGACCTATTGGAAAGGCCTTCTCATGATGGTTAAACACAGACCTTTTTGTACTATTATTTACTTTATTTAGTTCTATTTACTTTATACTTTATTAGTTCTAAAAATGTAAAAAGTTTACATTCAGGTTGGTTGAATTTTTGGTGCGTCAGTCTTTGTTAAATATGAGGTTTCCAGGCACTAGCGGGAGCTTCTTCCACGGCCATTCTGTGGCACACGAAAAAGGACATTCAGGAGTATACCGCAGTGAACAGTTCTGGGGCCAACTATTCGACAATATCCATAGACAAATTGCTAAACATCGTTGAGTGATGCATACCTTACAAGGGAAGTCTATTCTCCTACTCTATGGAACAAGATGTATGCCAATATGTCTGTGAGTACTTTAGATCTGTAGAATCTCCCCACTGAATATCAGAGTGTAAAAACTACAGATAAGCGTACCAGAAAAATACCTACATAAAAATCGTTCGATGGGTATAAACGTGACGTATCAAGTAGCCTTTTGGAAAACTCCTCTGAAACACCAGGGCCCTTTTGCGCAATAGCTCAGAAATATTAGCAAATTTTACAAGTTCTAATATTACAAGTACTAATATTTTCTGTTGCACAACGGTTCGTAAATTCCGATTGTGCAGTACAAAATACAAGTTATCAGTACTCTTACTAATAACATTAGTTACCTACTAAGCTATTGTGCAACTGGCCGCAGGGGTGCCTCTTAAAATTCCGGCATTGTAATTCTCAATTAAATAGACTTCTGCGTTGAACAACAAAAAATCTCCATGGCTTTTGATTTAGGATGGTCAGATTGTGGTACTGTCCGTGTTAGGACCCGTGATGCCTTTCGACCTGAATCAAAACATGCAAACCCTCTGGAAGTACAAGTAAAGAATATTGATCGACGTCATTTAAAATGCTCTCATATGTTTATGGCACGTGTACGAGATGCAAAGCGGTCAAATGTCGGAAATGTGGTTTTAACCAAAAGTTTTAATCTGCGTCCCGCAGGACCAAAGCAGCTAATATCGCGGAAAATCCACATCGCCCCAACGGGGATCAGATAACGGGCGGTTTACTCTAGTGACCACTTGATTAACTTTGGATGTGTGTTCCACAGTGAAGTATATTTTACATATCAAAATGTAAAATATTCAATTCGCCAACACCGTTTTTATTGTGTAATCCGTTCCGTGTCCGTGACTTGGCGAATCAAATATTTGTATAATATTTGATAATATTTGTATAATATTTGTATAATATTTGTATAATATTTGTATAATATTTGTATAATATTTGTATAATATCTCCGAACGGATATCAATAGTCAATAACTTGAAATATGAACATCATAGTAAGACCGATAGTTCGAAACGGAAAGTTGGAAGATTTTTATGAGGTTTTATACTCTTATAAAACCATATTAATACATTAGTGCTCTATTTATTCTCTATGACGATTTTTTGGGTTCATTCTGTTCCACACTATCACCATTTAACCCTCAACCGCCATCGAAGTGCCATATTAAAATCTAGAATTCTCATAGATTAACGTAGAACATTGAAAAAAATCAGACAAGTCGTTTGTGTGATTTTGCATCGCTTCGATTGTAGCGGACTTTCGAAGAGGAAAAAACTACTCCACTCTGATGGTTGAAAATTTTATCTTCCAAATTTTGACTGCAAAATCCTACGGCCGTATTAAATACAAACTTTGTTTTGCGTGTATGTCAAAGAGCTAACTGTAATTTGATTTGGCAATACCACACATTACGGGCTTACGAATGGGCCGTGAGATTGTGAATAATGAGGGTCTGCTCTTAGGACCCTCAAATTTTGCTTATAGCTTTCGGGGCTCCCGGGAGCGACGTAATGGTGCCGCATTACACTAATAACGATAAATATTCGGTCTTGGAACTTGAATATAATATATTCATATAATATATTATATAACACTTACATAACAATATATTTATAAGAAATAGAATCTATTGCATATATTTTGTATGCGTACGTCTAAACCCCTATAAAAACCGTCGTTGGTATCGTTCTTAATGGATTTTAGAATGCTGAATCGGTTTTTGTGAGTTAAAAACCATACCTACTTGTTTGTTATAATGTATCCAGCTTTTTGTTTGTATAGATCGCGAACACGTGCCAATGTTGTACACCTTCGGTTGCCTTTAACCGAGACCTTAGTTCGTACGTTATTTCAAAAATTCGCTCACCAGGTAATGCTGCACTGGTGTAACTCTTGCGCATGCTCTTCAGTCGGACGAAATTGGACCATGTTGAAATCGATGTACATTTCTCATTTGTTATTTAAGGGTGGACTTGATAACTTGCTGTACCCACCATTTTATAGTTCTGAAACAATCAAAGTGCAAAATGTTTCCACCTTCGCCCGTCAAAATATTTTGAACCTGACGCCCGGGCTTCGGTGATCTATCAGTTGGGCTGACGGATTACACAGGAGGAATCTCATTTGCCTTTTCAACACGGCTCAGAAACAACCGACTTCTAATTTTATGCATGAGATCCTCCACACAACTTCTTGACAACATTCAAAAAGTTAATGGAAAACTTGGGTGTGAGCTGTGGGTAACTTCAAAATGAAATGCTTGTAATAATATTTCTTGATTATTCAAGGGGCCGCGGCAGGGGTTGGTAAAGGTATACTGCTTGTTTGGCTTAATGAGAAGTTATGTGGGTGCCTCGGACAAGATGGAGGTCCGACCGCAGGTAACAAGACCATCCTAATGCAGGGTACTGAGTATATCATACCAACTTCTACCTACTCTGCGAGTTTTGATTATACTAACGCTGTTTTAGCTGCGATTGGTTCATGTAATCATTCAAACTTCACCAGTGATCTAAATGAGCCCTTTTCGCATTCATCGTATCACTTAAGTCGGAATTGCGAGTCATAACAGAATACACTGGGAATATTCACAGTGTATTCTTCATCACGACGCGTACTAAATTACACTTAATAGACCCTTAATTTGACATTAAGTGTGCACGACATCCTATCGGTTGTAAAAGACGTTGAACCCGCCACCCACAAATTACAAAAGTCCACTAATGAGATTGTCAAGTGGACTAAGATATGGAGAATGAAACTGAACGAGTCGAAGTCAGTTCACACACATTTAAAAATCGAAATATCCCAGTTTTAGATGTTGAGATCAACTCAACTAAAATATCGTACGCTGACACCGTCAAGTTCCTGGGGATGACTCTTGACTCCAAACTTAATTGGAACTAGCTGTTGGTCCCGTCACTGACGGACAGAACTCGGGGTTTGTCCATCTACCTCTGTTACCTGTCCCGGAAGGGCAGAACTCGGGATGGATCCATCTGCCACTCTTACCTGTCGCTTTACGGATTATACCACTTACATGTCCCTTTACTAACCCTTATAATCTGAAATACCAAAAAGAATATTCATCTGTCTCACGGGAAGGAAGAATTTAAGATTTTTATATTTCGGCTTTTCCATAAACCCACCCCTATGCTTCGGATCCGGAAGTGAACCCCCCTATGTCCTTCCCCGATCACGGAAACATTTAAATACGGGAGAAGGGTTCGATCCGTTGAGCCGTTTTTGCGTGATTAAAGGACAAACAGACAGACATACACCAAATTCAAAATCGGCATGGTTCGACTCCATTTCACGCGAAACGAATAACTGTAGTGAAATTTTTCGAAAATACCCAAGGAACACGAAAATCGTCTCTAAATTTAGTTATATATGTAGAAGAAGAAGCAGCAGTAATTGAGAATCAAGTTCAGAAGCATGTATTGGCTGATGGGAAGGAATTCCGTTCTTTCACTTCTTCACTTTCTTCTTCACAAACTGCTAAAATACAAGCAGATTCCTTGCCCTACCTGGACCTACGGGGTACAACTCTGAGGGTGTGCAAAAAAGTAAAACATTAAAAACATCCAAACCTCGCAGAAGTATAAACAAAATACTGAGAAGTATAGTAGGCGAGGATCTGAGGATAGAGTCAGGAAATTAAACAATTGCCAAGTACGCGCGGAAGCACGAACGTCACCTCCAAAACATGAGAACCTGGCGATGCTCAACGTTCTAAACAACGAAGGGGAACTCCGGCGACTCAAGCGTAAGAAACCACTGGACTTGATTGTGCTGCGGGAATAGTTCCGTGTAGTGCAAGTGAACCCCAGTGTCTATAGTGATCATGCTGCAAACACGGGTTAGGTTTTGCTAAAATCCTACCCTATACAAAGATTAATTATTATGAGAGGAAATATTGCTAGATGAAATAGTATCAAAATATTCAGTTGCAATTAATAAATCACAAAAAAGTGTGCACGACAAAACACACACTTGACACACTTGAAAACTCAAATATGAAAATTACGCACATCCGACCGGCACGCAATTATTTACTATAATTATTTACCTCTCAAAATTCGTATACACAAACTACATCCAGCAGGCTAAAGACAGAGATTTGAGGGACCCAAAACCCTGGGAACTTCCATACAGTTTTACATGCAAATAATAACTTACAGTTCATAATAAAAATTGATGTTGTTTAGTCATTAAATAAGGTTTTAACCTTATTTTATCGTAGTGCACTTGAGCATCGCGTATAATTGGATGTACCTATTTAGAAACTCCTCCCATTTTAGCTGTTATGGCATATAATTTGCCAGTAAAGACAGATTACTACAGAAAGAAATAGATTCTAAGATTTTCTAGAAATAGAAAAAGAAATAGGAATAGATACCTGAGAAGGACTGCTAATGGGCAACTACCTTCACCCACGTACCATTGTACTGAATTACGGAGAAAATAGCATGAAATTAACAAAACTGTTAAGTAAATTGTTACAAGAAGTTGAATAAAATTATTTAAAAAAGAAAAAAAAAATATCAGAGACGACAAAGATAAATTGTCTATTTGAGATGTCAGGTTTGCGCTACGGTTTCTCAGATCGTAACGAGTTTCACGAGGACGGTCTAACGACTACCCTGCAAAACCGCTGACAGAAATCATATAATGAAAGTCCACATGAAGTTGGCCTCAAAGCAAACAGTTTTCCCACCCCTTTGTAAGTTCGCCCTTCATTTGTTGGGCAGATTCGAGAAGCAGGTCGTCTCGTAGAGATTCCCATTTCCGCCTCTTTCTTCAAGGGTTATTCGGCCCGGAGGACCAAATTGGTAGGTTCTTGCTCGCCTCTGGCTTCCGTTTCTTAGATCGCGAACGAAGTTCATGAGGACCGTCTAACGGTTACCCTGCAAAACCGCTGACAATATCATTAAAGTTTGTCGAGCAGAACCGGAGACACGCGCCTTACCGGGAATTTATATGTGCGCATGTGCGAACGAGATTGTATTCTGACACTATGCGTAGAACTGCACTCTGCTCTCCCCCAAATTTTAGCTCGAACGGGGGTTCGGTTAACATAACGATTTTGGATCTAGGACCAATTCCAAAAACAAAAAATTTGAGTAGGTACATCACTTCCCGAGTGGAAATTGAGGGGGACAAAGGGCTCGATGGAGGGTCAATGGCTGGCTTAACGCTCTTGTTATTGTAGGTTTTAGTGCGAAAGGAAAGTAAATTCAAGGGTTCTCTGTGGCAAGAATCGCCCGTAAAAGAGGTGGTTATTAGTCTCGTTGGATGGTTGTTTGATGGTCTTTTTTGACTGTATAAAATCCGGTGGCTCCTGTTGAAATTGCCGCTTCAAATCCCCGTTAGGTCGTTTAGAAAATTTCTCTCAGTGAACCCAAGACAGCTCCGATGGCGTTCTGCATCTACAAAGAAAAATCAGAATCCCCGCACCGAAAAGTTCAGAAGGAAAATGATCGCCCTATAATTGGGTTGGTCTCTCTCGTAGTTTATGAAGCTGTGGCACGAAAAAAAAACGGAGGATGAGGATATTAAGAGAGGAGTAAGTATGATAAAAGTGGCCCAATGATTTATGGTTATCTCTCTACGGAGGGTTGAAAACAGCTTGGTAAACCTCAGTCCAAGAATGAATAAGAGGTCCAAAGAAAATATTTATGAGGGAGCGGCCGAGGGTTTGAAGGATGGCTGCTGCGCTTGACGCCACTTCCACACTTGTCCCTTTATAAAGATAAGTGTCATCACCTGACCTCTCCATTTTACTTTAAATCTAGTCATTTTCTCCCTTCGTGGGTTTTTCACCCTTTTCACACAGGCTTTAAAATTAGCTAAAAAGCTGCTAACCTCTCAAAAATGTACTTCACTTCATATTAAGTGAAAGGATACAAGTATTATGTGACAACCTACTTAGGTACCATTTTTTCATTGTTCAGTCAGCTACACTCAAGCGAAATTAGTGGTATCCCTTGTAAGAACTCCTACTCATAAACAACCAGTTATCAGTGAAGAATCCCAATGATAAGTCCTACAGGCCAATATATTTGTTACCAGTATTATCTAAACTGATGGAAAAATTACTGTTGAAAAGGCTGAAGGTCATCATAGAAGAGCGAAATCAGATCCCTGATCACCAGTTTTGGGTTTCATGAACAACATTCAACATTGATCAGATACATCGGATGTTCTACGCAATATAAAAATCATTAGAAAACAAGAAAGTATGCGCCTGTATGTTCTCCCAAGCATTTGATAATGTCTGGCATGAAGGCTTGATGTACAAACTGCAAGGCGATTTGCCTATTAGATGCAACCCATAAACCAAATTTCGTAATTTTAGCACAACGCTAATTGGGCAAAGTGCCGCGGAGAAGAAATTTAGTGAATGTTGCATTGTCACCTACCATCAACCGATATTTACAATTTCAAGCCTCTAGCTCACGTTATTCGCTTGATTTCACTTTATTCGAAACTAGATTAGGTCCGAGATGTCTACTGTGCAATTCATTGGGGAGATCAATTCATAGCCAAATCTGTAGGCTGTTTGGGGACAGTGTCACCAGAAGTCAGCTGTGGAGGCCGTTAAAAATCCCGTTGGATGAAAATGGCATCAATTGGCCTACCCCAAATTATTACCATGAGCCACATGTTTCAGTTACTATACAAGCTTTATTAGGTCGAAGCGACCACAACGTAGTAGTTATATCCATTAATTTATTAGTTTGTGACAACTAAGTAGAGTAGATTTTGAACAGATATCGGTGTTCTGGCATGGCGAACGACAAAAACTTACCTCATGGTTGGATGGGAGATCGTCGAAGTAAGGACCAAGCAAACGACTATGATTCGAATACGCTAAGAGCGCTGATGTTAGAATCGAGGGATGGTTTGGTTTATAGGCCCACCGTGTGGAAAAATCTCATTGTAGATTTTACGTTGACATTTTTGATAACGAACCCAAAAGACCTGATAAGTTTTGGACTGGAATATTTTGAGAGCCTCCGAACGAAGAAGTACGTGTTGAACGAGGAACGAAGTTTGTCAGAGGAGGAGGACGAATACGACTTTAAAGATGTTCTGGTTCAGAAAGAATGGAAGAAGGACTTTAGTAAGAAGAAGGAGGCGAGAGGACCGCCATCGCCTGGACCTCCACCAAGAGTAAGGCGAAAATCTGTGTTTGCTGAACCGACGGATGCTGACGATGATGACGTCTCTTGGTCTCCAGCTGTTCACCCCAAAACAGATGAGCAACGGCGGACTTGTAAAGAACGAATGAAAGAAGTGATGCTCTTCAGGGAGGTCTGTTCGGAAGACCTCAGCCTGCTTGTGGACGCGATGATATATAAGGAAGTCGAGCCTGGCGAGAAGATCATCGCTCAAGGCGAGGATGGAGATTATTTCTACATTGTAGATTCTGGATTGTATGAAGCGTACTATGCGTCAAACGAAGGCGTCAAAGCCATCGCAAAGTACAATAATCGTGGCACGTTTGGGGAGTTAGCATTGATGTACAACGTACCAAGAACATGCAGCGTGAAGGCATTAACAAGAGGAGGACTCTGGGCTATGGATAGGGACACTTTCAAGAGAATTGTAGTCAAAGGTGCAAAACGGAAACGAACTCAGTACATGAACTTCCTGCATAAAGTTCCGCTCCTCAAAAACCTCACTGAGTACGAAATGCTCAATTTGGCGGATTCGTTCGTTAGGAAGACTTTTAGCACGGGAGAAGCAATCGTGCGGCAAGGCGACGAAGCAGACGGCATGTACTTTATTGAAGATGGTCAAGTAGGTGTGACGAGAATTGACGACGACGGCAAAGAGATCGGACTACAAGAGTTGGACGTAGGCGACTACTTCGGCGAGTTAGCGCTACTTGAGAAGCAACCGAGGGCGGCAACGGCTTACGCGATGTCCGAAGTCAAATTGGCCTTCTTATGCGCTGAAGCTTTCGAAAGGCTTTTGGGATCATGTAGAAGCGTTTTAGAGAGACGAGCGAGCGAATACAGAAAAGAAATGATCATAAGGAAATCTACGAGCAAACCAGATATCAATTACGACCATGAAAAACATTCTTCGATTTTAAAGCGCGACCGGCAGGATACGATTGGAGAGTCCCTAAGAAGGTCCGTTCACCGAGAAGGTTCCCACGTCAATTTGCCCAACGTGAGGGTGGTAAAACCAGACGAGCTAAGCAACCTTAGTGACAACTCAAAGCGAAGGACTACAAGAAGATCATCAATATCAACCAGAAGGTCTACAAGTCGATCGAGCAAGTTCAACGACCGGAAACCTTCAATCTTCCAAATCCTTCCGGAAGTCATGCAAAATAAAGGTTCGATCATTTCATAATAATTTCCAAGTGCTTAATATTATTAGACAATAAAATTTAAATAGTATGACAACTTCACCAAGAAATCAGTTGACTTTCTCTAGCTGTGGGACTCAGGAGTTTCCAAATTAGAGCAGTATTGTCAGAACATTTGATCTCAAATCAAATTCCAATCAGTGGGAGTGACGGGTGGTTAGGTGACAGAGGTTCAACCCCAACAAGATTGTAAACTATCGCGTTTGAGTAACGTCAAAAGTATTAACCCCGGAACAGTTACACAAGTAACTCCCATGAGGTTGGGGTCGGGTGTGAAACATCGAATTTTTGAAGGAAATTGTTAAAAATGATGGAATAATTGAAATTTGAATCAAATCTCAGTGCTTTAGAGAGTTTATCTGTATGACTCCTTATAACAAGATGAATAAATTTATGTATATTGAAGTTAGTAGTTAAAGTCAATATTTCTCTTTATATTGCTCATTATTGTAGATGCTCTGGAATTATTTCTCTATGTATTGTTTTTGGTTAAACATTATGCCTAACACTGTAGCTATTCAGCGTTATTTGGTCTGAAGATAGGATGTTTGAGGGCTCAAGTTGGAACACTGGTCGTTTCTATAATAAAGGCATTGCTTCGGTGTCCAAAAAGTATCCTTCTGCTAGTTTAATGGTATTCGTTCAATTCCCAACATAAAATTGTTGTTACTATATAAATAAAGGTTGCAAAGGCAAATTTTGGATGTTTATTGTTAAAAAATAGTAAAAATTACTTGAGAATTCGCTCATTAAGTCATGCTCTTTATTTATCTATTTCCTTCTTTTACAATGCTTATAAAACATTAACAAAAAGGTGGGTACCTCCCAGAAGCCACAATATCGTAATACACATAATTTGTATAATAATTATACAAATTATGTGTATTACGATATTGTGGTAGGTACCTGATTACAATTATTGGTAGGTACCTGATTTTATACAAGGACAATGTAGACCTATAAGCATAGCTTGTGATGGCCTACATGAGTCGAACTTCAGTCTAAATTACTTTATTTCAAGTACATAATCAAATATATTATTTATCTACTTTATTATATATTTTTTAATTACTTTTACTGGATACTTATTCCTTAATCTTTATACAATTTAATTTCATACATGTCCCCTTTTTTTCATGACCTCTCTGCCTTAAATAATATATATTGTTATTATACAAGTGAAATATCATTTGACTGTGTCTTATTCACGTATTTTCAAAATTTTCTTCTGTAAGATAACGGATCAATTATGTTCTTGAACGTACCTCCCCATATTAGGATAGCAACTTGCATGGATGACTGTACCAAGGCATAATACTCGTACACAGCTTTTTTAGTATGATATTTCAAGAATCTTAATTTACTCATTACAAATGCTATTTTTCTTTAGTTTGTTAGTAGTTTATTCAATATTGTTTGGGCTGGTAGGTAGTAGGTATTACTTGCCCCAACAGAGTGCTCACCATGATGGCTGGTGGGAGCCGTTGTTCGGCTGTCCAACCTGTTCCCCCGTCCCAGCTCGTTGATAAAGACCGATTGTTATCACTATCAAAGTTGCTGTACTGTTATCATTATTATAATACCGTTTGCTTTATCGAGTTTCATCCGTTCTCGTGTGAAATAAAAAGAGTTGTTATCCGGTGTTTATTACTCGTGATTATTTCGTTTACCCGTTCAAACATTTTGGTGCCGTAAACCCGCGGATTGTGGTTAATGTCGAGCGTGTCCGAATTTAACCTAGTTTACCTCGCGACTTTGTTTACATCGGGTTTTTTCCATTTACCGTTTTACCGTTTTACCGTCGTTTTTCCCCGTTTTTCGCGTTCTTCCGTCCAATAATGCCGCCAAAAGGAATGAAGAAGCGTAGATCCCGTCAATCGGACCCGGATTTTCCGCTGGACGATGCGGTTGTTTCCACGGACGAGCCTGTGCAACCCGTTCAATCGGTTCATCCAGTTTCTTCTTCGTATGATGTCGTCAAGAATAAGTCTATTCAACTTGATCCCGCTGTTTTTGATCTGCTGAGTGCCCCTCAGCAAGACCTGTTGAAGAACATCAGACGTTGGTCAATCAGGGCTAATGCAGTTCTAAAACGACAACCTGTAAGTGCACTGGCGGAGTCTATCAAGGACGATTTCCGTCGAGGAAGAATGTTCCTCGATGCCGTTGAGGAGGCTCAGTTCGATCAGCAGATCGAGGAAAATCTGCTTAATCAGGTAACTTCTGTTGTTGTAAGTTTGGCTGAACGCGTCCCCGTTGAAATTAATCCAGTTAGCGCTAAGAAAGAGGTTGATGACGAAGTTGTTCTCAGTCATGAACACGCTTACGCTCAGATTAAAATGATGAATGAGCTGCTCACAACCGTCCCGTTATTTGAAGGTCAAATCTCCCGCTTTGCGGAGTTTAGGAAACTGTTTGATGGTGCAGTTCATAACATGAAGCACATACCCGATGAAATTAAATTTGAAAAACTGTTGAGCAAGCTTTCTCCCGATCTCCGATCATCATTTGCCGGTAGCAGCTATCAGCAGGCTTATGACGCCCTGGTAGCGGAAAATACCTCAAAATACCGTTTGGCTCGTTCAGTATTTGCGCAGCGCATACATTTACCCCGTTTGGAAAGGCCCAACGTTGCTGACTTGGAACATTTCCACAACGACGCTCGTTCATGGGTAGGATCAATGCTCGACCTCCCCACTCCCAATCTTCGGGAGTACTTATTGTTTGAAGCCCTGTTTTTTCGCTTATCCGCTGAACTCAAAGAGAAGTTCAACCGGGAGGTGATGGAACAAATGGATGCCATCCCCTCTCACTCTGATCTGCTTCGGTTTATTGGAAAGGAGCTAAGGATAGCTCGACTAGTCCCAGAGGAGAAGCAGGGGAATAAAAAAGCTCCAACCACTGTTCAGAGAGCCCGTTCACCCTCACCGTTCCGCTTGTTAGCCGTTCCAGCCACCAGTTCCACTCCACAGCCGTCACCCGCTCGTAGTGCTGCTCACCCTGCTCCCCGTCGTGCAGTAAAATGCAATTATTGTAGGAAGGATCACTTCCTGTTCCGTTGCCCAGAGTTTAAGGAACTGAGTGTACCTGAGCGCATACAAACCGTTAAGAAGCTACGGGCATGCCAGAACTGTTTCTCCACACTCCACCGGGTGGAAGCATGCCGTTCAGATCGAAGATGCCACTGTGGGCAGCCGCATCATCCCTGGCTCCACCTACTGCTTCCAACCGTTTCTAATCGCCCGGTTTCACCTGGATCAAACTCAGGTAGTTTCGTTTCAACGCACAATTCACCCGCTTCAAGACCCGTTCAAGAAGAAGAAGAGAGGGCCATGATGAACTACCATCCCATGAGTTCAAGCCAAAGGTCCCTTTGTTTCAGCCGTTTGTCCCCCTCTCCCCCCATAGAAACATCAGCCCCGTTATGAAGGTACGACGGCGTTCAGCCGGTTCCTTCCAAGGTATCATTGGTGAGCACTACTGCCAGGAGCCCACTACCCGTTAAGTCTTTAACCGTTAAGAGTTCAGCCGTTCGACGTCAACTTGTAGGTAATGTTAGGCGCATGTTAGCACCTAGGAATAATTTCAGGGGCCTGTTTCCTGGGATTGAGTCATCCAAATTAGGCGTAGCTGGCTCATCCCAACCCGTTAGTAAAATTGACGTCACCCGTAAGTCCTGTTTAAAATTATCTCGTTTTGGGCTCACCCCTACTGCTGTAGTCCCCCTTTCCTCCTGTAGAGGGGAAATAATTAAATTCAGAGCTTTGATTGACTCAGGAAGTGAAGTCAATATTGTTTCCCCGTTAGTAGTGAAGAAGTTGGGACTCCGTTTGATTCCCATGAAGGGCAGTTTACAGGGAATTGGGAGTTCTTCAAACCCCATTCACAGTTCCGTTACTGCTCAGCTTCACACACGTTCTGGTAGGGTAATTCCTTTTGAAGCGCTCGTTATGGAGAGCCCCCTTTCGCCATTGCCCAGCCGTAGTTGGAACCCTGCTTTATGGCCCAGTATCACATCCATGGAAACCCAACTTGCTGACCCACAGTTTCACACTGCTCACTATGTTCAGGCTATTCTCGGAGCTGACATTTTTTCCCGATTGCTTCCCCGTTCCTCTGAGGTTGGTCTATGGGAAACTGACTTGGGAACTCTGGTTACTGGTGCCACTCCACCCGTCTGTAAAAAGTCCGTTCAATTCAGCCGTTATGCGCATCAAATGAAATACTCCAGCGAAGAGCCAGTTAACAAGATAGAGCCCCACCCCTTCCTCGTTCAAGCTAGATTCCAGGCCGCTTATCCCTGCTCACAGGGACCCCATGTTTTCACTGTTCCTAAATTCTTGCCTAAGGACTACCACTCGCAAGTTCTTAAGGAGCTCTCTACCGTTTTGGAGGTAGTAGCTGCCAATCCTAAACCCCAACGGAAGCCGTTTCCCCGGTTCCCGTTCAGCAATCAAAATGTTAAGTCTACTGTTAGTCAAGTTAAGCCCAATCACTCAACCCCTGTTCGAAATCTATTTTCTGTAGCTCCACCCATGGAACTTGTTGAGAACCCAATTAGTTTGTTCCAGCTCGCAGCCCAGGTCTGCACGTCTGATTTCCAATTGGTATCTCCCAGTGTAGTGTGTTTCCCAATCAAAGATGAAGATATACCTGCACCTACCGATGAAGTTTCTGTTAAGGTAGCAGCTGTTCCCGTTTCCACTGATGATCTGTTACGCCAGATGTTTGAAATTGAGTCTGTTGAACCCGTCTCCCCTTGGACGCCTGAGGATCATCAGGCTGAAAACCGTTTTTTGGAATCAGTTAGTAGAGATAAGTTTGGTCGCTACACTGTTGCTCTTCCGTTGTCTGAGTCTCCCACTGCTCTGGGTGAGTCCAGACACATTGCTTTAAGACAATTGTATAGGTTGGAAGCCAGACTAAAACGTAACCCTGTTTTAGCCACTGCTTACCGTTCGTTCATGGAAGAATATACCCAATTGGGACATATGAGGCTGTTAAGCTCAGAAGAAATCCCCCGTTCCCCCAATTATTACATTCCTCATCACTCTGTTCATCGTGAAGGTGATCCTGTTGCAAAAATCCGCGTAGTATTTAATGCGTCTCAGCGCACTTCCAATGGCCGGTCTTTGAATGAAATTCTGCTAGTTGGACCAAAAATGCAACCCGATATATCCGTTATGGTAACCCGGTTCCGCTCTTTCCGCTATGTTTTTATATCTGATATACGACAAATGTTTAGGCAGATTCAACATCCAATTGAGGATCAGGACCTGTTAAGAATAGTTTGGCGCAACTCCCCTGATCAACCTGT
This sequence comes from Stenodema calcarata, assembly GCA_963920205.1. Taxonomy (NCBI): domain Eukaryota; kingdom Metazoa; phylum Arthropoda; class Insecta; order Hemiptera; family Miridae; genus Stenodema; species Stenodema calcarata. The sequence goes on from OY986054.1 coordinate 5,302,320, forward strand.
TCAAGATTTCGCCCTCACAACTGTTACCTACGGAACTGCTTCAGCCCCCTTCCTAGCTAACCGGGTCATCCGTCACTTAGCTGATGAAAATGAGGAAAGTTACCCAATTGCTTCCAAATTGTTGAAGGAAAATACGTACATTGACGATGTACATGGTGGGGGGAGTTCCCTGCACTCAGCGTTAGAGGCTAGGAATGAACTGATATCACTGTTAGCTACTGCTGGGTTGGAGCTCCGTAAGTGGGCCTCCAATTCTGATCAGTTGCTTTCTGGTATTCCAGAAGAGCACCGGCTTGCCCCCTCTGTTCCTGTTTGTCTGACCTCCGATGATGAAAAGCCATTAAAAATGTTGGGAATCTCCTGGAACCCTACCACTGATGAGTTTTACTTTAAGGTTCCCGTTTCTCTTACTGTTCACACCAAGAGAGAGTTAGCTAGTCAAGTTGGAAGGATCTACGATCCCGCTGGGTGGATTATGCCAGTTTCTGTTCAAGCTCGTTTCATTCAAAGGGAGATTTGTCGTTCAAAGTATGATTGGGACGATCCGTTACCAGGTTCATTTGTTCATGATTGGGCTGCCCTTGCTGATACCCTCAATTTGCTTCAGTCTGTTTCCATCCCTCGTCACATACGAGTGGATGCCCCCGTTCAATGGTTAGTAGGATTTGCGGATGCCTCCGAAAAGGCCTATGCTGCCACAGTTTATCATGTATCTCAGATGAACAGTGAATTTGCTGCCCGTTTAATTTTGGCTCGAGCAAAAATCGCTCCAATGAAGCCTCAGTCAATTCCCCGATTAGAACTGCTAGCGGCGGAACTATTGGGTAAAACCATGACTCGTGTCCGTTCCGAATATCCTTCTGTTCCCAATTCTGCAATAATTGCCTGTTCTGATAGCACAGTTGCCCTATCCTGGCTCACCGCTGACCCCGCTCCCGTTTGGAAGGTATTTGTGGGTAACAGGGTTGCTCGAACCCTGTCCCACTTGCCCAAAGAGCACTGGTTCCATGTCCGTTCTGCTGACAACCCCGCTGATGTTGCCTCCCGTGGAGCCAAACCTGATCAGTTAGTGAACTGTTCCTTGTGGTGGAATGGTCCAGATTGGTTGGCTTCCGACCGTTCCTTGTGGCCAGTGAGGAGGATTCGCCCTGATTTGAAACCCGATTCTGTTTCAAGTGAAATCAGAGCTTCATCGAGAGTAATAGCTGCAACTATTGTTGAGACTCCGTTTGAAGCCCGTTTTAGCTCTTATACTGTTTTGCGTCGAGTTACTGCTTGGATAATCCGCTTTATTAATAATTGTAAAATCCGCCGTTCCTGTTTGCTATCTCAGACTAGACCACCGTTAAGCACATCTGAGCTTCAGAAAGCCGATTCAGTTCTAGTTCGCCGTTCTCAAGGTCGCAGCTTGTCTGAGATCCAAGAAGCCACCATTAAAGGAGCTAAACCAACTAAACTGATGAAACAGTTGGCTATATTTTCCGATTCTGAAGGCACTCTCCGAGTAGGGGGTCGCTTATCAAATATGCCTGGGTCATTTGAGACACAGCACCCCGCTTTGCTTAAACCTTCTGATTTACTGGTACCGCTGCTCATCCGTTACGCGCACACTACATGCATGCATGTAGGGCCCAGAGCCACGCTGGCCCACCTGCGTACCCGATACTGGGTGATTGATGGGAGAAATGCCGTTAATCGTGTTTTAGCTGGGTGTACCCGTTGTTTTTCAATTAAACCGAGACCGTTTCAGCCCATGATGGGTCAGCTGCCTGAGGCCCGAGTCACCCGTGCCTTTGCCTTTGAGCAGGTTGGAGTTGATTTTTGTGGCCCGTTCACTGTTTCTATTGCCGGTCTTCGAGGAGCTCGAGCCGTTGAGGTTTACCTTGCCGTTTTTGTTTGTTTCACAACCAAAGCCGTCCATCTTGAAGTTGTTATGGATCTTAGTACCGATGGGTTTCTCCAATGCTTGGAGCGGTTTATGGGTCGCCGAGGCGTTCCTTCAGCTATTTGGAGCGACAATGGTCGTAATTTCCTGGGGTCATCCAACTTACTCAACCAAATCCGTTCTGCTAGCCCCCTTGATCATGTAGTAGCTGAACGACTCGCTAACCGAGGGGTGGAATGGAAATTCATTCCACCTAGGGCACCGCATTTTGGTGGGTTATGGGAGGCTGCCGTTAAGTCTGCTAAACGACTGTTGAAGGTCAATTTAAGAGACCAAACCACCACGCTTCAAACGTTCAGCACCGTTGCCATTAGGATTGAGGCCATTCTTAACAGCCGCCCGTTAGTTCACCAATCCTCCTCACCAGATGACATACTGGTACTTACCCCTGCTCATTTTCTCGTTCAACGCCCGCTTACTGCTTTACCTGAGAGCAATGTGTTTGACTTCAGCTCCCGATTAGCTCCTAAGTGGAAGTTTGTTTCTAATCTGGTAAGTCAATTCTGGAAGAAGTGGCACTCTGAGTACCTGTTAGACCTCCAGACCCGATCTAAGTGGAATACCCCTGATCGCCCTGCTACAGTGGGGGATGTAGTGTTGATTAAGGAAGACAATATTCCTCCTCTGTCATGGCCCATGGGTGTGATAGTGGACCTGATTCCTGGTAAAGATGGTGTAACCCGTGTAGCTAGAGTCCGGTCTGGTACTGGGGAGAAACTCCGCCCGTTAGTCAAGCTCTGCCCGCTACCAAAGGACTGTTAGTGCCCGTTTCTTAAATTTGTTAGAATGAGTGCCTCATTGTGGGGGGAGGATGTTTGGGCTGGTAGGTAGTAGGTATTACTTGCCCCAACAGAGTGCTCACCATGATGGCTGGTGGGAGCCGTTGTTCGGCTGTCCAACCTGTTCCCCCGTCCCAGCTCGTTGATAAAGACCGATTGTTATCACTATCAAAGTTGCTGTACTGTTATCATTATTATAATACCGTTTGCTTTATCGAGTTTCATCCGTTCTCGTGTGAAATAAAAAGAGTTGTTATCCGGTGTTTATTACTCGTGATTATTTCGTTTACCCGTTCAAACAAATATGCTCGTCCCACTTAAGCTTGTAGTCTATGAGCACCCTTACATATCTCACCGATGTTGCTATATCTAGCTTATTACAGTAGCAGGGGGTTATATTCGAGTCACAATTTTTAGTGTGCATATGGACTCGCAATTCATTCGGTCATTCTCTTTCAGATGCAACTGCACGTATATGTTATATTTCTTTTCGTTTAGGTTCAATTTGTTCAGTTTCATTCAGACCGTAATGTTTTTGAGATCTGCTCCAAGTTTTCTTTTAGTTTCTTCCCAACTACGTCCTTCAACAATCAGGGCGATATCGTCAGCAAATAGATACATGCTACCCACCAAATCTACATTGATTATATCGTTCATGTAAAAGTTAGGCCCAGAACCATACCTTGTAATACTGTATTCGCCCACTGACATAAATTCGCTCCAAGTATGTTTATCCTTGTGCTTTCCTGGAACCATAGATTGTTTGTATGGTTATTCTCTGGACATGGCAACATGAATTGGACAACCCGATTTCCACGTAAGTATTAAAAGTGCATTCATCTCTGGGTCACAATCTTCAACAATTTAGGAGAATATCACTAACTCAGAAGCAGGCGTTCGAACGGGCTGGAACATTGGACGTGGCCCAACAACAGTCCCGAACTTATCAAACAGCAATTATAACCCCAGTAAAGCGCTATCGATAATAGACATAAACCCTCAGGCAAGCCCTTTAACTGAAATATACTCGGTGGGCGCGATTTTCGAACAATCTGCTTGTTATTTTTAATTGATAATACTAGCGGGAAAATGTTGTTCCTTTTCATCCAGAATATCCCGGTTTTAACTCACTCATTTGACTGGCGTGGAGGAATAACCAGGTGAGTACTGAAAATGGATTTTGAAGTTTCAAGACGTAATTCTCATCCACAATAGTTGACACTTTAGCCAAATAATATTCCTCTAAGCATTCGAAAACTACGGCGGTACCTCATTCTGCCCCTAAAATTGCCTTTCAATGGTAATTTCACCTATTCATTCAACTTGTTTTGAATTATCTATTTACGTGTTTTTTCCCTACGCCAGCCATTTATCAGTCGAATTTCGCTCAATCAAAGTATAATTACCACTATACTGCTCAGTTAAGGTAAAACGCCTCAACTCCAAATTCAAAACATTGCAGAAATTCGCCTCAAAGTTTTCACTGAAACCTTTGATGTAAGTTACCTGCAACTCATTATAAAAAACCATTTTTTGGTGAGATATCGATATGACTTCAACCGTGAAAAAAACTCGCAAATTAATCGATTATTTGCAGTTAGGGCGATTTTAAAATTTCCAGCTTCCGTTTTGGGATTGTTTGTTTAGGTAAAATGCCTCAACTTGCCCGTGAGGCAGTCACTTTAACGTAAACAACTTTTAATCCTAGAGTTGGGGCTTTTACATTAATAGCGTGTCGTTGAGGCGTTTTACCCTAACATTGACCAATTTTCGTATGTTTATGATCACACTTTTCCCCCATTTCCAGTTCGAATGTTGACATTTGGACTTTACCATCGAAAAGGCGAGGTTCAAAATAGGGGGAGTTCCGTAAAAACCTTATTTTCGTAAACATTGGACTTGAGGCGTTTTTATTTAACAGGGCAGTATAAAAAGGAGTAGGGGAAATATAGTGGTACGGCAACTCGAGGGCTTTCAAACAACAGCCAAAATTTGTAAAGGTCTTCGAAAAGGGCCTTATTTACCTGTGTACACGTGAAATCAGGGACGTCCGGCGAAACTATCGCCCCTTCAGTGCTCAGAAAGAGCCTTAACCACCCCTGGCAGAGGCATAAAAGGGCCCTTAGGGATTTCTTTATTTTTTAAACACGGATAATGATTTCGACCACCTGAAATTTTGGGCCCTTTTGAACCGTTAAAGGGCCTCGATATTTCCCCTACTGAAAGGTTTTATTTTTATTTGTCCGTCATTGTAATCTCAGTACGAGGCGATATCCCAGTTCGTTTTATTTCTTCTTCTCCAAACATAGGAGGGGAATACGAAATATTTCTCCGATACTGAAACATATGCGTGAACGTCGCCGAGGCCGTTGTCAACGGGGAAAAAATAACGCAATATCCTGCACGGGAACGCAAAAAAGGGGGAAAATGAATAACTGTACGGAAGGGTTTGATATGGATGTAGCAGAATAAGTCAAGGCGATTCTTGTGGTATATGGCACCGAATCGAAAAGGGGGTTGGAGAACTGAGTTGGATGTTGTGAAGGGATGTTTGGTGGGAGCGGATGGTGAAGCTGGAGAGGGTAGTGATTGGTTGTTTTAACCTTCACACCCGCTTTCCGTGATGCATGTCCGGATTATTACACTCAAGTGTATTGTTATCTGAGCCCAAGTTTTCCCGACTGGCGAACCGACATCAGGCAACAAGCTCCCTCCAACAACCTACGAAATACGACCTGCCGAATCCTACCTTCCTCGTTTTACAGTTATAAACTGCCATTTCACAACAGTTCCTCATGAATTTATACATTTCATCCGGCGATGCTGTAAATAGCCCAAACGTCGTATGGTCGAAGACCAACTGAAACGACTTCTCAAGTCACACCTACGGCAATTACTTGAGGCTCAAATTGAGACTCGGTTGAACGGTCGGAGAAATTGAGTCAAACATTCGCCTCCGGGACTGTCAAAAATTCGAACACCATAATAAAATATTATCATCAATTTCCCTGGTATTTCAATGTCCAAAAAAATGCCTCTGGTTTTTCAGATGGCCCCTCCATTACTCGAATCCAGTTTAGAATTACGAATCCGTATTGGTCCTATCGATCATGCTGATGTGGTGGATCTACGGGGGGGGGGGCATAGCCCCCCCCCCATTGGGTCTAAACTTACACTAGATAAAACGGGAAATTTCTGAGAATATAAAAAATGTAACATGTAATTTAAAGGAGTTTGAAATAAACAAACATATAAGCTGGGGATTACAGACAAGATCCAATTTATTTATTGAAAATAATTGCTAACCGGAGACGATTAATACTGCATGAGCACAGCCGCCATTTCACACGAGAGACGGCAAAGAGACGTGGCACGGGGGGGGGGGCGAATTTCACTTGCAGTGGAATTATAGGAATAGGTTGTTTGAATCAAGACTTGGAACCCTCATTTGGAATATAAGTTCCCAACTAAATTTTAAGGCAAACAAAATCGGAAATTCAGAACAACCCGACTGGCTTGTCTATAGCGAGTGCTTGTCTGGAGGATTTTGTAAAATATTCATTCTTTTCGCTCCTTCTGAAGCAGGGTTAGGAGTTCATGTGAGCCGATTTAAAAACTCTGCAAATTCTTGACACATCGGTTTATTATCTTCTTTGTGCAGATTACCCTTCTGTCTAGATCACAAAATGGTAGATTGATTACCTATCATTATTTAAAGTACGCCACTTTTGTATGTATATTACTTAGGTATGAGACTGGGTCGTAATGTACTCTAGGAACCTAGGCATTAAATGCACCAATTTTGTAGGTGATTATACCTATTCTGATTTATTAAGTATGTATCACTGTGATTTCACTGTGATTTCATGCGTCAAAACAATAAGACGGCGCTCATGTTTTCGTTGAATTAATATTCATAAGTTCGTAACATGATCGGAGATTCGGCTCATTCAGGTAAAAGGGGCGGAATAGAGAGAAATATTTTCAAATATTTTCCTCACTCTACACTCTTTCCTCATTCTGATAATCTGAGGTGTTATTCGGCAAAAAATGGTTTATTGAGATGTTCCAAACATCAAATTTTACATAAAACCAGTAATTTTATCGATGATTTGATCTTATAACCATGCTCCGTGACTGTGGATTTTATAAAAATTTGTAATTTACCAACCAGCGAAAAATTGAAAATGTCCCCTCATCACTCCAACTTTTCGTAATCGCGAGCTTTTTGACAGTCGAGCGTTGGAATACAGGTGATTGACGGAATAATCCGGGCGGCATGTGGCACGTCCCAGCTGGCATGCGGCACGGACCAGGTGACATGCGGCACGTCCTCATTATGCCGTATAATCCGCCCAACCCGCCTGGATTTCTAACGGTACAGCGTGGGTTGGGTCCGGGCCTGTATCAGCCAAACCCGAGCGGCACGTCCACACTTCTTCGGCTTTGCCGCCTGGCCAATGCTGGCCCATGCCGCCCCGCATAGTGTGGATTCTTGGCTTCAGCCGTGCCAGTCATAGTCATTGGATTCGTGGTTCCAAACAACTATCAAAGGTAGCTGAAGGTAACCGTGGCATAATGAGCGGCCGATTCATATTTTCAATTGAATCTTTTACTGTTGATTAAATATTTGGTTAATTTTTTATCTTTCAATTTCTACCTACGTTCCCCTGACGCTACGCCCTTGGCCAGTATGAACATGGACCCGAGAGGGTGCCGCACAATTCACCCTCATGTTGCCAGGTTTTGAAATACTCCAACTTTGAGCCCTCATTGTGAATGAACGGCTGGTCGTACAAAGCTGCGGATGGTCATCTAACATTATAAAAAATAAACTTTATCTAAATGTGAACTAAAAACTACACCGTTCCAAAGAATTTTTTCGAGGTATGAACTTTTCCAAATTTTAAAATTCATTCATTCGTAGATTGGCAGAATCGGGAATTTTTTACCATGGTGTTTCTTATAAAAATGGCTAAATAATGCCATTTTTTGCCCTTAAACTCCCAAAAATTTTCGATGGAGGGCCCCCGAACCCCCACTAACCCCCACCCCCACCCCCTTGCCACAGTTCTAGATCCGCCACAGATCTAGATGTTTTGCGTTCAAAATTGGTTGAATTTACCCCACTCTACCCCATTAAATACCAAAGTACCTATAATTACCCAACAAGTTTAAGATTACCCATATTTGAATGAGATGTTCCAAACATGATCTTTTACATAAAACCATGTATTTACAGTATTTTATCGTACCTATTACTTACTAGTCAGTTAACTCGTTGTGTATTTAGGTTGATTGCGTCTTTGATACCCACTCCACCTCCAGTAAGGATTGATGAGGAGAGCTAACTAACCGATGGTGACGGACGCGGTGAAGAAAAAAGAAGATTTATTGGAGACACCCCCCAACTCCCCTCCGCCGACGAAAGAAGCCGATTCCGCAGGTTTTACGACGAGAGTGGAAACCTGTGTCGCTCCTCTGACGGTTTACAGAAATCCTCAGGACCCGATGTTATTGCTGTGGGAACAGGGCGAGAGGGAATGGCGGTAAAGGACAAGGACACCCCGCCCCGCACTTCGTCATCATCTACCTCAACCACAACCTCAACCTCTTCCTCCACATCTCACAACCGCCATGTCGTTCCCAGCCGCCCCCTTAGCTGACCAACAACCACTTAACACGACATAGGGAAGGAAACCCGTTTGACGAACTGCTGATCCGACTGGTTGGCGGGTCGCCAGAACGCGGCCGTACCCGCCACTACACGGCTTCTCCCTTCCCTCCGTCGCCCACCGTATTTCACGATGAATTACTGACTTTCCTCTATCGGCCATCCTTTTCGAATAGCGGATGTAAACCATAACGGCCAATCGCAGATATCATATCCGTGAATTATTCCTTCTGACTGACCTGTATTTAAATGGGAGTAATTCAGAGCTATTGGGAACGAAGCTCCGCGCTTTACCACTGAAACGAACCCGCCATTTAAATGAACCCACATCTCATTTAGAACTGCAGCGGTATTTCATAAACATATCAGCCACGATATCACGCAAGTCCATCATTTGTGAATAATATCCACTCTTTTGATTTATTTTATCAATGTCGATGGATGATCGAGAAATTGAGTTTCCTGCCCTCCAAGAGTTATTTATGGTTTCTAGAACTTTTTGTCTGGCCACTACCAGTTTTTTCTGGTATTTGGGAGTTTTCGTAGCCCCTGTAATTATTTGTTAGCCCTCTGCCAGTTTTTGTCTGGCCATTCTTGAAGTTTGTATTTGGCCCACGGCAGTTTTTGTCTGTCCTTTAAGCTCTTTTTTGAGCGTCGGGAATATTACACGGCCTTCTCGCAGTTTTTCTCTGGGTGTTTCGCAACTACATAGACCACCAGGCTTATGTTTATTTTTATTTAACTTGAGTTAGTCCGTATCGGTGACCGTTACCTTCAACTGCTACGAAGAGGTGTCCAACAGACCAGGCCTAAAAAAAAGTTTCAATCCCGAAACAAAACTAGTCTACTTCTATGTTTTTTGGGTCACTGAATTCGAATTTGAGGTAAGAGTTTTTGGTTTGGCTCGTTGAAGGTCACTGAGCGTCATTTCAAGGTCAATGCAGCAAAAAATCGGAAAAATTATACTCCTGGCTTTGGAACCAGCTAAATTTGAATCCGTGGGTGTCTGAACACCATGAAGTCAGCGTCTAGGGCGTGTGATAGGAGCTCCGTAGGTTTCTGCCCTTTCCACACTGTCCTACCGTCTCGGGAAGAATAATAGAAACTAATTACGTCGAGAAATCGGTATATTACTGGTAAATATCAACAGAAATGGAAAGTGGGGAAGCGCGAAATACCAATGGCGAAAGCATTAGGCTGAAACGGGGGAGATTGATGTATCCAATGATAATAAAATCCTGATGTACAAACTGCTCGTTCGCCCAATATGGACGTACGCGTTGCCCATATGGCATGGGAAACATGTTCAAAGTCTCAGTTCCTAAGAATTGCCAAGAATCAGAACCACATGATACAAAAACCGGTCCTGCACACACCACCGTTCGTTCGCAATGAGACTGTGTATGTTGATTTTGGGCTTGAACCCCCCCCCCCCCCCATATAGTACCTACTTCGCAATATCATGTCGAGGTTCTACGAACAAAACTCCAACCATCTCAATCCATTGGCTACAGAAGGGTTTCTACCCCCTACAAATCGCCGACTTCAAAGACCCAAGCACATCATGGATCGCATGTTGGCGTTGGGATACCTCAACGACGCACATTAACTTGAGGACGACAGGAAATAGTACCCTCCCGCAAATAAAATAAAAAGTGCAAATCCATCAATTCACATTCATATTTTCATTTCTTTTTTTGCCATTAAGTTTACGCCTACAGAGCGCTAAATGATCAAAGATAAATGTAAGTGTAATTTTTATTTCCAATAAGGTATATTGTATTTACAATGAACTTAATCAACAAATAAAAATAAAAATAAAAAAAATGGAGGAAGTTGGTAGGTGGAAAGGCGCTAGTAGCGGGGAGTAAGGGAAGCTGAGAAGGTGGGATGAGGTTCCCAAGCTCAAGGAGGTTTGGGGGCCAAACACACAAGAAGGAAATAAAATAAATTTATATGAAAATTTGAGTATTTCTATACTACCTCATGTCTGTTCTTCGAAAGAATACTGGGTTTTGGTAGTTTTTGATGGGCAGCTTTAATTTGGTCCCTTGAGAATTGGATATACCTTAGTATGAGATGATGAGATATTTAAGCGTTTTCTTGGTGAGGAGGTTCTGATCATGGAAAAAATGGTCAACTTGCTCAACCATGGTGAGCACTGGTTAAGAGTGGGACAGTGGCCATCAGGCGTGCAGCTACCGAAATTCCCTGGTGGCTGAGTTCAATTGGTGAAGTGAATGACTGAGTAAAATTGCCCATTTCTGCTTCGCGATCAACTCCTAAGTTCTTTTTCTCTTTTAATCTGGAAATCTACATTAAAAAAAATTAAAAAATTGTGGCTCAGGTTGTCCTGGTAGACGGATGAAAAATCCATGCCGTATGACGTTTATTTATTATCCTGCATACCAACTTGTATTTTATTTACACCATTTTATTTAATTAAGGAAATCATTCATAATAAACATGGTTTCTTCTTCTACTAAATAATTTTATAGACTAGATTTTATTTTCTCATTTTTATAATCGGAGCTCCGGAGTTTTCTGCCCTTTCCACACCAAAAATAAATTTATTTAAGAATTTGAGTGTTTCTATACTACCTCATTTCTGTTCTTCGAAAGAATGCTGGGTTTTGGTAGTTTTTGATCGGCAGCTTTTATTTTGGTCCCTTGAGAATTGGATATACCTTTAGTATGAGATGATGAGATAGGTATTTAAGTAATTTTTTACAGCTCATAACATGCTGCATGCTGTATATTTCTACACCTATACTTCCAGTAATGAGGTACCGAAAATAACATGGTACTGGTCAATTAGATCATATGGAACTTAGTATCATCATGTTCTATTACATAAAACCAAACGAACCCCCTCTTAAAAGAGAATTGAAAAGATAAACCCACAGTTATATTTCTCACGAAACCCTAAATCTCATTCCTATTCACGCGGTCGTTCATATTTTACAGCGCCCCGGAGACCCTGACACAGAACACATTTATTATTGCGTTGTATAACATCGCCGGGGGGTTGAGATAGGGATTGGTGAAAGGTCGGAGGGAGTTCGAAATTCAGCCTTATGGAGTGTGAGATGAATTTTCGGGGAAGTTCGGATAAAAGGTGGAAGGTCGAAGGAATGAAGCTCGCACGAGGAAAATGAACCCCGAATCCTTATAGAATTGGGTTTAACATTGAGTCACGACGAGACTCGTTCATTGCGAGGTCTACGAGTGCCAAACTCCTGCCAACTCGAAACGACCTCCCACAACGGAGTGCATGTTAGTTAAGCACTGGGTTTACTCACTTATCACAGAGTTTACCTCTTCAGATAATATGTTGTTACGATACCAGTTAGTTCAGCTCGCGTTACTTAGCTCCGCTCTGTGACCTCATTAGTTCTTGTTTACATTATTTTGTCGACGTCTGCCTCTGTCAGGTGAACGCGGTGAGAGGTCTGTGCAAATATTCCTGGTGTTGAGACGACAACAGTAAGTGATTCGCCCATGTACTTTGGTGCTTGAGGGAATTGACGCAATTTATAACAATACTTGATAGTTTTCGCTTGAAATTTGAATATATCTTGATTCAGAGCATTTTTTAAGACGATTCTGAGCGTTTTACGTTCACAATGAGGGCTCAATTGTAGAATCGATAAAACATTGTCAACGTGAAAGTGAATCAAGCAGCAGCAGATTGATCCAATTTCCACACTAGGAAACAGCTGATTTGAACAACACGTAGTTTGCTGATTTCGAGTTTCTTGTTCTGAGATGTCCATGGTAAGAACTTCTTACTAAGAAGTTAAGTAATTCCAAATATTTGGACATTTTGTCATAAAATTTAATGATTGTCCTAGCTACAGGCAGCTCGTACAAGTAAAAGCTTCAGAATTATCATATTATTAAAAATGTCTCTACTACTCATGAGATAACTCGGGCAGAAAATGTTGACTGAGATACTACACCCGAGTTTACTCGGGCTCGGACAAACGTGACTGAGGCACTACTCACGAGTTTCTTCGTTTTCCATTCTGCCATCTAGCTGACAATTCAGTAACAAATATCTGATAGTTATCAAGTCTATATTCCGTATATCCGAAGTTGAATGTTATGTAATTTTAGCTGAATTTTCGGTCTTAGATGAAAGTTGTACCGTTCAAGTCATTACAGCAATCAAATTGCCTTTGATTATATTTACAAGGCGAGAAATCAGTTTTTAGTGTCTCAGGGGAAATGAGATGGGTCCAATTGCTACTTAAAAATATCTGCTAATAAAACGGATTTCAGAGAAGAATATTTCAAAATGCCACTGCTAAGGGATCTTTAAATAAAAAGTGCGCTTCAACTTAGGAAACACGTAAACATTTCGGAAACCATGTTTGATCCGTTGATGAAAAAATCCGTTTTTCTTCAAGTTAAATTTCACAGAATAACGTTAGTAAGTAGGTTAAAGGCAATTCAAGAATTTACTTCAAAAACTTTCTCATTACATCATTGTAAGATAGGAACCATTTGGAACCGACATCTTCCATTCCCTTTTGAAAGACGGGTTCGTTAAATCCATTGAAGATCGTTTTACTGTTCATATTGTACTGACGGAGGGAGAACGTCAAGTTTATTTACAAATTTAATTTCTGAGTATTACTGGGAACGACTTTGATAACCGTCTGGCGAAGACTTCAGATGAAAATCTCGAAGGCCGGAGGGAATTTCATGAAAGAGAAGACGGGGAAAGGATTCTTTGCATTAAGGATTCCCTATCATGAATCATTGACTCACTTCCTCCTAAATGGGTTACAAACCCCCGAAGATCCTGAAGGAAAAAAGGAAAGTCCACCTGCTCCTGATAGGAACGGCTCCCGATTTATACCGGGATTAGGATCCGTGCCAAAGACCCTCCCGGCCGATTATCACTTGAGATATCCCTCTTCTCCGCCCGTTCGCGCTCGCTATAATAATTAGGATGGGAGGGTTATACGAGTATTTATTAAGTTTTGAGAATTGGGAGGGTTCCTATGTGAGACGATCTCTCTCGAATACTTTTCTCTCTGTTAATTGCGCCGAATGTCTCTTCGCCCCCTCACTTTCTCCCCTTTTCCCAATTATACGGTTAATTAACTCCGTTTTCGAAGGGGTATCGTCCCCGTTTCTGCTGTTCAGTTTTCCCTCATCTTCAGATCCTGCGATGCGGCCCGACCCACTTCCCTTTAGGTGCCACTTTGTGAGTGACAAACATTCTCTGGTTTCTCAGACCTTATTTCGGAGAACAACGCAACCTCTTCAATCTCGAAGTATGACGCAAAGACCCTACTTTCCCAAGTAAAGGAGTATACTTTTTACTTTAGCTACTTTTCGAAATCTTGAAACGTGAACCATCAAATTTTGAGGGGGTCAAACAAATTTTAACATTAATAATGTTTTTGCGGTGGCCTACCAGAGTTGAAAAGCGTAACGAAGTTTAAGTCACGAAATTATGTCACGAAGATTTTTAATGATTTTCACGTACAACCGAGCCGTTTCTAGGGAAATGAAACTTCTTTAGTTTTCAACGGACAAAAATCGTTCTCCATTCGTTGGAAAGCCTTTAATTTATGCATAAATTATATACTGCCAAAACCGCTGTAAATATCGAAGGAGCTGAGATACAGCCCTGAGTAAATAAAACTGTAAACAACATTCTAATAAATTTTCCGCACATTTCTTAATATTTTCCATACAGACAAAGAAAAGGGATAAGGAAAAGGGGAAACGGGACGCAAAAACATTATTCATGTTTTGCATAGCAAATACCTCGTTCTATACAAAGTATAGAAGAGAAAAGATCCGGGGGGTCCAGGGGGGCTTGCCCCCCTGGCGAGGCGCGAAGCGCCGAGTTTTCATAATGTTTCATAATTCGAAAAGTGTCTATCAAAATACGTTGTAAGTACGAGTACTCCATTATATTTGCACGTCCGGTCATTCTTTCAACGTTACACTGACGCATCCCCTGGATACTTTTCTGAATTAAATTCGCACTTTTAAATCAAAAACCGACCGGACTGTACAGACGAACTGGATGTATACAGGGTGGTCCTTAACTAGTGAATATGAATTTTAAATCTTTACTTATTGTGAGGAATTTTGAAAAAACTACCTGTGTTTCCTATTTTTATCCTGCATTTAACTGCGCTATTTCCAATTTTTTCCAACGGCCAAATTAGCCCAATGCACATCAACTTCTATTTTTCAAATGTGAACCTCCATATTTTGGAGATGGATTCTACGTAAAATTGCATGAAAATTTCACCCCTCAACCGATTTTTTCGGTCGTAGAAAACCCACGCTGTGAGCCGGCCAAAATTGGGACAAAATTCTATTTCTATTTCTAATTCTGAACAAATAGAGTCGCATTTACGACAGTTTAATTATTTTTTACCTCCTGAGACATCCAATCGTGATTTCTATCTACCTAGATCACCATCTACCTACCTAGACACTATCAATTTTTTTGAAAGTTGATATCTGAAAAAGTAGCAATAAATGCTACATTTTTGTATGTGTGCTTACGTTGACACATTGTCCAAGGCCTCAAAAGGAAAAGGTTTACGCCAAAAAACTAGAAAAAAATCAAACATGAACTGGCAAAAAAAGAGGCTGAATTGTACCATAATTTTGAAATTCTTTCATGAAAGAAATTCGTATGGTATTTAAAATTTAATTTGGATGATGAGCTAGAGTTTCATCTAACAGTTCGTTAATTAGATTAGGGTGATCTGCTGAAAGAAGATAATAAACCGCTGTGTCAAGAATTTTTTTTTTAATGGTTTTTGAGTCTGGATTGTGTAAGTCAATAATGATAATTCGTCGTTTGAAAACTATTTATAATTCTGAACAAATGAATAAAAGATTTTATTCGATTTTCTGAATCTACGTATCTTGAAACGTAAACCAACCAATTTTGAGGTGGGGTTAATAGATAGATCGAAGATAATAAACCAAAAACGAAGTTAGTGTGCATTGGGCAGATTTTGTCCAGTCGGAAAAAATTGGAAATAGCGCAGGTAAATGCAGGATAAAAACCTAGGAAACACGGGTTTTTCAGTTTTTCAATAAAGAACTAAAATTCATATCCACTGGTTAAGGACCATCCTGTATATAATATAACTCCAGGGACGTATGGAGGGGAAATCAGCCGCGTGAGATGTGTCCATTTTCACATAATTCAGGGGCTTTCCCGCGATATTGTAAGTGAAAATCACTGGAAATAGTGCCACGTGGTGTGGTGTCGCTTTTCGAGTTTGTGTTGTGGAGTAAAAACATGAAAAAGTTAAAACCGAGACAAAAAAAAATGCTGGATTTGAAACAAAAACCCTGGAGGAAACAAAATACCAAAATAGTGCCACAGTTTAATGTTACTTGCGTGAACACGACACAGTGAATACACGCTAAAACCACAAGATGATCTTCCCGTATTTATTCAATAGATACAACTTTCTTCCATCTATAAGTGCAATTTTCTTGAGAATTGTGTATAAAATGGCCTGTGCAACGGTGGAGAATTTTTCAACTTGGGTCTCTGAAACCTCGAATAACGGTACCGCAATGCCGGGGCAGCGGATTCAGACCATGCTGAACCCCATTATTCCGGGGCAGTCGAGAGATCGTATTTGAGCAAAATAAATCGTACACTGTTTCAATAATCTTATCGGCCAGCGATGATATTTGTAGGTCTCGCTCTGGTCCAATCGCTTTTAATGAGACGCCTTGTCTAGACTGAACGATCGAGTAAAATAAACCTGGTTCCTCTTTGTTGAAGGAGATAGTTTCCCATCCATAAAAGACAAAACGCCTGGAGATTAGCTCATAACGCTTTCAAGAGGGTGCAATCTGTTTTGAACAAAAGGGATCGACTCGGGTTAACCCTTTCCGCGTTCTATTCTCCTTTCTCTCTAGGCCCCCCAATTATATCCCATAATATATTCATACAAGTTATCACCGAGTATTGTTTTATTGTTCTTCTCGTAATTGGAAATAAAATGAACTCAAAGTTCACCCTTTGTCTTCCGAGAGTCTCCCGTTATCCCTTCATTATTTTTCATAACAACATTAACACTAAGTAAAAATATCAATTTGAACAAGGAAATCCATGAGGGAAGTTGAATATACGTGCAAGCCAAATACGTGTAAGTTTCAGTTCATTAGACGTTGAATCGATCTTCAAACTTTAGCAATACCACCACTGATGGTGCCAATTTAACTTATACATTTCTCGTTACATTAAAAATTGGTAATATCCAAATTATTAATTCAGTAACAAAAAGCTTAGTAAACACTTACTTAGTTATTGTTTTGGTTTATTATCTTCGATAATGAACCATTGGAATCGCCCAAAGAAAAAATCTTTTTAACCCCATTTCAAAATTTGTTGGTTTAGGTTTCAAGATACGTAGATTCAGAAAATCGAATTTAAAAATCCGTCCGTCCGCCGTACACGGCACTTTGCCCAGTTAGCTTTGAGCTAAAATTTCGAACTTTTTGTTACGGGTTTTGACCAACCCCACAATGATCCTCGAAACTTTTCATAACCCTAGGTCAAGGGGAAGGGGTTCAAAACGAATTTTGAAATTTTGAAAATTCCAAAACTCGAAACATTCAAATGAAACGGTATGTTTTTTGTTTCATATTTAGATAGAGTTTATTTTTTAGAATTTTTTAACACCATCCACAGCTTTGTACGACCAGCCGTTCGTTCACAATGACGGCTCAAAGTTGGAACAGATCGAAAATCGTCAACATGAGAGTGAATCGTAAGGCAGCCTGTCTGGTCAATTTTCAAACTGGCCCAGCTGATTCAAATAGCACATGGTTTTCAAATATCGAGTTAATGAATAGTATTTAATAATAATTATTAATAATGAAGCATGAAAATTATTAATAACCAACAATAAATAACCGAGTCCAGACACCAACGGGAAAAATTTGTTCCCTTGATTCACCCATTCCCTCAGATCACGTCAGAACACAAGCGACCGGCGGCCCACTACGTCAGAGCCTATGACGTACGAGCGTATGGCTTCAGACGGCTGGCAGGAGGCTAACTAGTACGTCAGAGCCTATGACGTACGAGCGTATTACGTCAGAGGGCTGGCTGGCTAGATGATCGGGCTGAAGCGAAGGGAGTGGTGTTGACGTCAGAGGGGCCAGCGGGAGGCAGATATCTGAAACCCCCATTTCTTCCTCACTACTTTCGTGATCACCGTGAAATTAGCTAAATCGGTCAGTCTGCCCATCGACATCTAATAAATCTTTTATTGAGGAAAAAAACACTTCAGTAAATAGCGTTATACAACGGTTGGGATACATAAGCAACATAAAGATGAGTAAACAAAATGTTAGTAGTGTTCCTGCATGACTGAATCTTCTCATATATCTCATGGGTTCCCAGATTTTCGGACGTTTCCACCACCACTGATTACATTTTTTGGACGTTTCCACCACCACATTTATTATCTCTTTGACTCCGACTTTAAGAATGGAGTGTTAGACTTGAGAACCCTTTAAGGAACTTAAGGAATTTTCGTCCTCTGAAATCAACGTCTCAATCATTTTTTCATTTCAGATTATCAAATTTGTTCCCTTTTTTGGTTTTGACCCGTTAACTCTCGACCTTTTTCGTAGCTTTATTGACAAGTGCACCCAGTTAGTGTATTCTTTATAAGATTCAACAAGAGCCCTTTCAGTGTGAATCATGGCGATCTCGCTGCTTTTTTTTCCTCTCTCACGCTCTCACTTTCTTACGAAGGTCGATGAGCAGCTAATAATATTCCGATCTCCAATAACTTGAGTTTTATGGCTGATACATCCTGACAACCCCCGCGATCGCTCTTTTCCTATCGGCACCTTCCGCTCCGCGCGATCGCGTCATAATTTTCTTCCCTTCACAATATCACGCAACCCTCTTCTCACGAGAACGTTTTCCTTCATGTTTCGATACTGGAAAAAAGCATCAGCTTGATTAAAAAGAAACATAACAAACTACGGAGCGAAGCGAGCGGAAATTCGCCTCGATTAACCTGTTAAAGCATGTTCCAAGGTAAAGACGAGAAAAAAAAATGCCATGGGAGAGAAAACGGGGTTGTCTAGTAATGGGCGTTAAGAGCTTCGTTGGATAATTGAAGTAAGAGGAATAATAGCGTTTTCTTTGAGCGGCTAGCCCGTCCATTAACGTGTCTCACGAGAAAAACACCAATCACTGACTATTCACTGTTCACGCCCTTGGAACACACCAGTTTTCGTTTATTTTCAATAATGTACCATCAAAGTGCGAAGAATCGAAAATTTAATTTAAAAAATGCTGCAAATTGTTCCTTGACGGTTCATTATTTTCCGTCTAGATCGCTTTTCTGTCAATAGGTGGTGTTTTCGAGACATAAAAATAGATTATTTGAGGGAATATCGATAGTTATCTAAGGCGATAACACGGCTGTCCGCCATTTTGGCTCAGTCCTTTCAGTCATTTAGAATATGATTATGATTAGCTACCTACCTATTACCAATAGTTTTTTTTTTTTTAAATGTTAAATTCCTCCATTTTACTGGTTTTATAACAAATTATGTCTAGTTTTTGCCGACTAACACCTCAGTTTATAGATTTTTCAACACACGATTGTAAAGTCGGAATGGCGATATCTCATTTCGTGATCAGATTAGAGCAGATGAACCGTGAAGTACCTACATCTCAATTAACAACCACATTTGATCATCTTCAAATTGCTCCCATTTGAGAATGCAATAAATATATCGCAATTCTGATTCCACCATCGTATTCAGCGTAAAAAAAAAAACCTTTAAAATGAGTATGAGTTGTCATGGGAAGATGTTTAGAAGAACCAAGACGATTTTGGAAGAAGTAAAAGATTCAAAAACCAA
This sequence comes from Stenodema calcarata, assembly GCA_963920205.1. Lineage (NCBI taxonomy): Eukaryota > Metazoa > Arthropoda > Insecta > Hemiptera > Miridae > Stenodema > Stenodema calcarata. Next base: position 5,321,623 of record OY986054.1, read on the forward strand.
AATTCACTTACAATTCATGAAATGTTGCTGGCAAACTTGGACGTTACGTCCGTCCATTTTCTTCCCAGGCCTAAATTTTCTGTTAATTTTAGCCAACCATAGGTAAAGCTCTTCTCTTGGATGAAAGTTCCTCAGTTTTTTCACACTGATTGGTGATGACTTTAGGGAGGTCAAACATTAGCACCGTTTCACTGGCTCCACCCCGTCCCAACGTATTGTTGCACCCCACAATCCTCTCATAGAAGAGATCTGGACCATTAACACACCCGAGAACACCACCTATTGTGAGAACACCACCTATTGTGGTCTCGAGACCCGTAACTATTAAACTTTGAAAGAAATAACGGGAGATGGTCATTCAAAATGGTCCAAAATGGTTTTTCTGGAAGGACTCGAAATTGAGGAATTTTATGACCTCTTGGACGTGAAGGGCTGTGGTTTGGTGACGAGGGGCGTAACGCCCAAAACGAGAGCCCCGCGTGCCCTTAATGATCGGGTTCCTCGGGAGTAGAAGACCACTCAAGATTCGATAGAAATAAGGATGTTTTCGTAGCTTCGAAGTCGCGTTTCCGATTCGAGGGGAAGCCGAAAGGGATTCCTCATGGGACAGCAATCAAACGCACGGATGCCTCCTCCGGTTTCTCTCTCCCTCCTACACCGGAAGGTATTAAACCTAAACTGATTCCCAACCCTAATAGTTTATGCGATGCTTCCCAAGCCAGCGGTAACGCAAGCGAACCCCAACGTGCAAAGCTCCCCAGCCCTTCTCCGCATATGAAGTCCTCTTCGCGAAAGCCAACCAATCTGCTTTCTCTATTGCTCGTGAGATTAGTTCCCACTCTATTGAAGGGAGCCCAACTTAGCTTTGAAACTCTCGAGTCATTACCACAAATACAATGAGCGTATCAAGTTTCACTCCACGTCAGTCAGCTAAGCAATTAAGGATTGTGACTCATTAGGATTAGGTTTGTCAATGTGAGATGTGAACCGCCTACGGTATCTCATGCCAATCGAATCGCGGATTCCAGGGCTTCATCAAACTTCTTCATGAGCATTTTTCATCTCCAAGTTTACGAATTGCTAACAGATAATTAACCATAAACTACGATAATAACCAAGAAATAAACAAAAGAGGTAAAATGGGTTAAAAAAAAAAACAACAGCTAAATACTAACGATCAACGAAACACATACACAAACTACCGTAATAAACTCAAATATCTCCTCTACCAAGCAAAAAACTATTATGTACGCGTAGGGGTAGAGTACTGCAGCGTTTCGTCGCCATATTGTATGTTTCAGTGTTGTTGAGTTATAGAATGTGTCTTTAAAAGCGCTTTCATACTAGACCAGATATAGAAATAAGACGCCAAATATTGAGGGGGCAGTGGGTGGCAAGACCAACGTCTTAAAAAAGCTTTTAGTTTTTCAAGAAAAAGAAAGAGTTTGACGCTTTATAAGAATTATAATATATTATTCTCTCTTCAAATTAAAAACTCTGCAAATTCTTGACACAACGGTTTATTATCTTCCTTGTGCAGATCACCCTTCTGTCTATACCAGACTGTATTGCAAATCGGCACCATACCATATTCTCACCGTACTCATACCATACCATACGAATTTCTTTCCTATCATACCATACTGTATTATACCAAATCATACATACAATAATATACCATACCATACTCATACCATGTCATACAAACCGAGTGAATATTGAAATGTCATCCATTTCTGACCTATATTTAAAATTTCAAGTATCTAGCTCATCATCAAAATTTAATTTGTTTAAACAAATAGGTATTATTTAAACAATTTTACAGACAAGAAACCGAGTGAATCCAGTTCTGTGATCCAGTTCTGACCTATTTGTAAAATTTCAAGTCAATAGCTCATCATCAAAATTTAATTTGTATTATTACAAAAAGGTATTATTTAAACAATTTTACAGATGAGAAACCGAGTAAATATTGCAATGTGGTCTATCCCCGACTCACGGTTAAAATTTCTAGACTGTAGTTTACCGGGAAGATGACAAAAGGTAGTTTTATTCTGGGCGTCTGAGGGTTGGGTCACATAACGGCCGTTTTCGACGCGAAAGATTAGTGTTTTTCCTAAACCTTTGCGCGCTCACTGTGAACGAACGGCTGGTCGCAGAAAAATCCAATTGGTCTTAAAAGATTCGTAATTTTTCAGGTCATTCAAAAGTGAACTGAAAATTACACGTTTCAGTTGAATATTTTGAGATATGACATTGTCGAAATTTAAAATTTCGTTTTGAACCCCTTCCCCTTGACCTAGGGTTATGAAAAGTTTCGAGGACCATTGTGGGGCTGGTCCAAACCCAGAAACCGAATTTCGTAATTTTAACTCAACGCTAACTGGGCAAAGTGGCGCGGACGGCGTACGGCGTACGGGGGACGGCGTACGGCGTATGGCGTACGGGGGACGGCGTACGGCGTATGGCGTACGGCGGACGGACGGATTTTTTTTTATTCGATTTTCTAAATCTACGTGTCTTGAAACGTAAACCAACAAATTTTGAGGGGGGGTTAAAATTTTTTTTTCTTTGGGCGATTCCAATGGCTCATTATCGAAGATAATAAACCCAAACTAAAATGGTTCTACTCGTATTAGTAGAGGTACTCTAAGTGGTTTGATCTGGGCGTCTTGATTTTGTCGAGATTTTTATTGACGATGTCGTGGAGGGTCGAATAGCAGTTGCAGATCTCGTGGATGACGAGCCGCATGGACTTGAACTCTTTTTCATCGAGCTCGAGGACCTACTGTCGATAGTCTTCTATGTGAGGGTATTTGGCAACCTTGGGAATCATTTTCGCCCTTGAGCAGAAGTACCGGGATACTTGGAGAGAGAAGTTGCCCCCTTTATACTCCACAGACCGTAATTCTGCTAAAATCGATTGCTGAACAAACACCCCAAAATTGTTTCCATCCTGGATTTTCGGGATCATGAACGACACCCACATTTTCAAGAGTTTCGCGTCTTCTATGAGCTGATTGATATGTGGCTTGACTATCCCGATCACTTTCATGAGGACCTGGTTACACGAAACGGGTCCATCGTTGAAGGCCAACATTTTGGTGCAGCAGTTTGATTCCGTTTCAGGCGTGGGGGTTGGCTCACCATTGCAATAATTGTTGTTATTATTGTTGATAACAACTGGGTCAGGAACGCTGATGTTGACAGGTTGGTGGACGTTTTTCAAATCTTCGTTGAGTAGTGGGGACTCGAGGAGGTCGTTGAGGAGGACGATCTTCTCCGGTAACCCCGTCTGGATAAGCTGCTCAGCTTTGATCTTCAGGGTTTCCTTGTACTTTTTGACTCTTTCCGATGCAGGGGTGGCCATAATTGTATTCCTGGGAGGGAAAATGTGTGGCCTTCTAAAATATTTCGGGGAAAAGAAGGGGTTTTTAAACCTCGCGGAGCGGACTGGCTTACACGGCCAGAAGAGCAACAAACTATGGCTACCAAAGCACATATGATTTTGTAACAATAATAATTCTCAAGTAGGTAGGTCTGTAACAATATTTTCCACAAATTTATTGCATAATCTGACTAGTAAAAATCGTAGCGACACACAAAAATCTGATACTTTGGAAACCAAAATGAGCATCAAAATATATGCTGTTCAAATTGGGGGTTAGACATTTTTCCAAAAAAACTATTCTCAGTGTATGACTGCATCCTTTTTCTGCCTTAGCCAATAATCAACCATTGGGTTAAAGACTTTATTTATTGATTAGAGAACATACAGAAGGCCTGGATGAAAGATCAGGTGCACTCAAGGTAATACGTTGAAGTCCTCTTACAAACCTCTTTACGTGGCCACAAGATAAACGCACGGATCAACTGGCTGGAAATGGTTGAGTTTGGGCCGACTTCGAAAGAGGTGTATAGATGCCCGTAAGATGGTGAACTGGGTCTGGAAGAGGTGAGAGATGGGAAGAGGGGTGGATGCTTTGTATTCAGGATGGACCCCAGTGGAAGGACCTTCTGACAAAAGATGGGTAAAGGCTGAAGGCTTGGAGGGGAAGCTGCCTGTCGTCTCCCGCAATCTGGCCATATTTTATTCAAACATTCCGTCTTTAATAACATCACGGTGTCACCTCACTCTGTATGCGATAGTTGGCGAACCCGAGGGAATAGCAATAAGAGGAGGCTTCAGCTCCCCTTCATCCTCGCACCGCCCCAACCTATCGACACTCCAACCCTCACGCTATGATGTTCGTTATTGTTCCCAGAGGTGTAGGCATCACCAAGAATTCTTTCCTTTCTCTTCACTCGAGCTCCCTTCCCTCTCCAAGGACATCTGCAGGGGTCTGCAGACCGTTATAGTTATTAGGTTTTGCCCTACAGGACAGGGGAAAAAATTCACATGAACATGCCAATGTGCGAATATAAACCAATTGGTGAGAAAACGAAACCCTAAAAGGGATTGGAATGCAATTAGCATTTAACAACAAATATTGAATCCTTGAAACACACGCATCCTGAAATGTGCATATCGCACATATCCTAGAAGAGGAGCACAAGTCCGAAAATGTTATTTTTGAGTTAGGAACGCTTCTGGATAGTAAAAGTGGTGTAGTATGTCCCTCAAAGTCGGAGATAAGGATAGCTCAATCCGTTTGAGCGTGAGAGCGGTAAGTTCTTAGTTCGACAGAGGGTGTGGCCGGGTCACGTTTGCGGAAGCGGGGAATATTATACTGCATATTATTGTGCAGCATTCTACTTGCAGGAGCTGCAAACAGTTAGGAATTCACAGAGAGCAGCTCCCCATTCAACTAATCGTCATCAGTTCAATCTGGCCGACGTAATAAAACTCTGCAAATTCTTGACACAACGGTTCATTATCTTCTTTGTACAGATCACCCTTCTGTCTAGATCACTAGGTCTAAATGTCCAGATCCTAAATGTTAGATTAATTATTATTATCAATTATCACTAATTATTAACAATTTTATCAAGTACCTAGTGAAAATTATTATAATTTATTGTTAGGTATTAATAATTTGTATTTATTATTAATAATAATTATTATTAATTATGCTTAATTAATACGATATAATACTGGGGTTTTTAATACTACGTCGGTAATAATTTTTCTGTAAAAGAAGTACCTACTAACAAACATTCGAAATTACCTTCATTTCCGTAGCACGAAACGCACCTCAGAACAACAAACTCGACATCACTTAAGCCATATGATGTTCCAAAGATCTTGTTAGTATGAAAATGGACCTGTATTTCAACAGTTTGATTCACTATCGGGTTGTGAGGCACAATCTTTGAGCCGTCATTGTGAACGAACGGCTGGTCTTACAAAGCTGCGGATGGTCTTAAAAAATTCTACGGAACAAACTCTATCTAAATATGAAATAAAAAACATACCGTTCTATATGAATTTTTCGAGATATGAAATTTTCAAAATTTCAAAATTCGTTTTGAACCCCTTCCCCTTGACCTAGGGTTATGAAAAGTTTCGAGGACCATTGTGGGGTTGGTCGAAACCCATAAAAAAAATTTCGTAATTTTAACTCAACGCTAACTGGGCAAAGTGGCGCGGACGGCGGACGGCGGACGGCGTACGGCGGACGGCGTACGGCGTACGGCGTACGGCGGACGGACGGATTTTTTTTTATTCGATTTTCTGAATCTACGTATCTTGAAACGTAAACCAACAAATTTTGAGGGGGGGTTAAAAAAATTTTTTCTTTGGGCGATTCCAATGGTTCATTATCGAAGATAATAAACCAAAACTACAAAGATCACAGTGAATCAGATCGCGATGCATGAAGAAATGAAAGGGGACCTCCTCCCCATTTCAGGACCTAAGCACCCCAAAGGCGTACTGGATTGGATCAATCCCTCTCGTCGTGAGTGGAGTTACTAAAATGTCAATCTCATGAAAACGAGGATTTAACTGCTGAAAACCCCTATGCACATTCCCCACAATCTCGTATACGAAATACATATTTTCAGCCCTGCTCAACTCCTTGATCTAATACGTGAATAGGCTCCCAGATATTTGTGCAGAACTGCCGATTTCAGGTTTCCTAACTAAATACATACTTCAAATAATTCTGACAATAGATCTAAACATATTGACATGTTCGCCTTCGGTGAACGCAAGCTGTTGTCAATTTTCATGATGTATCTCTAACAATGTATCTTGATCGTATTGCTTTGATAGGGCAAAATAAATATAGTTTCAAAATGTTGAATAACGTTTACAATTAATAGTTGGTTGGGTGGTGTGTGTTAATTGTTATGAAGGAGGCATCGATATATGGGCAGAAGAACCAACACAGAACCGACTCGAGTACTTGGCCAACGCTGCCGACTGAATGTGTTTCAAGGACATTGATGAGGACCTTCCTGTTCCCCTCATACCAATACACCGCTCAATTCCTGATACACCCATCGATCTGCTACTTTCCAGTGCGTTGAAAGGTGTTTGAGCCCACTCATGTAATGGAATCACATTCAGGCTGAAATTGGTCTTTGGTTGTCGGGAATTTTTGGAGGCTTCGCTGAAACCCGAAATGCTGGAATCGTCCGTATAGTAAGAACCGTCTGTAAAGTAGGAACCGTCCGATGACCCATCGGAAGACGACTCATCGAGAAGGCTGTGATGATGGCGGTTTCGCTTCTTGATGGAGATCCTCGGGCGGAAAGACCCTGTTCTCAGAATTCCTTCAGGAACTCTCCGAGCGCAAGGGCGGCATAACGGGGCCATCAGACAAGACAGCGGTTTATTTTTCGATTGAGCAGGCGGCTTCGAGTTGCGTGCCTCCAAATTGTCGCCGCAATTCGGATTCTTGCAGCGACACCGCTTCGGCCTCCTGAATAAGTTGCATCTGCACAAACAGGAGGTTCCCATACCGGCTATGGAATCTTTCATGACGCGATGATAAGCCAAACATACATCTTTTGGGAGTTTTTGACGCTTCGGACGACAAAAGAAACGTTTTGTTTTAGCAGTTCGAATACACTTATAAATTGAAGCTCCACACGGTCGTTCATATTTCTTAAATCTAACTTTCTTCTGAGGTTCCGTGTAAGGCAGAGAGAACCCTCTTTTCTTTTTGGGACTTTCCTCTTCATCGCTATTACTGCAATCGGAGTCACTTTCCAACGAGCCATTGCCCTTCGTGAAACATCTAAACGCTTTTTTCAAAATACATCGATTACGAGGATTACTCGTTTCATCCGTCATATGAACTCCAACGTTATGGCAGACGCCCTTGGTGTAATCTGGCATTTTGCATTTGCAGCTGCACCCATGTTGATTCCGTTGGCACGAACCAATTGACTTATTTAATATCCGTTTCGGGACTCGGATCAGGACCCTTGTATTCTGTAACTGCACAGGAATCCTCAGTCGCAGCGTGTCCGGATCTGTTTTTTTAGGTTTCGGTTCCTCTTTGACTGGCTTTGGTTTTTCTTCTGGAGGCGGTTCGGGGGTTGTTGGTCTGGGTGCGACAAATACTGGCTCTGTCTTCGGTTCCGGTTCCGATGGAGGTTTCACTGCGGATTTCGGTACAGGTTTCAGTTCAAGCTTCGCTGGAGGTTCTTGGTCAGGCGTCGGTTCTTGTTTTGCAGGAGGAAGCGGTTTCTTCCGAACGAACTGCCTAGAAAGCCTTTTCCTCGCATACGGCGATTGAGGTGTTGGAGCCTCCGAGACGACTGTCGTCTTCATATCGAAGCTTTTGAACTTGCTTCTTCTCTTCCTCCTCGGAATGATATCCCGTTTCAACACACTCGGATCATTTATGTCCGCTTCCTTGATCAGCGTGTCGTCGTGAGTCAGCCATTCTTTCTTTCTATCTCTCGTCGGATCAGCCTCTCTCGTTACACTCCGATCAACCACGAAGTGATCATAATATTGAACGGATTCATCTGAATCCTCGTATTCCGACTGACTTGTATCTTCATCCGTCGTTTTCCTCACATTATGCGCCTTTGCGACGATCACTTCGTGAAATCCGTACGGTTTTGCCTCCTTACGCTGCTTTCTTTTGCAACTAAACATTCGTGATCCATCCTCGTGGATGGCTCCTTTATTCTTCGATTTCCTCACTGGCACTTCATGAAGGCCTATGGAACGTTCACGAAGAAGTGGATTTCCACGGTAACTGGACAAGACTTTCACCTTCTTCAGATAATCCTCACTCAACATCACACTTCTTTCCCGACAATCTAGTAACATCCTTTGCTCATTAAGCATTTCCCTAATTAGCAAATTCCTAGCCATTGGTTTACTAATTTTACAGTCTCTTTTGATGTCTCCATTAGATCCAAAACTTTTTTCTTTCGTACATTTCCTTCTCCAAAACCTCCAATCATGATCCTTCCGTTTAATCGGTATATCATGGGAACGGCTCGTTTCAAACGGGTACCCCCGCACAAAAGATATTTCCGATTTTTTCGGTAGCAGTATAGCGCCATTGTTATGCTTTTGTCTCTTGCCGAACCTCCACATCTTCCAAAACCTCGAGAAAATTTTCAAAGACCACTTGAATTTCCCATCTTTGCTCAACGCATCATGGTCTGATTCTTTGGATTCCTGAACGCGAGAGGAGCTGCCGCTACGATGGTTTTTCTTTTGCTTGAAGCCGTGGTTAGACCCTTTAACATCCTCCGTTATATAGTTCAACAGCTTGAAATAATTCGCATGGTATAAAAGTAGACACATTGTCCCGGACAGTTTTTGAATCTGCTTATAGAGTATGAAGAAGAATCAAGCTGTGCTTATTGGGATACCAAAAAACAAGTTCAAGCAGTGACTGCCATGCAATTTCTGATAGCTTCTCTTTTTATGAATCGTGAATACATTCAACTCAATGAAAATTGATGTTCTTTCTTTGATGTTTTCAACTTTCAGGCAAAATGTAATGTCTGTCGATAGAACTGTATCGTGATGAGATGAAACCAAAACCAACTACCTGTGTGATTTTTCATGTTTTGTGTTATAAAATTTATGATGACTCGTACTTCGGTATTTGTGAATACCGAATCGTTAATATTTGTTGTATTGTTTCCACACGATGGTGATCCACTGGAGAGGACTTTACTGTTATGATCAAGGTATATCGTGTTGTAAATGTACATAGTTTTCCAACTCTGAATGAGCTAACCAATACAGATCCTGATGATGTCGTGAGAATCTGATGAAATATATCATAATTATTGCTGTAGGGTTTGTGGCTGTTCATCCCATTGTATTTCCATTTCTCATGCTGAACCGTATTGAATGCGATTGGCCTGCCAACTATTGAAAAAAGGTGCTTAAAATACTTACTATTCTCATCCAAATCCTGACATGGGCGAAGAGAAACCTCGAGCACTCGTCCAATATTACCAAGCGATACATACCCTTACTGATTCCATCAGTGCGTTAAGTTGATTTGGAGACGACAAATTGGTCAAAAAAAGCACAATCTGAAGTCTGATTCAAAATGCCAAAAAAACACATTTCTTATTCAAACAAACTGCGAACTAAAATTTGCAAGAAACCACCACTGAAATGCCACGAATAGAGCGTTTAGGAACTCCTACTAACTCCGACTTGTACATGGCCAAATCAATGTTTTCTTTTGGTTTATTATCTTCGATAATGAACCATTGGAATCGCCCAAAGAAAAAAAAATTTTAACCCCCCCTCAAAATTTGTTGGTTTACGTTTCAAGATACGTAGATTCAGAAAATCGAATTAAAAACACTAGGTCTAAATGTCTAGATCCTAAATGTTAGATTAATTATTATTAGCAATTATCACTAATTATTAAAACTTTTATCAAGTATCTAGTGAAAATTATTATAATTTATTGTTAGGTATTAATAATTTGTATTTATTATTAATAATAATTATTATTAATTATGATTAATTAATACGATATAATTCTGGGGTTTTTAATACTACGTCGGTAATAATTTTTCTATAAAAGAAGTACCTACCAACAAACATTAAAATTACCTTCATTTCCGTAGCACGAAACGCACCTCAGAACAACAAACTCGGCATCACTTAAGCCATATGATGTTCCAAAGAGCTTGTTAGTATGAAAATGGACCTGTATTTCAACAGTTTGATACACGATCGTGTTGTGAGGCACAATCTTTGAGCCCTCACTGTGAACGAACGGCTGGTCGTACAAAGCTGCGGATGGTCTTAAAAAATTCTACGGAACAAACTCTATCTAAATATGAAATAAAAAACATACCGTTCTATATGAATTTTTCGAGATATGGAATTTTCAAAATTTCAAAATTCGTTTTTGATCACGAAGTATTTGAATCGACAATTGCTCTTAATGAAGGTCCATTCGAACTCAAATAAACACGTCGAGTCGATATGAAGTCAACTTTTTTTCGTTTTCACGAAGTATTTGAGTCGACAATTGCTCTTCTTGAAGGTCTATTCCAACTCAAATAAACACGTCGAGTCGATATGAAGTCTACTTTTTGGTTTATTATCTTCGATAATGAACCATTGGAATCGCCCAAAGAAAAAAAAATTTTAACCCCCCCTCAAAATTTGTTGGTTTACGTTTCAAGATACGTAGATTCAGAAAATCGAATAAAAAAAAATCCGTCCGTCCGCCGTACGCCGTACGCCGTACGCCGTCCGCCGTCCGCCGTCCGCCGTACGCCGTCCGCGCCACTTTGCCCAGTTAGCGTTGAGTTAAAATTACGAAATTTTTTTTATGGGTTTCGCCCAACCCCACAATGGTCCTCGAAACTTTTCATAACCCTAGGTCAAGGGGACGGGGTTCAAAACGAATTTTGAAAATTTGAAAATCTCATATCTCGAAAAATTCATATAGAACGGTATGTTTTTTATTTCATATTTAGATAGAGTTTGTTCCGTAGAATTTTTTAAGACCATCCGCAGCTTTGTACGACCAGCCGTTCGTTCACAATGAGGGCTCAAAGATTGTGCCTCACAACACGATCGTGTATCAAACTGTTGAAATACAGGTCCATTTTCATACTAACAAGCTCTTTGGAACATCATATGGCTTATTGATGTCGAGTTTGTTGTTCTGAGGTGCGTTTCGTCCTACGGTTTTCGTTTTCACGAAGTATTTGAGTCGACAATTGCTCTTCTTGAAGGTCCATTCGAACTGAAATAAACACGTCGAGTCGATATGAAGTCAACTATTTTTCGTTTTCACGAAGTATTTGAGTCGACAATTGCTCTTCTTGAAGCTCCATTCGAACTCAAATAAACACGTCGAGTCGATATGAAGTCAACTTTTTTTCGTTTTCACGAAGTATTTGAGTCGACAATTGCTCTTCTTGAAGGTCCATTCGAACTCAAATAAACACGTCGAGTCGATATGAAGTCAACTTTTTTTCGTTTTCACGAAGTATTTGAATCGACAATTGCTCGTATTGAAGGTCCATTCGAACTCAAATAAACACGTCGAGTCGATATGAAGTCAACTTTTGTTCGTTTTCACCAAGTATTTGAGTCGACAATTGCTCTTCTTGAAGGTCCATTCGAACTTAAAATAAACACCTCGACTCGCCTCGATCGATATGAAGTCACCTTTTTTTCGTTTTCACGAAGTATTTGAGTCGACAATTGCTCTTCTCGAAGGTCCATTCGAACTCAAATAAACACGTCGAGTCGATATGAAGTCAACTTTTTTTCGTTTTCACCAAGTATTTGAGTCGACAATTGCTCTTCTTGAAGGTCCATTCGAACCTCGACTCGCCTCGATCGATATGAAGTCACCATTTTTTCGTTTTCACGAAGTATTTGAGTCGACAATTGCTCTTCTCGAAGGTCCATTCGAACTCAAATAAACACGTCGAGTCGATATGAAGTCAACTTTTTTTCGTTTTCACGAAGAATTTGAGTCGACAATTGCTCTTCTTGAAGGTCCATTCGAACTCAAATAAACACGGCGAGTCGATATGAAGACAACTTTTTTTCGTTTTCACGAAGTATTTGAATCGACAATTGCTCTTATTGAAGGTCCATTCGAACTCAAATGAACACGTCGAGTCGATATGAAGTCAACTTTTTCTCGTTTTCACGAAGTATTTGAGTCGACAATTGCTCTTCTTGAAGGTCTATTCCAACTCAAATAAACACGTCGAGTCGATATGAAGTCTACTTTTTTTCGTTTTCACGAAGTATTTGAGTCGACAATTGCTCTTCTTGAAGGTCCATTCGAACTGAAATAAACACGTCGAGTCGATATGAAGACAACTTTTTTTCGTTTTCACGAAGTATTTGAATCGACAATTGCTCTTATTGAAGGTCCATTCGAACTCAAATAAACACGTCGAGTCGATATGAAGTCAACTTTTGTTCGTTTTCACCAAGTATTTGAGTCGACAATTGCTCTTCTTGAAGGTCCATTCGAACTTAAAATAAACACCTCGACTCGCCTCGATCGATATGAAGTCACCTTTTTTTCGTTTTCACGAAGTATTTGAGTCGACAATTGCTCTTCTCGAAGGTCCATTCGAACTCAAATAAACACGTCGAGTCGATATGAAGTCAACTTTTTTTCGTTTTCACGAAGAATTTGAGTCGACAATTGCTCTTCTTGAAGGTCCATTCGAACTCAAATAAACACGGCGAGTCGATATGAAGTCAACTTTTTTTCGTTTTCACGAAGTATTTGAATCGACAATTGCTTTTATTGAAGGTCCATTCGAACTCAAATAAACACGTCGAGTCGATATGAAGTCAACTTTTTTTCGTTTTCACGAAGTATTTGAGTCGACAATTGCTCTTCTTGAAGGTCTATTCCAACTCAAATAAACACGTCGAGTCGATATCAAGTCTACTTTTTTTCGTTTTCACGAAGTATTTGAGTCGACAATTGCTCTTCTTGAAGGTCCATTCGAACTGAAATAAACACGTCGAGTCGATATGAAGTCAACTTTTTTTCGTTTTCACGAAGTATTTGAGTCGACAATTGCTCTTCTTGAAGCTCCATTCGAACTCAAATAAACACGTCGAGTCGATATGAAGTCAACTTTTTTTCGTTTTCACGAAGTATTTGAGTCGACAATTGCTCTTCTTGAAGGTCCATTCGAACTTAAAATAAACACCTCGACTCGCCTCGAGTCGATATGAAGTCACCATTTTTTCGTTTTTACGAAGTATTTGAGTCGACAATTGCTCTTCTCGAAGGTCCATTCGAACTCAAATAAACACGTCGAGTCGATATGAAGTCAACTTTTTTTCGTTTTCACGAAGAATTTGAGTCGACAATTGCTCTTCTTGAAGGTCCATTCGAACTCAAATAAACACGTCGAGTCGATATGAAGTCAACTTTTTTTCGTTTTCACGAAGTATTTGAGTCGACAATTGCTCTTCTTGAAGGTCCATTCGAACTCAAATAATCACGTCGAGTCGATATGAAGTCAACTTTTTTTCGTTTTCACGAAGTATTTGAGTCGACAATTGCTCTTCCTGAAGGTCTATTCCAACTCAAATAAACACGTCGAGTCGATATGAAGTCGACTTTTTTTCGTTTTCACGAAGTATTTGAGTCGACAATTGCTCTTCTTGAGGGTCCATTCGAACTGAAATAAACACGTCGAGTCGATATGAAGTCAACTTTTTTTCGTTTTCACGAAGTATTTGAGTCGAAAATTGCTCTTCTTCAAGGTCCATTCGAACTAAAATAAACACGTCGAGTCGATATGAAGTCAACTTTTTTTCGTTTTCACGAAGTATTTGAGTCGACAATTGCTCTTGTTGAAGGTCCATTCGAACTCAAATAAACACGTAGAGTCGATATGAAGTCAACTTTTTTTCGTTTTCACGAAGTATAAGTCGACAATTGCTCTTCTTGAAGGTCCATTCGAACTCAAATAAACACCTCGAGTCGATATGAAGTCAACTTTTTTTCGTTTTCACGAAGTATTTTAGTCGAAAATTGCTCTTCTTGAAGCTCCATTCGAACTCAAATAAACACGTCGAGTCGATATGAAGTCAACTTTTTTTCGTTTTCACGAAGTATTTGAGTCGACAATTGCTCTTGTTGAAGGTCCATTCGAACTCAAATAAACACGTCGAGTCGATATGAAGTCAACTTTTGTTCGTTTTCACCAAGTATTTGAGTCGAACATTGCTCTTCTTGAAGGTCCATTCGAACTTAAAATAAACACCTCGACTCGCCTCGAGTCGATATGTAGTCACTATTTTTTCGTTTTCACGAAGAATTTGAGTCGACAATTGCTCTTCTTGAAGGTCCATTCGAACTCAAATAAACACGGCGAGTCGATATGAAGTCAACTTTTTTTCGTTTTCACGAAGTATTTGAATCGACAATTGCTCTTAATGAAGGTCCATTCGAACTCAAATAAACACGTCGAGTCGATATGAAGTCAACTTTTTTTCGTTTTCACGAAGTATTTGAGTCGACAATTGCTCTTCTTGAAGGTCGATTTGAACTGAAATAAACACGTCGAGTCGATATGAAGTCAACTTTTTTTCGTTTTCACGAAGTATTTGAATCGACAATTGCTCTTAATGAAGGTCCATTCGAACTCAAATAAACACGTCGAGTCGATATGAAGTCAACGTTTTTTCGTTTCACGAAGTATTTGAGTCGACAATTGCTTTTATTGAAGGTCCATTCGAACTCAAATAAACACGTCGAGTCGATATGAAGTCAACTTTTTTTCGTTTTCACGAAGTATTTGAGTCGACAATTGCTCTTCTTGAAGGTCTATTCCAACTCAAATAAACACGTCGAGTCGATATGAAGTCTACTTTTTTTCGTTTTCACGAAGTATTTGAGTCGACAATTGCTCTTCTTGAAGGTCCATTCGAACTGAAATAAACACGTCGAGTCGATATGAAGTCAACTATTTTTCGTTTTCACGAAGTATTTGAGTCGACAATTGCTCTTCTCGAAGGTCCATTCGAACTCAAATAAACACGTCGAGTCGATATGAAGTCAACTTTTTTTCGTTTTCACGAAGAATTTGAGTCGACAATTGCTCTTCTTGAAGGTCCATTCGAACTCAAATAAACACGGCGAGTCGATATGAAGTCAACTTTTTTTCGTTTTCACGAAGTATTTGAATCGACAATTGCTTTTATTGAAGGTCCATTCGAACTCAAATAAACACGTCGAGTCGATATGAAGTCAACTTTTTTTCGTTTTCACGAAGTATTTGAGTCGACAATTGCTCTTCTTGAAGGTCTATTCCAACTCAAATAAACACGTCGAGTCGATATCAAGTCTACTTTTTTTCGTTTTCACGAAGTATTTGAGTCGACAATTGCTCTTCTTGAAGGTCCATTCGAACTGAAATAAACACGTCGAGTCGATATGAAGTCAACTTTTTTTCGTTTTCACGAAGTATTTGAGTCGACAATTACTCTTCTTGAAGCTCCATTCGAACTCAAATAAACACGTCGAGTCGATATGAAGTCAACTTTTTTTCGTTTTCACGAAGTATTTGAGTCGACAATTGCTCTTCTTGAAGGTCCATTCGAACTCAAATAAACACGTCGAGTCGATATGAAGTCAACTTTTGTTCGTTTTCACCAAGTATTTGAGACGACAATTGCTCTTCTTGAAGGTCCATTCGAACTTAAAATAAACACCTCGACTCGCCTCGAGTCGATATGAAGTCACCATTTTTTCGTTTTTACGAAGTATTTGAGTCGACAATTGCTCTTCTCGAAGGTCCATTCGAACTCAAATAAACACGTCGAGTCGATATGAAGTCAACTTTTTTTCGTTTTCACGAAGTATTTGAGTCGACAATTGCTCTTCTTGAAGGTCCATTCGAACTCAAATAATCACGTCGAGTCGATATGAAGTCAACTTTTTTTCGTTTTCACGAAGTATTTGAGTCGACAATTGCTCTTCCTGAAGGTCTATTCCAACTCAAATAAACACGTCGAGTCGATATGAAGTCGACTTTTTTTCGTTTTCACGAAGTATTTGAGTCGACAATTGCTCTTCTTGAGGGTCCATTCGAACTGAAATAAACACGTCGAGTCGATATGAAGTCAACTTTTTTTCGTTTTCACGAAGTATTTGAGTCGAAAATTGCTCTTCTTCAAGGTCCATTCGAACTAAAATAAACACGTCGAGTCGATATGAAGTCAACTTTTTTTCGTTTTCACGAAGTATTTGAGTCGACAATTGCTCTTGTTGAAGGTCCATTCGAACTCAAATAAACCCGTAGAGTCGATATGAAGTCAACTTTTTTTCGTTTTCACGAAGTATGAGTCGACAATTGCTCTTCTTGAAGGTCCATTCGAACTCAAATAAACACCTCGAGTCGATATGAAGTCAACTTTTTTTCGTTTTCACGAAGTATTTTAGTCGAAAATTGCTCTTCTTGAAGCTCCATTCGAACTCAAATAAACACGTCGAGTCGATATGAAGTCAACTTTTTTTCGTTTTCACGAAGTATTTGAGTCGACAATTGCTCTTGTTGAAGGTCCATTCGAACTCAAATAAACACGTCGAGTCGATATGAAGTCAACTTTTGTTCGTTTTCACCAAGTATTTGAGTCGAACATTGCTCTTCTTGAAGGTCCATTCGAACTTAAAATAAACACCTCGACTCGCCTCGAGTCGATATGTAGTCACCATTTTTTCGTTTTCACGAAGAATTTGAGTCGACAATTGCTCTTCTTGAAGGTCCATTCGAACTCAAATAAACACGGCGAGTCGATATGAAGTCAACTTTTTTTCGTTTTCACGAAGTATTTGAATCGACAATTGCTCTTAATGAAGGTCCATTCGAACTCAAATAAACACGTCGAGTCGATATGAAGTCAACTTTTTTTCGTTTTCACGAAGTATTTGAGTCGACAATTGCTCTTCTTGAAGGTCGATTCGAACTGAAATAAACACGTCGAGTCGATATGAAGTCAACTTTTTTTCGTTTTCACGAAGTATTTGAATCGACAATTGCTCTTAATGAAGGTCCATTCGAACTCAAATAAACACGTCGAGTCGATATGAAGTCAACGTTTTTTCGTTTCACGAATTATTTGAGTCGACAATTGCTTTTATTGAAGGTCCATTCGAACTCAAATAAACACGTCGAGTCGATATGAAGTCAACTTTTTTTCGTTTTCACGAAGTATTTGAGTCGACAATTGCTCTTCTTGAAGGTCTATTCCAACTCAAATAAACACGTCGAGTCGATATGAAGTCTACTTTTTTTCGTTTTCACGAAGTATTTGAGTCGACAATTGCTCTTCTTGAAGGTCCATTCGAACTGAAATAAACACGTCGAGTCGATATGAAGTCAACTTTTGTTCGTTTTCACCAAGTATTTGAGACGACAATTGCTCTTCTTGAAGGTCCATTCGAACTTAAAATAAACACCTCGACTCGCCTCGAGTCGATATGAAGTCACCATTTTTTCGTTTTTACGAAGTATTTGAGTCGACAATTGCTCTTCTCGAAGGTCCATTCGAACTCAAATAAACACGTCGAGTCGATATGAAGTCAACTTTTTTTCGTTTTCACGAAGAATTTGAGTCGACAATTGCTCTTCTTGAAGGTCCATTCGAACTCAAATAAACACGTCGAGTCGATATGAAGTCAACTTTTTTTCGTTTTCACGAAGTATTTGAGTCGACAATTGCTCTTCTTGAAGGTCCATTCGAACTCAAATAATCACGTCGAGTCGATATGAAGTCAACTTTTTTTCGTTTTCACGAAGTATTTGAGTCGACAATTGCTCTTCCTGAAGGTCTATTCCAACTCAAATAAACACGTCGAGTCGATATGAAGTCGACTTTTTTTCGTTTTCACGAAGTATTTGAGTCGACAATTGCTCTTCTTGAGGGTCCATTCGAACTGAAATAAACACGTCGAGTCGATATGAAGTCGACTTTTTTTCGTTTTCACGAAGTATTTGAGTCGACAATTGCTCTTGTTGAAGGTCCATTCGAACTCAAATAAACACGTAGAGTCGATATGAAGTCAACTTTTTTTCGTTTTCACGAAGTATGAGTCGACAATTGCTCTTCTTGAAGGTCCTTCGAACTCAAATAAACACCTCGAGTCGATATGAAGTCAACTTTTTTTCGTTTTCACGAAGTATTTTAGTCGAAAATTGCTCTTCTTGAAGCTCCATTCGAACTCAAATAAACACGTCGAGTCGATATGAAGTCAACTTTTTTTCGTTTTCACGAAGTATGAGTCGACAATTGCTCTTCTTGAAGGTCCATTCGAACTCAAATAAACACCTCGAGTCGATATGAAGTCAACTTTTTTTCGTTTTCACGAAGTATTTTAGTCGAAAATTGCTCTTCTTGAAGCTCCATTCGAACTCAAATAAACACGTCGAGTCGATATGAAGTCAACTTTTTTTCGTTTTCACGAAGTATTTGAGTCGACAATTGCTCTTGTTGAAGGTCCATTCGAACTCAAATAAACACGTCGAGTCGATATGAAGTCAACTTTTGTTCGTTTTCACCAAGTATTTGAGTCGAACATTGCTCTTCTTGAAGGTCCATTCGAACTTAAAATAAACACCTCGACTCGCCTCGAGTCGATATGTAGTCACCATTTTTTCGTTTTCACGAAGAATTTGAGTCGCCAATTGCTCTTCTTGAAGGTCCATTCGAACTCAAATAAACACGGCGAGTCGATATGAAGTCAACTTTTTTTCGTTTTCACGAAGTATTTGAATCGACAATTGCTCTTAATGAAGGTCCATTCGAACTCAAATAAACACGTCGAGTCGATATGAAGTCAACTTTTTTTCGTTTTCACGAAGTATTTGAGTCGACAATTGCTCTTCTTGAAGGTCGATTCGAACTGAAATAAACACGTCGAGTCGATATGAAGTCAACTTTTTTTCGTTTTCACGAAGTATTTGAATCGACAATTGCTCTTAATGAAGGTCCATTCGAACTCAAATAAACACGTCGAGTCGATATGAAGTCAACGTTTTTTCGTTTCACGAAGTATTTGAGTCGACAATTGCTCTTCTTGAAGGTCTATTCCAACTCAAATAAACACGTCGTGTCGATATGAAGTCTACTTTTTTTCGTTTTCACCAAGTATTTGAGTCGACAATTGCTCTTCTTGAAGGTCCATTCGAACTCAAATAAACACGTAGAGTCGATATGAAGTCAACTTTTTTTCGTTTTCACGAAGTATTTGAGTCGACAATTGCTCTTCTTGAAGATCCATTCGAACTCAAATAAACACGTCGAGTCGATATGAAGTCAACTTTTGTTCGTTTTCACCAAGTATTTGAGTCGACAATTGCTCTTCTTGAAGGTCCATTCGAACTCAAATAAACACGTCGAGTCGATATGAAGTCAACTTTTTTTCGTTTTCACGAAGAATTTGAGTCGACAATTGCTCTTCTTGAAGGTCCATTCGAACTCAAATAAACACGGCGAGTCGATATGAATCCAACTTTTTTTCGTTTTCACGAAGAATTTGAGTCGACAATTGCTCTTCTTGAAGGTCCATTCGAACTCAAATAAACACGGCGAGTCGATATGAAGTCAACTTTTTTTCGTTTTCACGAAGTATTTGAGTCGACAATTGCTCTTCTTGAAGGTCCATTCGAACTCAAATAAACACGTAGAGTCGATATGAAGTCAACTGTTTTTCGTTTTCACGAATTATTTGAGTCGACAATTGCTCTTCTTGAAGATCCATTCGAACTCAAATAAACACGTTGAGTCGATATGAAGTCAACTTTTGTTCGTTTTCACCAAGTATTTGAGTCGACAATTGCTCTTCTTGAAGGTCCATTCGAACTTAAAATAAACACCTCGACTCGCCTCGAGTCGATATGAAGTCACCATTTTTTCGTTTTCACGAAGTATTTGAGTCGACAATTGCTCTTCTCGAAGGTCCATTCGAACTCAAATAAACACGTCGAGTCGATATGAAGTCAACTTTTTTTCGTTTTCACGAAGAATTTGAGTCGACAATTGCTCTTCTTGAAGGTCCATTCGAACTCAAATAAACACGGCGAGTCGATATGAAGTCACCTCAGCCTTAGCATGGACCTATCGAGCAATCTCTCGAAATTTGGTAGTTGTCACTCGAGAAATTCTGCCGTAAAGTTTGTGGCCATGAGGCTGGGCCACGCCCAGACAACTACCATAATATATCCAATTTTGGGTCTGGGGGAGGGGGAGCATGACTGCTTCATATAATAAATAAATAAATGCCTGATTGTCGCAGCTCTGTCTTATCTAAAAGTTGCCTTAGATGATTCGGATGACGGATGACGGTTCTCACCACCTCAGGAGACCCTCAAATCGTCCTGAGGGATTCACGCACTCCGAAGGGAACCTACTTTAACCCTCTCGCCCACCCTGTTCCCACCACAATCCTGCATTAGCCATTGAAGCCGACCCCTCGGCCTTAGCTCGGGAATGAAGACACGCGCGCCTATTAATACTGACGTTTACACGCTCCACTCAACTCCAGACACGGTAAGGGCTTACCTTCAGAGGACCGCAGTATCTGAAACTCCCTTTCCCTTTGTTTATTCAATTACATGTAGCTTCCCGACCGTTAGCCCTGACGGGAGGACGAGGAATCCAATCCCCGGGATCCTGTAGTTTGGTTTACCGACCCTGTACTCCGTACATGACAATGTTATTCAATTTGGCGTCCTGTGCTCCGGAGGTATTCGGGAAATACCTAATTGGATAAACCCAATAACCGAAAAACATCACATTGCTCTTCCAAACGGTACAAACATCTCTACCGGAAAAATCTGCGTGACTAGAAACATGGAAACACTCGTATGTAGCTGTAGAATGCGCTTCTTTGTTCCAACTTCTCAAAACCCTAGTTGTCACATTTGGGCGGCAATTTGACGACTAGGGTGTTATTTTAAATAATGAACCAATGAAAACCGCCGAGGAAAACATAATTGTTTTTCTCCCATTATTGGCTTGGGGCATAGCCCATATAGCCGCATTACATTACAATTAAATAACAAATTAAATAATAATTTTGCTGTGGTGATGTAGCCAAGGCCGCTGATTGGCCAACTGAATTACAGTGGAGCCCACTAAACAACACACAGAACCCGTGACCATGAGTGCTCATGCTCTGAACTAGTTTGGGCCTTTAGGTCGTGCCGTCACAAAACCCACTGCTAGTCTACCGCCCTTTTTGCACTCATCCGAGATTTCCATCGTCGTCTTTTCCTCATCAAAACAAATTAATATTCTTTCCACCACTACCTTATCACTTCAAATAAAAAACAAAAACACAGTTGGAATTTCCATCACGTTCAAGTTTCTCCGTTCCGCGGTATTATAAATTCTGCTTCGTAACTATCAGTAAGCATATTCCAAAGATTCTCTTCGAAAGAGATTGGTTAATTAATAGGGGACCCTTGTTATTTCCTTCTCAGGAAACTCAAGTATCAAACCAACTTAACAGGAGCTATCATGTTTCATTCAGATTTCTGTTTATTAGGAATGGTTTGAGACCGTTTACAATAAACATACCTCAATGACAATAGGCAAAACACATTCATTGTAAAACTTAATTACAGTGTTATTACAGTGTTATTACAGCACTTGAAAGTCGTAAATGTTTTTTTAAATTATGTGGATTGAGTTGAAAGTCAAGTAAAAAGTTGAGTAAAATTGATGTTGATGGTCCTGTTGAAATTCATGCCACTTTTTCACTTTATTTTGTTATGGTGTCCATGATGTGTCTAGGTCCATTAGTCGTCGGACCTTCGGACTTCTGAAGCCGTCGTTGACTAGTGAAGAAAATTTGGTGTAGTTGTCTACATCATTACAGATATTTTCCTGTTTTAGGAATCGAGAAAGTGAGTCGAAGGTAATTCGAGCCTCTAGAATTGGCAACTCTAATCATCTCTGAATATTTCAAGATTAACAGGTTAACATAGACTTGGGAACTAATCAAAATTTCCTGTTTGTCACTGATTCCCAACTATAAATGGAAGGTGCTAATGTTCACTCTGGAGTGTACAGGGAGTCTGTGAGGAGATTCTATCGGAGGAGACTCTTTCAAGCGACCCACTAATTGCTCGCTTCAGCGCAAACCTTTCCATGACCCGCAACAATAAAAGCGGGGGGCACAAAAACCCTACTGAGAGCGAGGGAGTTGTATGGGAATGACGACCGCGAAAGATGTTATCCGTGTGGTCCGAGGTCAGAGATCTTGCGTGGCCTGTGCTCGGGACCGGAAACTTTTCTGAGTGTTTAGTCTGCCACTCCCTTCTCGCATGCCCTGAGGTATCTGGATTGTTCTACTAAACGATGCTGTCTCCGTTTTGTTGTTATCTCATAATATTGTTATCATAGAGTGAAACTAAACTGCATCCAATTATTTAAAATACCATGCAAAATAGAGTCCCAATGATGAAGAATTACTCCACAGTGTTGTAGCGTGACAACTTTTGGCATTTATAATTCAGCGGTTGCGGCTTCCATTTTATCAGCTGATTTCTTCAGCATTGCCCGGGGAAGTGCTGCCACCGGACACGTGACTTATAAAGCATTCTTTGGTTCTCAATTCTCTCTTATGTAATTTAACCATCCATCATAATCCCCCCCCCCCCCGTTTTGGATGCCAACAATTATTATTTATTTTTTAAGCAACCATAGCTGGTTCTTAATAATGTGGTTGTATTTTCAAATGTAGGCCTACTCAGGCCGAACCCATTTTGAGATGATCTTTAAATATAACCCCCCCGTCAAAAGTATTGCAACACCCATAATTCTCGATATTTTCTTGGATTTGACCTGAATTCGTACCTACTTTGTTCATATTTATAGTAATATTGTTTACTAAATGAGAGACATTAGGGATTAGACACATTTATCTCATTCACTGTTTACCAACAAACGATGGAAGTTTGGATTATTCATTTCAGATTTCCTTTCAGTCCATGTTTATCTTTCGTGTGTGTCAAGTCTGTTCTCTATTCTCTCTTTAGTCTAGTTGAAACAAATCGATTGTGCAGGTGCAACACTGCCCAAGTCTTCTAAAATTTATAAACTCGGTCCAACATTTTTAAAAGTCGTATTTTCGAAAAATGTTCATTTTATTTTAAACGCGGTTGATACTTGAGATGTTCTTCATGTTTAGTCTTCTTCAATCTGATAACGGAAGGAGATATCGCAATTCTGACTTCACCATCGTGTTCAGCGTTGAAAAATCTGTAAGCTGAGGGGGTTAGGGGAGTTTTAAATGGGGGGGGGGGGGGAATTACCCATAAATTCCCAATATGAAACAGTCTGACAAGGGACACCTCATTTTAAAGGTTGTGTTCTACGCTGAACACGATGGTGAAGTCAGAATAATTCTTGCAATATCCTAATCCGTTCTCAAACTGGAGCACTTTGAAGATAAAGAAACGTGATTGATACTTGATATGTTCTTTATGGACATCAAGTCCTTCAATGGAGACATTTTACATAAAACCAGTTATTTCTTTGAAAATTCGCTCTTATAGCCATGCTGCATAAATGTGGATTTTTTTATTTTTTATATCTCCTGAAAGTTGGTGCTGAAATTCCTATAAATTGATGTTATTTTGAAACCCTTTTGCACACAATTAAGTGCTCTAATCAAAAGACTCGTTTACTTTATCTATTTAAAACTTATACCACTTTCCCTTCAGTGGGTTCACTCCCCAATTTCCTCCTTCACAATGTCTACTAAATCATACTATGAATTTTATCGCAATCAGCCTTCCTGTCAGGTGCTGTGTATGTAAAATGGTAACAGCTTGAAGGGTATATGACTTGAAAATCCTTAAATTGAGTCCACGTTCACTGGATCCATCACCACGATCCATCACTGGACCCGGATGGGCGAGGGAAGCCGTGGGGCGGGTGCATTGGTAAGCAGGGCTCATTGCGGCGGCGATAATGAAGCCAGATGACGCTTCTCCGTCTCTCTATCATTAGGTTCTGCTAGTGGAGGAGCGGCAAATATTAATGACCTTCTCGTGTTGACCGATGGAACCCTCTCCTCTCGTCATGCTTCACTATAATGACCTGTAATGCGACGGATTCGACTCGAGAAGAAAAAAAACGACGTGTTTAGTCAGGAGCGTGTCCCTCAGGTGAATGAGGTTCGTGGTTGAAGAGTGATGGGACGTTTCAGTAGGTGCTGGAACGCGTGATTTCGATCGTTTCGCTCAATGTAAAACGCGTTATGAGAGGGAAATTTCACGAGGACTCGAACATGCGGTCGCCTTCCGACCCGACGCCCGACACCGAGTTAAATTGGTAAAATTTCAAATCAGCGGTAGATTCGGTGGTGGACCAACGGCCCCGGGCGTCCGTTCTTTATATCCTCGTTTGGTATAAAACGTCCCTGAATCAAATCACAGACCGGTATCGATACAACCTTTGAAACAACATTGCACGCACTCATCAGGCCGACTATTATCGCTCTTCACCTCTGATTAGAATCAACTGAGGGTAAATGAGGTCTATTGAAATATGGAATAGTTTGGTTTATTTTCGATATAAAATAGCCTTGTGACACCCATAACCAGTAAGGGTGGGGAATATTTAACGAGACCGCTTCAAATAACCTAATAGTGTCCAGTAACCTAATGCCAGATAACCTATTACCAATTGGTGGGGGGGGGGGTGGACTCAAGAGAGGCGGCAATCCATTGATTTGGTCTATCCTAGAGAGGCTCTTGGAGCTCTGGAATTCGGGTACATCTGTTACCTTTGTATGGGTCAAGGGACATTGTGGCATTAAGTACAATGACAAGGTTGATGATGAACTTGCAAAGGCCGGAGGTATTAATGGGATCAGAATAGATCTCAAGATACCTAAAGAAGATCTGTTCTTTTCTATAGATAAGTATTATCAAAATAAGTGGAATGCTCTGTACAGCGATTCAGAAAAAGGGCCTCCAGTGCCTTGGATTTAAAATGTTTCCAACAGGGGTATGGTGGTGTCGTTGAACAGACTGCGTTCGAATAAGGGAGTGTGCGCAATTTTCAAAATTTGAAACGCCTATTCTATATTTAATATAGAATAGGCGTTTTGGACACCCCATTATGTCAAGCTTGTGAGGAAGAGGAAGAGACGTTAGAACATAACATATTATGGTGATGACATGTCCGCAGTATAGTGAGGAAAGTTTTATTTGACAGTGTTTCTCCCTTCCTAGTCCACCCCTTCAATTATATAGATTTGTTGAGGGACGTTTTATTTGAAAAGAATTTTTTTAATTGCTTAATTAATTGCTAAGTTGTGGGTAAGTTTGTATTAATTATTTTGTATGGCTAAATGTATGTGTACGAGGCCAAAAAAAAAAAAATTTTAAAAAAAAACCTATTACCAGAAAAACCCTATTACTTACTTGAGTAACCATAGTACCGGAACCTATTTCTTTACAAATCAAGCACTGGTTATTAGGCATGGCTAATAGGGTTATTTCTTGGTAATAGGTTAGTGAGTAACAGCGACCGTCTGGTAATAGGTTGTTTTGATTATAGGTTACCGGCGATTCAGGAACCTTCCCAGCGCCCTACGCGGACTGGGTTTCCTGGGTCGCGTTGGGCGCTGGAAAAGTTCTTGAATCACCGGTAACCTATTACCAAAATAACGTAATACCATAACCTATTACCAGACGGTCGAAACTAACTCAATACTCACTCATATGACTTGTCGACAGTTATGATCGCACACCTTTCACGCATTCGTTTTCCGTAACCTATTACCTGGTATTACCTGGAATAGTCCCCGCAAACCTATTATCACGGAATCCCGAATGACCCGAGAGGCCCTCGAAGGCATTTCCTCCAAGTTCTCAAAACAGTTACTCCAGTAATAGGGTTTTTCTGGTAATAGGTTATCTGGCATTAGGTTAAAACTTGGGGGAAATTGGCTGGGATACACCCGATCTGAGTTGCGTGGGTGCTATACCTTCTGCGTGTCACGATGAGCGGAGTCCTAATTAGGGCTATAACTTCATTGTGTCATCAATTACGTGAGAGACACGTTCCTGATACTACCGACTGCAGCTAGTGAACCACTACATTGAATCTTTGAATGGTTGATTTTTGTTTGTTTTAATTTCCTTTAAAAATGTACTTTCCCACGTGAAAATGAATAATGTTTATTTGAAATGACCTTCTTTTTGTACGCAAAAATCATATCACAATTAAATTCTCGATATCACATCAGTGGTTTCAATTAGCTGTTGCTTGGATGAAAAGAGACGTTCCAACGTTTGATTTACGCTCATGGTGATTATATTTTTTTAATTCTACCTTCGAGCTCTCGAAGGACGAACGACTGGTCGTTAGGGATGGGTATCACTGGAAAAAACATTGAACAAAAAACATCGATGTTTTTTCCAAAAATACCTTACCTACGCTAGCGTAGCCAAGTACAAGTCAATTTTCAACTTGAAAAATGGAATAAATTACGTTAAAAAAGACACAAAAGCGGATTGGGCGACAACTTAACAAACAATTGGCTCTATTCCGTTATGGTTTCATTCTTATCTTAACTTATCAACCATGACTGACATGAAATATGTGCAACCAAAACATTGCAGCTGCTAGAACAATGAAAGACAAAAGGAAGGTAAAATATGAAATAATGTAGTAGGTAAGTAAAGTTCCTAACAAGGACCAGAAATAATGCAATTACATACGGAAACGTAAAATAGGTTTGTAATTATAAGTATTTTGGAAGAAAAGAATAACATCGAATGTGTGAAAATATCGGAAGAACAACATCGATGTGTGGAAAACATCGGAAGAAAAACACCGATTTTTAATGATGAACATCGAATGTTTTATTCGAGTACTCGATGCCCATCCCTACTGGTCGGTAGAACGCTCCGGATAGTCTTAAAAACCGTAACCAAAATAGGTCCAAATTTGTTTAGAAAACGATACGCATTATTTTCTTGATAGTCGTATGACGTTTATGATAGTTTATATTATAGTCCAACGCCGATTATTCGCCCTTTCCTACGGATCTGGGTTTTATGAGTAGATTGGAGGATCATATTCGGCCCTATCGGAGCTCATAAGTCGACATTTCGAAGATCCTCCAAAAATGAGCACTTACCTAACTCAAAGGATCCGAGGACATGACGTTGGAGGGTCGAGGGAAATGTTGACATTGATACCCGGAGGATACTCGAAACTGGTACCTTTGAGAGGATTCTTCGGAGAAACCACTTCAAACAACTCAGTCATTGCCCTTGTTGGCCAGAAACCGAAGGACCTTAACGATGGCCTCTGGTTCAATGAATCCATGACAAGCGTTTCCCGTCGAACGGTTGCAAAGTGAGATCGGCTGGAATGAAATTGACGAGCGAAACAAAATCAATCGTGTTAAATTGATTGAGATGTCGTAAATGTCTGTACAAACATTTCTGACGTCGACCCGAATCGAAGTTGTCCTGTCATTGCCCCGATAACGAATTTGTGGACTGTTTTTCATACCACTAAAGCGTTGTCCATTTCGGAATCAAAAGGACCATCGAACTTCTGCTCGGCTCAGAAATGTCCTATTTCCAGAAATGATGCTTCATAAATTATCTTCGTCATTGTGCGAGTGGCTCAATATCATTGTTTAGCATAAAGCCATTAGGACTGTAGGAACGGGCGGGTTGCTGTGTTGTCGAGACAGGTTTGACAGGGACGATCTGTAACACCAAGTCAACGAGATTGACCATCCATGGAATGTCGTCAGAAGGATAATAGATTATTTATGATATATGTACCTATGAATATTCAATGGGTGAAATGGGTACCTGGACGAGCGTGCAAAGCGAGCAGGCGATGCTCCTAAAAATGAAAATTGTTTTTCTTTATTTCCATGAAATATACAACATACAAAATCAGGCCGAGGGAAGACCTGCCGCAAATCTGGAAACTAATCCCCTATGTAGGCTACTACATAGGCGATGAGCAGTCGCAATTAGCAAAAATAATCAGACTTCTTACATATAATATTAAAATAAAAAAATCAAATAAATTTGTAGAGTTCATCCTTCTAATTCTAGCTGGCCTAAATAGTGCTGTTTTAATTTAAACGATATTTGCTTAAAATTAGTCAAGCAAGTAAATTTAAGTTACGTACACATACTTATATATGACTTTATATATAACTTTATATGCGTCGGAAAACCGTTGATGATTCGAACGGAACAAGACTCATAGGAGCGCTTTGTCAACGTTCTGTTAGTATGGGGGACTGTCAGATTACTATTAGAAGTAAATCGTCATTTGAGTAGAGTTACATGTTATTCAAACTCGACTCAAATAATATACAAGGAATAAAATATTATTATTATATTCCTTGTATTTTGTCATTTTGGTTTATTATCTTCGATTTTAATCTAGAATGACCGTTTGCTTCAAGGGCTTAATTGCAATGGTACCAAAACAGAAACTGTAGATTCTGCGCATGCGCCTAAACAAAATTGTGAAACACTAATTCAGAGGATATTTTCATTTTTCACCCAGCGTTGAAGGATTTTTTTAGTATTCTTATTTACTTATTTTTTTCTGTACATCAAAAACTGAGAATTGGGGCGCCTGGTTGTTCGAAAAGTCGCTCAAAGGAGACGAGCAATACAGTTATGTTAGGAATTGAGTGCGACGGCGTGGAAAATAACGTTAAGGGCGGTTTACCCGGCTTCCAATACGAAAACATAAACATATAACGTACCTACAGGATACGTGAAACTATAGTCGGCAAAACTCAATATCCCCGCTCTCCGTTATACCGTTCTACTATTTTTGCGGAGCGGCGTCTTATGGGATTGGGAAAAAGAGGAGCAGCCGTTTCAGAAACTGCTACTTTACAATAACCATTTCCGCCTTTTATCGCGAGCGTTTCAGACCGTTTCGGAAAGGATAGTGACATTAGAGAGTTTTTGCACTCCTTCCGAAGGACGAGTCATTGTACGATTGAGAGCTCCGACGTATAGAATCGTCGAGCCGCGCAAGTGCTTCGAAATTGTTACGAATACAATTGAACCGTCAACGTGAAGCTGCTCGATAACACGACTCACCTGGATACGCGTTTCGTATTGCGGGATCGCCCTACAAACGTTATGACGTACATCGAGTCGGTTACAGCATCACGACTGGTGCCATTGACGAACATCGAGTAATTTGTAATGGACACCACAGGTGCCAGAAAAGATAATACGTTTTAAGCACCGTTCCCGACTGTTTTTAGACTGTATCTTCAATTTGAAGTGAATGACGTTCGTTACCGGTTGGGCGACCCACTAATTCGTGGGTCACCGCGAAAATTCGCTCATCACGCCATACTTCATGGAACTTTCTTTTCCTACCTACTAATGACGAATATATTCAGCATCAGGACCAAACATATACACCAAACAGGTGAAAATGTAAGGTGAAAATGTACTACGTGTCCGTAGTACTTGTCAGATTCCGTTCGAATTTCCATGGTAATTTTCAGGGTCTGGTATAGCTAAACTAAACACCGGTGGTTTTCGATGGTAGTTTAGTAGTGTTTACACGTTACTATCAATGTCATTTTGGAGAGGAAAAAAATATTTAGAAAGAAGGGAAATTTAGACAAAAGGTGAGGAATGTAGACCGCTTGCTAATGTCAGAAAAAGCAGTGATAAATGATTCTTAAAAATTTCGTATCAAGGAGAGTTGTCTCAATTTTGTGTCAATTTTACTTTGCGTTAAGAACGCCATTAGCGTTTTCCTGGTTTTAACCTCGAAAAACTAGGTACCATTTTGCAACATGGGTCTAAGCGACATTTTTTGGCGTTTGGACTCTTGTTGCGTAGACTCTTGTTAACGGATGAGACAAGCAAACGGGGTCCAAGCACCTAAACTACAATTGTACGAGTGGTGCTTAGACTCTTCTTGTAAAATTTAAATATAGCCTGGGGATAGACTCTTTTTGCGAAATTCGGAATGGCTAATTATGTGGTGCTTGGACCCCGTTTGCTTGACTCATCCGTTAACAAGAGTCTACGCAACAAGAGTCTCAACGCCAAATAATATTTTGAAAAACGCCAAAAATGGCTATATTATAGCCTGGAGATAGATCTTGTTGCGAAATTTGGAATGGCTCATTATGAGGATGGCGCTTAGACCCTTAGCTTTCTGTTACAGTTTGGAAGAATAGAGGGCGCTAAAATCGTAAAAAAATGAAGCTCTTGATGAGACGAACCCAAAGATACCAAAAACCCATTTTTGGAATAAATGTCGCTTGGACCTTGCATAACACCGTCCAAGTAACTATCAGCTATTTCCACCAAAAATATGATTTTATATAGATAGGATGGATACGAAACTGGTTGCAATCGATTCTACTGGAGTCGAAGCTCAGCATTTTTTAAATCGTCTCTGGATTGAAAAATATATTGAAAATGCTATTCAGCGGTCCCACTCTCATCTGAACAAAACATTGAATTATGACCATTTTCGCCATTTGAAACTAGTGAGCGCACCTACCGAAATCGGACGAACTGATCCAAATAATCTACTAAATAATCAACAATCATCACTTTGATAACAACAGCCGAAAACTAAGGTTCGAAATTATTAACGCAAATCTTGCTTTTCCTAAAACTCGCCTCTCGACACGAAACGGAAAATGGAAGCCTCAGCCTTTTACAGTTTCCCCGCTCATTGCCTTCGAAAGTTCCTTGTTAAATAATCGAGCACAACTTCAATTAGTTCAGCGGGAAATGAAGTATGAATTTCCATCTCACCTGAAACGATTAAACAGTTCAAGTTTCCTCTTTTATGAGCCTCGCTCTCACCCGCAGCCCCAAAACATCCACACTCTGATACCGGCAATAAAAGTTGTGGGCCCCACATGGGGCGTCAGGGCTCCGGAGAAAGTTTCTCGAGAGAAATTCAATCAGGAAGATTGTAGTATTACCCGCACCGTATCCCCTTTCATGACGGCTTTCCCGTAATAAATAATAATTCCAGATAACAGATTGCTCTGGAGATAATGAACAGAAAGGGGATACTCCCTCTTGCGTCGTCGGCCCCCCTTGGTATATTTCCCGGGAATTTTCTCCTTTGGCGGGGGCCCCCCTGACGGAGCTAAATTAACTCCAAAGGGTCCGACCATGAGGGAATAGCGCTCCTGTTGGGGCGGAGGAGCGCATGTTAATTGTACCTTTCTTCCTTTTGGACTTCTCATCCTATAAAACCTTTTTGGAGATTCCCTGGACAAAAGTTTTACTTTTCATTAGGCTCCGACGGTCTACACCTGGTCCCGTTGCCTCCCGAAAATGGCGCCAAGGCCGCATTTCCCCTCGGAAATTGTCCAGAACGTGAAATAATACCCCGACAAAAGCCCGGAAATCTTGAAATGTGCGCCGATATAACTAATAAGTACCTACTGGCTACGCTGACTTTAATGGCAGTTGCTACTTACAATTGGTTCGCATTAGCCCAGTATACTTAAAGAAACCATTTTCAGGCCTTTATACTGGTAAATCTAACAAGCAATACAAGCAAAGTGATATCGACTGTCGCAATCCACGAAACTGTTGAAAACGACTTTTCCGTAATAATGTGTACTCGAGAGTTTTGGGTAAATCACCTCTGGATTTCAGCCTGTTCAGACAGCGGTAAGTACCTTCAAACCCATTTCCTCCACTTTCCTTCAACGAGAAAACTCTACTTAAAAACAACCGGCCAATCTCTTTTCTGCCGATCTTTCCAAAGATATTCGAAAAGTTGGTGAAACAACAAGTAGAATTTTTAAATCAAAATATTTTCCTTGCTAATGAATAGCTGCATAGTGATTTCCGCACCGCGCACAGTTGACCCCCAGCCGGTCGGCTTTTTCAATGGTGAGGAAGCGGATCGACAACTGACGATCCTCAGAAGAGCTGTCATACCAGGAAAGAGGAGAGATGATCCAAATGTCTTTATTGGAAAAAGTTTCAAGAAATAAAGGAAAGTTAAACTTCTAAAAACAGTGATTTAATTATTTATTATAAGTACCGGCTAAGCCCAATTACACTGCAGGTACGAATACATCTTTCGGATCTCTTATTCTGACATGGGAGAGAAGCAACAGTACAGCAGTGGTGAATTAAGTGGGAATCTGATGACAGGGGGGGCGTATCCCACAGGTGCGCATGGGTTCGACAGCACGGTGATGTGGATTTCTACACTACAATGTTTCTGTTGACATTTATGGGTGCACCACACAGCTACTCGCATTTGCAGACGGCATTGTAGTGACTGCAGGGTCAGTGAAATACTTAGAAGAGGCCACTGTTCAGCTGAAGATCGAAGCTGAAGAAGTTGCTAGAACTGCGACTTAATAAGAAATAATACAAAAATGTAGATTTCCCAGAGTTGGTGAAGCTGGGTGATTCCGCTTTTCAATCCACAAAGGAATTTAAGTACCTCGACGTGATAGTATCCAGCAACAACTCCAGAGAAATACGTGCAAGGATAGCTGCTGGAAACCGAGCTTATTTTTCCCTTCAGAATTTGATAAAGTGTCATGGGAACTTGAGACAAGGATCTACGAAGCCATTATTCGCCCAATAATCACCTACGGTTCCTAGTGTTGGGTCCTCACCAGCAGGGACATGCGAACCCTAGAAGTATGAGAGCGAAAAATGTGAGGAGGATTTTTGGACCGACTAGCAAAAATGGAACGTGGAGAATCCGGAAGAATGTGGAGTTGCAGGAACTGTATCAAATACATGGAATTGTTGGGATTGCGAAAAGTGCACGACTGCGATGGTGCTGGCATGTTCTGCGAGCAGGCCAAACAATCCCTTGGCTCGAGTTTTGGACGGTAATCCCGCAGACCGCCGAGTTCGAGGGAGGTCCAGGAAGAAATGGATCGAAGGCGTCGAGAACGGCCTCAGCGAGCTTGGAGTGAGGCAATGGAGGAAGAAGTTTCTGGACAGATCGGTCTGGAGAAAGTTCACTGGGCAGGCCAAGGCTCTCAAGGGGCCGTAGAGTCAAGAAGAAGAAGAATGTTCCTGTTGCCAAGGACACTTCCGGTCCTACCTACACCAAAGAACGTTTGCAGACACCGCGAAGTCCTGGTACTGCAATGCACCAAACGAGGACCACAAGTATGCCCACAGTGACATATGGACCGAAGGAAGAAGTGGAGGGCGAAATCACACCTAAGGTGATCGGGAAGATGACCGCCAACCAGCGAACAAGGCAAAAAAAAAAAACTGTGCGAACCGTTCTCAGGGCAAGATACTGGAGGCCGCTAGAAGACACCAGAGGAGCGATTGACTCGATTCCGCAGTAATTCCTCCGAATTTTCAAATTGCGGCAAATCTGCCGCGAGCGCTCGAAGGTTAAAACTACACTATAACTAGAGGTTATTCGTGACTTGAGGTGTGCCTTCCTCAAGCAACAGTTTGGTAATAATAATCACACGTGTAGACGTACTCTTATTCGATCCTAATCGTCTCAATCACCCCGAACGCAATTAAATATCCCCCTATCATAAGGACCTGGTTTAATCGAACATACCGTTTGAAAAGAGCGTTTATATAAATCAAATTAAAGGGCCGGTAATACCTGAAGTTCATCCCCCCAACCATTTTCCGACTTCCACCGGCAAACGTCGTCTCAAGCCAAAACTTCACCGGGAAGAACACACTATGAGATTTAATAAAAAGGAACTCCGTTTCTTTTCTTCCATTTAATCCGTCACGTATAAGGGCGAAACCTCCCTAGAGTGTCACGTCCAAATTAAACTTGTTTTCGAACAATCAGTGTCTTAATAGTATTTCCACGGACGGCCAACAATGGGCTGCGAAAGTTTTATTTCTTTACCGCTTCTTCTCTTACTGACTTCCCGGCGAAGACGAAAGTTAAACTCAAAATCAGCCCAACCTTTCCACTCTCGCTGTTTCGACGTTTCTCTTCCTGGAGATATTTTTTCCTGTCAATCGTTGACGTAACGGAGTTTTCTCGCCGAAGAAGTGGCAAGTTTCGAGGCGACATCGACAGAAGGTGTGACGGGAGCGGGTTCGATATGGCGGACATGGAATTTCGTTCGCGATACTAAATAAACCAACCTTCAGTTCCAACCTTCAGAATCGATAGCATTAATTAACGCGGGAATTCCTACGGGATGTATTTATTTATAGAAGTTGCACCTCGTCCCATGTTATTCTAAATTCATGTTATTCTTCCAACCAAAGTATTTCAGATTTTGTTGGCCATCAACAAACTTTCTGTATCACTTTGCGTCCAACGTTAAATTCAGGTCGTGTTTTATGATGGTGGGATTTTTTGATTCTACGTAACTTGACACGTGAACCAGAAACTTTGAGGGGGTTTAGGATTTTCGTATCCCAATGGTCCAAAATTGAGGAAAACTCGGCGGTTCCAAGCCCCCCGGGACCTCCCGAATGCTATCAGATAGGTCCAATGGTCCAATGGTCCATGTTTTTACCAAATATAGTGCAGAACCTTTAGTCGTAGAAAGGTATACCTCGGTATAGAAATACTTAACTCTATCAATAAAAACCTACTTAATCATTAATAAAAAAAAATAAAGCTTACTTATCAACCACTGGAAAAATGCCCGTCTCTAGGGAAAACTGAATTAACAATCGTTCAATACTCGATGGAATGCTCTGAATTCATTCAAAGTGACTGAATCTGATAAAGGGTTCATGCAGGTGTAAATTCGCTGTCGTAATGGCATTTTTGTCGCGTACGTCTTCTTTCTCATTGAAGAAACACTGGTCGACCGTAATTTTGTATAATTTTATATTTTGTAAAATTTAATTCAATAAATAAGTCAACCATGTTCTACCGACCCTCGACATCCCTCATCATTATTAATATTATGTTAATCTAACCTCAAAACGTCAATAACTTGTTTGGAAAAAGCACTTCTTCCTTTTGAACCTCATCCCCCTCAATTATTCCGATTGCCCCAAAATAGACTCAAGTCTTGTTGTCAAGTGTGAAAACATTTTACTGAGCTTTCTTAAATGTGTTAGTTACAGAATTGATATCCGCAATGCGATATCGTTCGTTTACAAGCAACACGGGATTTTTTTTTTTTTCGTTTTCCAGATTTATGTTGCAGCCCCCACAAACGTGTATAGAACCTTATTACCGTTCCACCGACCGACTCCGACAACAATAATTATTTTCATTCATTTCATTATTGTGGAAAAAGGGGTAGGTATACAGTCGTGCACATTCGGTCGTATACGGAGTACACGCTTTCGCTCCTTCCGAGAGCAACCAACATGCTACTCAGGTTTTTCGCTAATGTTTGGCAATTCCATGTACGTTGTAGGTTACGAGGCTCGTAGCTCCAAAAACCTTACGCTTTTCATTTAGCACGTGACTCCCCTTTACTGAGTGAAAAAGGCCAATCTGAAACACCGACCTATAAGTTACTTCAGTTCCTCCGTTCTTTTCCCCCCTTTAACACCGCGTGATTAAATTTTATCAACGCTCCGGCCCGTATCCGGGACAACCCCCCGATAGCCGACGGCCCTGAGAACAAGCTGTTTTCGTTTCCTATCTCACCAATCAACAGAATCCCATTTTAAATTTCGATACGCCCGAATGAAGCCATCAATTCACTGAACGATTCATTACGTCCCCCTCGTTATCCCCAAATCAAACCATAAAGATGGCTGATACCATATTGCACGGAGATGTTGGGCGTTCGGTCGAAAGGAGAGCGATTTCGAGAAGTTAATTTTCTCATCTTCAAGGCCTATCGACAGGAACGTCGACTAAATGGTGATTAGTCAAACTTATTGGAATCTGTGTTGCGTTAGTTGTTTAAATCAAATTCGTAACCCCTAAAAATGAGTTTCCTATCGGACCCGGACCCTCCCTCCTCGACGGTTCCCTGGACCTTTATAAGGTCGGACCTTTGAATCTCAAAATTCTGAAGAAGCCGGAATGAATTAGTGATTATAGTATAATCACTAATTCATTCCGATTTGATATATTATATCAAACACAATATGAAACTGATACATTGCAGAAACAATCCTAAAGAGCGGTGCGGTACCAAGAGCCGCCCGCGACCACCAACGTAACAGCCTGCGAAAACTGTCTGCATTGAACGAAGTTAGTTGAAATAAAACTAAGAATCATTAACACCACAGCCTGGACAAAGTTACAATATTATTTACCCTCCACCACCATCAATATAAATGCATAACAATTAAGTATAAAAGTAAAGCAATATTAAATTTTGGTCTGTTGCCCAACCTGCTCCATAAACAAACAAAAACGTACCTAATGAGCAAACTTTCCAATGGACTTTCTCAAACCATCTCTCAACCTTCATAAAACCCCCAACATGAGCCCTTTTCCGATAATTTTTTACCTCTTCAATGCAGTGTTGCCAGATGTAGGGATTTATCCCTATTGTAGGGATTTTCAAACCAAAATACGGCGTAGGGGGGGATTGTTTTTTTAAAGGCGTTTTGTAGGGATTTTTGAATTTTTTTTTTAATAAGGGAAAATATTGGTGTGAATATTGGAAAATATTCCCAGTGTAAAAGGAACTGTAGGTCAAGACAATGAGTGAACAACAGTAGGTACCAACCTTAGATCTCAAATGAACAACAGCTCTCTTGGAGTGGAAAAGTGAAACTACAACAAACACTTTTTATAAACAACCATCGCAAGGAGGACTGAAAAATTGGGAATCCCACCGCACCACCATTAGGTAGAGATTAGGGATGTCAAACTTGTGATAAGGTGATCATAGTACATTTTAAGTTGTTCATAAGTTCGGTGCTATACGAGTGAGACCCCCCTTCCCCGATTTAATTGTCTATTTGTTTTCCTAAATATTCTGAGACCCCTCCCCCCAATTTAATTTTCCATTTCTTTTCTTGAGTACTCAGAGACCTCCCCCCACCATATAATTATCCCTTTCTTTTCATAAATAGGTATTCAATAACTACCTACCTTGATATATTTTTTTCTTGTTTTTGGTTGAACTATTCAGGGAGCTTCTTTGTGAGTTCAAATTTACCGTCCTCAAACTTTGCATCTAGTTCCTACATTTATTCTAGTGAGACCACTTCGTTTGTCCATGCTTTGATTCTTCCTTTACCTTTATTTGTTACCTTTATGGTTGATATTACGATAAAATGTGTTACCTACCTACTTGAATTGTCAACCTAAGTGATTTCGTTGTTCTGTTTCTATTGATCTTAAAGTTTTCATAAATAAATATCTAAGTCGTTTGAAAATAGTGTCAGTATTTTTCCTTTTCTTGAGTCAGTAAATAGAGATTTTCGACTTTCTGAAAGCGTAGGGATTTTTGTAGGGATTTTTCTTGAAGCTCGTAGGGATGTAGGGATTTTTTTGATACTATTGTAGGGATTTTGAGATATTTCATCTGGCAACACTGCTTCAATGTACCAATTTATAATTTTGTTGATTCGCAAAATTTTTTCCCATTTCGGAGTGGTTTTTTAGTGATCACGTACCTAATTAGAAAATGTCAGCAGTATTTTGTCAATAGGTGTGTGGAACATCAAGTCAGTTTCGCTGCACAAGAACAGCTAGTTCAAACAATAGTGTATCGTAATATTGTGTCTTGTTCTGAGATTTCGAATATGAATGATATGAATGATTGCTGATGTAGGTCGAACAGAAATTTAGTTGAAAAATTGACAAGACCATTACTGAGTTTTTTACCTACCACCTCCCCATTTGGTTCATTTAATCGAACAAAGGTCACCTAATTACTTCCATTATTCCTTATTGTTATGGGACTTATGAATGCTGTATGCGATTTGGAATGATGCTGTATACAGAAACCGCAGTGATCTTGATATGAAATTGAAAAAGAATTTGCAGTGTTTTTAGTCCACAGTTATGAGTGTTTTGAGGGTTTTGATAGCGGAAATCCTGGTTCTTCGACCAGAATAATGAGGCTTATCCGAAAAATTACCAAAAAGTGTCAAATCCTGCGCCAAACCTCCAAAGGCTCCTGAAGGATCGACCCAGAGAAGAACTAACGGATATGGACATGGACATGGATTCTACTCGACCAAATGTATTTCTTCTCCGTACCCGACTGAGGCGAACCCAGTGATTCACACACACAGCGCACTCAGATGAAGGTCCTGCGAAGCACACGGAACGAATACTTAAGCAGTTGTCTCATTTACCGGCGTTGTAGGTCGAGTATCAGCTCGAGCATGTTCCTGCCTGCTCACTCTCGTCCGCACACGTAAAGCAAACATGTAACGAAGTCACAGCTTGGTGAATCGCTGTTTGCACGGAGTTACAGCGTTACAGCTCAGGTTCCCTCAAGTTCCGTGTTTCTGGGGTCAATTTCCACTAGGAGCGAACCGGGTTGACGTTACGACGAACGAGCCACAAGCCTAATTCATGTTGTCCTAAGTCGGTATGTGGTAGGTGCCGGTTCGTTACAACAATCTACACATGATTTACCTCATATGTTGTGCATTACACACCGGTATATAAGGCTTCGGTGTATAAAAAAAGAAAATGTTTGTCCTCAAAATCTAGGAACGGGGTAGCTTTCCGCTCCGCTAAGCAAACTTACACAAATTCAGATAAACCTTGAAATCACCTTGTCAAGTTAGTGACTTTTTTCCGCAGACGGTGACAACCTCGTGATTCCGACTCTTTGAAATACTGTCGACATCGATGAGACGGCAGATACGAGGCAGTTCGTAATTTATTTATTCGGTGATATTTCAGCTCATGGGTGTTGGAACCGTCTCTCGTGTAAGCGTTCTCACGAATAAACGAAGGCGCCGCTTCAGAAAGTCGGTTCCTCTTCGGGAAGATATAGTTATTATGTTTGAGTTTTTCTTACATTTCTTCTATATGCTCCCTCCTACACATAAATCAAAGGGAAAGCAACAGTGGCTTGCCACCCATCATATTCTGGCCTCGGTTACCACCAACTATTCCA
Organism: Stenodema calcarata; assembly: GCA_963920205.1. NCBI lineage: Eukaryota > Metazoa > Arthropoda > Insecta > Hemiptera > Miridae > Stenodema > Stenodema calcarata. The sequence continues at coordinate 5,360,538 of OY986054.1, forward strand.
CCGACTTCCGCGCACCGTTTGAAAAAGACGAAAGCTCTCTCGCCTCCCTCTACTGCGTCTGCCGCTGCCATTTTTCTACCCATCTCTTAGCCGAGTTTTCCTTATTTTCCTTTCGGAGTCTCTTCTCGTTTCCCATTGTCTCAAGACTCGGGTCAGTTCCATCTCCCACTTTTTTTCTACCTCGTGAAAAATGAATAAAAATGCTCCTTTTTTTCTCTTCTTTTTTTTTAGTACTGAATATGGTTATCCCGCGTACAAGGTTGGCTTTTCTGAAGTAGCAACGACGGCCGCTTCGCCGGGTAAAATATGGTTTGGTACTTCCACCTCGCATTACTCTTCTTCATGCATATTGTTGTGTCATATTACCTTCCAAGGTAAGTCCTGCACATAAAGCCGTTATTTCTATTGCTTTCCTCAACCAAACCCCAAAGAGGGCACAAGTTTCATATAACACTTGAACAACCAACCAGATTTCAAGGTGTCATAGCTACAACCTTTTCAAAATCTATAGGTTTTTCGACAGATTTTTTTCTGTTAGGTACAGATCTTGGCTAATTTCTAACAGGGAAAAGATCTGTAACAGGAAAAAATCTGTCGAAAAAACTATAGATTTTGAAAATTATATTGATTATATTATAATGTGTTAATTGAATATTAAAGCAATAGACCGAAGCAAAAAGAGCGACACAAAAAACGGCAATTGACATAAACTTCACACTATGCCCAATAACCGACCTGTATAGAGGTTTTAAAGCAGAAATGACTGACAGGCACCAGGCATACCTGGAATATCCTTCCGGAATAAAGTATAAAGAAATATAGTATATATAATAAAGAGTATATAATATACGGTGTATGTATGCGATGTATTTATATTATACGATATTGTCAAGCAATGACCAGTGTGTATCCGTGAAACGGTTTTATAGAAATGTCTAGATAAGACTAGAAATATTCGACAAATTATCTAAAAATGTGAACGGACCTTATAACCTCGTTCATCTCTTAGCAATAGGAGATACGAATACCTACAAAGTCATATAAGTACTCATTTCTGTGCAAAATAAATCGAAACCTGTGAAGGAACAACATTATTTTATGTTAGACAAACTAAACGTATAATGTTATTATGTAACAGTATGTATTTTATTATTCAAAATGCTTTGGCTGTATGAATAATTTCGTTGCGAATAAAAGAAAAAACTGTCTAAAGGTTTAATCGTATCGTACCTACGCAAAATACGGGAAGGAATGTAGACAATAATACGAGTTATAGTTAATAAATGAAAACTGGGAGCTGAGAAATGGGAGAACTGGGGTCTTCTTTGAATAAATTGAACGTAAAATATTTTAGGTACTTACAGGAAAATGACGCAAACCGGCCCCAATGTTAATTGCTGAAAACAATGATAATTGTGGAATGACTCCCCATTCTCACTTCTCCCATTGCCTCTTTTGAACCATGGACACAACGTGAACCAGCTGGTCTATTGAAAATCCCGAAGGTAGATAGGATTGATTAAGGTCACAACCACTCGCGACACGATTTGCACAACGACGAAAATTGAAATAAATCTTCAATACAATATCTTATAATTTGCCTGAACAGACTATACGCGAATTGTCAAAATAACCTCAGAAGTAACCAATCGACACCGATCGTCTATTCGTCGATTTCTTTGTATTGTACGCCTACTTACGGTAAAGGGATGTTGCCAGGAGGTGGTTTTCGGGGGTGAACACCCCCTTCTGGCCCTAAATAATGGGTATAATAAAAAATGCACCAAAATCGAACTAAAACAGGTGGTTACTTAGTTTGAGGGGAGTTAATTTACGCCGCAGATGTACGTATTGAAAGGTACAACTTGGATCTAATATCTAAATTGTTGAAGATTTGTCGGACGAAGGAGACGATTCATGTGAATGTTTCAAGAAGGTTTATGGCATCATCGTCAGGGCCTGATTCTAAAATAAAAATGGTCTGAATCAAGAACTTGACTATTTTATTTTGGCATTAATTGAATCTTGATAATCACCATCATGCATTTCACCACTGGAGAATCGGAGCTAAAATCAAATTTGTACGGGTATCCGCTTATACTTGGACGACTCCTCATTTTTATTATTGGGAATAAGCGAATACCCGTACAAATTTGATTTATAGCTCTTATACTCCAGTGGTGTAAGGCATGATGGTGATTTAATTCAGAAAGTACAGCTTCACGGGCTTATAAAGGGTTTCCCCACAAATCCAGTAATCTTTTGGCACCAATTTTGTTCCGATGCATATTTTTATAAATAAAACCTCCGCTTGTTTGCGGATCCAGGACCCCCATAGGAGTGTATCCCCTCATCAAAAATCTCCTCCCTGGCACATCAGCGCAAAGGTTTTCAAGCCCTTAAGGGTTTGGAGGCTGTAGAGAGTGTTGGAAAGGCGGAAGGGGACGGGTGAAAGGATAGACAGCTCGAGTGTTGTTGATCCGCTGGGATATTATGGGAGGATACAAGCAGACCCTTCCAACACTTTCAGGCGGATATCTTACTTCCTATCTGCTTTTCTTCGTCCTTCGACCATCTTCCCCCTCGCCACATCGTCTCTCCTACAACATTCCCAGGAGGATTTTCGGCTGAGTAGAGTGTGGTAATCTTATCCCTCCATTCCCGCATTAATGATAATCCCAGTCCTTCTTCCCTTCCCTCAACCAACTTAATCAACACCTCTTCACACATTATCCTTTCTTTTTTTCCCTTCCGGCCTGTCATTTTGCAATATGCACACTTTCAACTTCTAAAAACCCCAACAAACGTTTATCATAAACGAACTTGGGCTGGCGGTCGGTCATTTGGGAGTTGTGCGTTGGACTCTCAACCCTTCATGAAAGCATTACACAACAAACTAAACACCAAACTATCTATCAATGCTAGTTTTTACAAATGATTTCAGTCATCCCCTCCACGAAGACCTTGATTCCTGAGCATCTCCTCCAACCACTTGGAAATCTCCACCCTCCACCGTATTAGAAGCAACCATAGGCTGTGACATTTGCACGAGTACAAGAAGAGCACTCAGCAGTACGCCACGCCATGACTGTCATGAAGAAGAACGAAGTCAGGACATAATCATGACATTCCTGTGTCCCGATTTGGATCGGAGTGGCCCCCTGGTGACAAACTGAATAGAGTTTGTCCCCAAAGTCCACCTGACTCAAATTGGGACCAAAATAAATTTGATCAATTTGATTATTTGATTGTTCAAAAACACTTTACTACGTTACCCAAATAGGACTCAGAGGAGATTCTGAAGGAAATGATAAAATTGGGAAATATGAAGAGAACTGGCACCAGGGGCTCACATTTTTGGCGGGGTGCTCAACGTTTAATTTTTCAAAATCGATACCTATTTTGTGAATCAATTACTTAGTGTTTAATACACAAACAGATGAAGAACGACCATCTAAGACTTAGATGGTCGTTCTTCATCTGTTTGTGTATTAAACACTAAGTAATTGATTCACAAAATAGGTATCGATTTTGAAAAATTAAACGTTGAGCACCCCGCCAAAAATGTGAGCCCCTGGTGCCAGTTCTCTTCATATTTCCCAATTTTATCATTTCCTTCAGAATCTCCTCTGAGTCCTATTTGGGTAACGTAGTAAAGTGTTTTTGAACAATCAAATAATCAAATTGATCAAATTTATTTTGGTCCCAATTTGAGTCAGGTGGACTTTGGGGACAAACTCTATTCAGTTTGTCACCAGGGGGCCACTCCGATCCAAATCGGGACACAGGAATGTCATGATTATGTCCTGACTTCGTTCTTCTTCATGACAGTCATGGCGTGGCTGCTGAGTATTACAGTGCATTGATTATTAATGCACCCAATTGTAAGTAATTAAGTTATTTTGTTGAAAAAAACCACTAAGTAATTACTTAGTAATTACTTAGTGGTTTTTTTCAACAAAATAACTTAATTACTTACAATTGGGTGCATTAATAATCAATGCACTGTAATAATTAATTATTATAAAGAAAAATATCAACATGACACACGTCATGATTGGGGGTACAAGTCCAATGACTTTCTCCCGCCATTGTTACTTATTTACAACGAATCGAAATGAAAATGGAAGTCTATGAAGTGTTGCTTTGGATTTCAGTGAGAAGATCAGTGTCAATCTGCGGTTTGGACGGTCGGGTGGAATTTGGTTAAGGATACCAGCAGCTAAAGGATTTGGATGGTTGTGAAGTCTTGCATGAAAACGGGAGTACGAGGCCTGTGGGGCTTCCCTTACTGTTGGGACATGTATATCCTTATGGAGGTTGTTGTTTCTGACAAACCAGGGACCGTCAGCAATAATTCTCAAAACACGGTTTTAATAAGTTTCCACGCGTCTCACTTGTGAATCCGATGCTCCACCCCAGATATGGCTGCCTTACTCTCCAATTGGCCTTATCAGCATTACGTAGATTTATCGTTTTACGTCAATACGCAGTGGTGATTTTGCTCCTAGGAGTAGTTCAAGTTGTCTAAGACGGTGACGACATCTGCCAAGTATATAACACCACATAATATGTGGCTGTTGAAGGTCAATCTTCTGTCTAATTTCACTCCCAGGTATCTGACGGTGGATTCGGAAGCGATAACATCATCACCAATACTGAGTTCAGGTTCGTCATAGATGCGAAGATATGTGAACATAGTACAGTAGGATTTTTGAAGGTAATAAGTGGAGTGAACAAGTTTTACATCTCATCCATTGATGTTGTGGTTTGTCGTTCGTTTGAGCAAGTGGATCGGACATTGAGCGTTGGACCCTTTTCAAAGGTCACTAAGTGGTATAACTCGGTGACAAAGTATACTGAGGGCTTTTTTTCCTATACTGAGGGCTTTTTTTCCGTTAACTCATATTTGTACCTGAACGGCTCTCCACTCAGTATCTTCGGGAGGAAAACTCTTTATCCCGAATGTAAATGATGAACAGGGAGGGGTCGAGGGGGAGCCTCCAAACAGACTTTCCCCTTTGGAATCATACGTGTTCGGGACAGGCAACAAATCGACGGCATTAATAAAACATAACAAATGGCCACGCATTAGAAGCGGTGTCCTCGAAGAAGAATCAATCCCTATCTTCAATCTTGCGGTAATGTGACTTGAGGTGGGGAAGTGAAGTGGAGGAGGAGGCGAAAAGAAGAAAAAATTCGTCAGAGAGGGGCGGGATAAGTCCCGACGAGCTTGATTGCTATTCCCCCTCGCCACCGTCCTTAAGAAAAACGGATAAGTCTATATCAATCCTGTAGAGGGTAATAGCTCACTGTGAGGTTCGGTTTTTGAAGGGAATTTACGAGAGAGAGAGAGAGAAAAATAAATTGTATGCTTCTGATATTATAATAATTCATTACACACCCATTTAACAGAATAAATATTGATTTATCCGCCGTAGGCGGGCAGTGTTGGCGAGCAAGAGTTATTATTTTAGATACAAGTTTACAATATTACAATGTTATGGTAGCGCTGTAAATTTAATAAAATTGGTTCAAATATACATAGTAATAGTGAAAATTAAAGTATTGAGCGATTTTATGCACGTTATATACTTCTAATCAGGGACATAGAATGGGGGAAATGCACTTTGATTAATCAGGAGAAAGCAAATTATATTAGAGTTGAAGTACCTAGGTACAGAAACCTGCTCGATATTTTAGAGTTGACAACATTGTGCATTAAAGCGAAATAGGTTGGGTACGTATGTGAGGGGTGAGCGTCACATAGGTAAGTCTCTTATGAAAGTGCGCAAGCAAGCTTTTTATAAATAACTGACGCAGATGAAAAATGTAGGAAAAGTACCATACTGCAAGGCCGACTGGACAAGGGTAGCGAGTAGTCCTAATATTTTAGATCATCGTCAAACAGAAAAAATGTACCTAAGTTGGATATGCCGGGAAGGGATTGTATAGAGATTAAAAATAGCACTCGTCCCAAGGTACTCCCCTGAATAACCCCATAATCACTCAGGCATTCGCTACTAATATCGTCGATCGAAATAAAATATGAGCGAAACCGCTTTGATTCGCTTCTGGAGCTTGGAATTACCTACATCATCACTGCACCTACCAGTCTTTGGTTCTTCGTCTTCCTGCATCGATCTTAATAAGAGTATTATTATACCTGGTAGCGTTGTATCGTACGGGTGGTTCATTGCTGATCTACTCAAAACGATCAACGAAGTGGCCAAAGCTTTGTTGTGTGGGATTTTGATATCAATACGTTATCCGATAATGTATATTAAAATTCCCCACAACAAAGCAATGGCCACTTCGTCGATCGTTTGTGTAGATCAGCGATGAACTGAACCTCACCACCACCCGTACGATACACTACTAATATTACCATCATTTCTGTTGCTTCAATGCTGGGAGAATTGTTGAAACAGGAATCACCACTTAGAGCACCACTACAATCCATCCAAGTTTTCGACAGGACGATAGTCGGGAAACAGTTTTGATATCAGAACCAAGCACCAAGCTCTTTTAAATTCGAGTTTACTCGTGTAGAGTACAACCCATAACCGATTACACACCTACGCAGTACTGTCTAATCATATTTTGACTTCATTGCTCAGAATTCCGATATTTAATTGTTTATCTACAAGCACTATTATCGAGCTTTGCCTGTACATTTATTCGGAAATAGGGTTTCATAGATACCACTTTGACGACTGATGAAACGAAGAAGTCTTCTACTGGCACAATAATATTATATTATAATCGTCTGCATACGAGCAAACCTTCTTGCGATGCGCTTTAATTATCTTTAGTAACACGGATTCAATCGTGCTCAAATTCTAATGGTATTTTGGTAATAGTTCAATGATGCTCCCCACTTAGAGAAAAAATAAAAATATGTTTATTAGAAGGAGTTAATACACGTACTGCGTGCTTCAGTAAACTCCTTCAACCTCTCGGGATATCAAGAGCAGTGTCCCGCAAGGAGGCGTCTGGGGGCCGCTTCTTTTCTTAATTTATTCCTCTGACGTACCCACGATTGCCCATAACACCTCTGCCATGTTCGCTATATGATCATACTACAATATCCCGAAGCACGAGCAGGGAGGCGGTATCATCACATATACAGCATCTCCAGGACGAAATTGCTACGTGAAATAGCTACGGAAATGAAAACAACTTTGTAAATTCTTGACACAGGTTTATTATCTTCTTTGTGCAGATCACCCTTCTGCCTAGATCATTAAATGATTGAGTAATTATTATTATTATGAATTATCATTAACTAGTAATTATTATTATCAAATAGTGTAAATTACAATTAATTGTTTTAATAATTAAAACAATTAATTGTAATTTACACTATTTGATAATAATAATTACTAGTTAATGATAATTCATAATAATAATAATTACTATTTATTATTATTATCAATAATTATTTTTTAGTTATTAATAATTAATACCTATTAATCAACTAGATATTGACCTAGGATTATGAAAAGTTTCAAGGATCACCGTGGGTGTGGTTCGAACCCGCAAACCTAATGTCGTGACTTTCGCACAATGCTAACGGAGCAAAGTGCTGCGAACTTGAACTTAAATTTTTCGTGAGAGTTGCATTTTTAAAGTTTCAAATTTCGTTTTGAACCCTTGACCTAGGTTTATGAAAATTCTTATTAATTGTTATGATTTATTGAAAATGATTGTTAATCAGTAAAAATTATTGTACCCTTCAAAAATCTGGAATCTTCTGACCTCTCAGGCTCCATCAGTTTGTGGGCTACATCCTCCGCCCTACGCTGTTCGAAACTACAATTCTGGTCCCGTCAAAGCAACTGTAGATAGACGGTCCCATGTAATTGGCATCTATTAATTAATAAGTACTTCGTTATGATTTAATTCTGTCTTCGCGATTCAATTATTAAATCGATATTGGGAGCATCAACTAATTGCCTATCAGCCGTACTGCGTGCATTATTCACTTACCCACCACAACTACCAGGTAGGGCCATGGATTCCAGGTTCAATTGACCGACCAATGTAACTTTAAGTTAACAGAAAAGGGACTTAGGGTTCTACACCAAGTGAAACCATAGAAACGCAGAACGTGAAACTAAAACGCACTTCAAAATGAATGAATTGAAAGAAAACTGATACGACTATTAAAACACAAATTATTCAAACGCCATTTGCGCTTGGAGAGGGAAATTAAACGAGATAAAAGTTAATACTGAACTATTCTAAAGAGTGGCAGTGGGAGAAACGCAGTTTTCTCCAATTTACTTCACAGAAAAGTGGATTGAATTCATTTCTACCAACCAAGCAAAGTAAATCCAAAGCCATCCCCAAGAGCGAATTTCCCCATTAGATACCTACCTCTACAAAATCTCACCCATCTTTCCCACTCTATCCCACTGATTCCCAACTCTATGCATCGTTCACCCTAAGATACAATAAGGATCTCCTGTAGTCAACAGCTGTTCACAATTCGATCAGTGGAAAATACACCTCCTCCCGGTATAACGGATCAATAAGGGGAGGATATTAATGACTCTTCGTATTATGTACCCTCGGCGTTCAAAGTAGTGTACTTATGTTGTTGTTGTGAGCCATTCAAGACTTGGGGTTGAGGACGGAGAATTTTAATGGCTGTCTATATACGACTACTATACACAAGTCACCGACTCCCTCTTCATTCTATTCTCTCCTCATGCTCCTAAGTTTCCTGTCAATGATCATTTCGGTCGTGAAAGAATTTACACCATCTACATGGAATATCACTGGGAGTAGGTGATAGGAGTACATATGAATATGTAGGAAAAACATACGGCGACCCTGATTTGAGCAGGTTAGGCAATGTGAAAGAAAGATCCAACATTTTCCTCGTGGAACAAAATAGTATTTATTGTAAAGTAAAGAAATTAAAATTTAATAGACGTTAAAATCCCTTACAGAAATGCATCATTGGCGATTTAATGATTTAACCATTAAAAATTAGTGTTTACCTCTGATTATTTAGTGATTTCCAGTAATTTTATCATACGCTCACTGCTGAATCACTGAAGTAGATGGACAGGTTAATATTATCCACCCATTACTACTGTATCCACTGTCTCATCTCTCTCCCAACGTGCTTTTCGTTCTCTTACGTTCAACCTCTTGTTTTATTGTACATCACTTTAAATATGTCCCGTTTTCACCGTATCCGCGACAAACATGAGGTAAAGGTAAAATGTGACAAATAAAACTTTTTCTTCTCTATTTGATATCTTTATTTATATTTGACTTTCCTGCACATCGCTAGGGACGAGCCATGCAAGGGCTGGCATTGTTGTAGCTACACAAGTAATATCATGAACAGCTTTGGCTAAGAGAATTGGCTGTAATTGGTGTATTTATCGCATGACAGCATTCTCCAGCCAACAACCTTCACGTTGATGCTAAGTTCTGTGTGCTAAGTTCTTGGCTAAAACATGATTACTACTTTAGTAGTCACTCTACTACAGCTGTCCCTATCCTGCAATTTGCAGCATAGGTGTTAAAACGTAACAACAGCAGCTATTTATTAGGATCCTGGAGATGTAGTACGCTAGTTACACGTTTTAATTTAATTGAGCTTAAATTAAATATACAACACACCGTTATATACAACGGTGTGTTGTATATAACTTATTCCAAACTATTCATTAACTATTGAATCACTGCAGAGGCAGTGATTAACGCGAGTGAAGCACTAATGATTCAATCACTGCATTTTTTTATTGATTCCAAGTGATTATTGCGAGTGATTCCCCACCAATGATTAAATCACGGCAGTGATCCGCCAAATAATCACTTGTATCACAGCAGTGATTGAATCACTACATTTTAATGATTCCAAGTGATACATTACTGTAAGCGTAAGAAAATAAAAGTGTGGATCTTCTCGATGATAATTAAAATGTCCTTGTCAAACCCTAGGAGCTCCTCGAATAAAAAAACTAATAAAACGATCCCACCATGCGAGGAGGATAGAATCGTCGAATTTCCAGATTTTCGTACAGGAAGCCAAAAGCCACCGAATATTAAACGTTAGACGTTCGGTTGGATGGGATGCCGGGATCCAACGTGGCACTTGGTTGGATTCCAATTTAATTCGTCCTTTTGAGTTGCTTAGCGAAAATGACGGCGATTGAGGCACAACACTGCTGATAAAAAGTTCGCAAACGACGAAAGGATAAAACTATAATTATAAACATGGTGTTTACGCCGTTCTATTATTTTGGCATCGAGGGGGTCCTCTTTCCCTTTTTTTCTTGGTGGGCTTCCTTGTCCCTCATGCTATCGGAGCGCCCTCTGCAAATCATTGTGCCCAATATTGTTTCCATAAAGACACCTACTTCTATTCCATGCTTCTATTCCATGCTTCTTTTCCATGCAACTATTATGTAATATATACTATGTTAAATTATTTCTACCTGTGTATATTGTTCACCATCCTTTCTTGTATTTCATGTGAGGTGACTGCGCGTGTGTTGTGCCTAGTTATTTTTAAATTCGCGGCTTCTTCATGAACTCTTATGTATCTGCAATGGAGCAACACTGCGAGTTTTTGGTTCTACAAAAAAGGTGAATCACCAGCCTTCTGAGAAGTGACCGTTTTTCCCAACGTATTTCATGAATCCATGAACATCCGTGCCAGTTACCAGTTAAAGCAAAAGATATAGTTTCTAGTTCGTCTGTCTTGCTTTTAACGGCCCCCCCAAGCCAAGAAACACCGCCGGATCGTTCGTCTTTGGCTGTTTGCAGCTCGCCAGCCACTGACCACCTGTTGCTACACCTCCCCAGCTCAGGTTTCAGGAATTGTGGTGAGATCTAAGCTATTTATTCATCTCTTCTACTCAAGATCTACCACACACTTCTCTTTTCTATCTACCAGAGTTGGGCCCAACTTCTTCATCGATCATTATTTACCGCTCTACACAACTTAGGACTGAATTCAGCTTTACCTTTATTGTATCTTCTCCATGAGTTCCTAGTACCTAGTTCTTTCCTGTGATATACCTGTTTGTTAGTTTAATATTTTTTGTGGCCACTCTAGGTAGGACATCACCAATCATCGTATCACCAGTTACCTTACTTACCTTTAATAAACTAGGTGAAAATCATTACTATTTATTTTTATTCCAATTTCCCTAGTCATATCACAGACTCTAGTCCCTAGTTATTAATTACAGTACAATCCTAAACTATAGAAAAATACAGTCCACTACACTTAGCAACTTCACTAGCCCTACGAGTTGCAAATTATTCATTGGTCCAATTGAGCCGGATTTGTACTAGTGTACATTGTACAATTGCATAATCAGTCTGTGATATTTCTTTGTGTGAGGTAACCATCTGTGATATAATTGTGATTAGTAAACCCTTGGTGATATTAGGTAGGTTGTTATTTCTTCATATATTTATTATCATATCTTTATACATATTTATTATCATATATTTATTAGACAGGTTTGATCATTTTATCCATCTATAGTTATTGTTCTTTAGTACCTGTGATAGTTTCTGTTGGAGTTGTGCGTATTTTCTGTTGATTTTTTGAATTTACGTATTTATATTTAGCATGATGAATGTGGAAGATGTACCTGCAGTTGATGCTAATATCTCAGTTAGAGGTATTAACAAACTCAAACGCCAATTAGAATATTGTGGTCTTGAAATCAAGGTCATTAGGAATAAAGGAATGTCAGCCCTTATTAAAGAGTCTGACCGTGTAGTTTTTGCAGGCATGGTCTCGTGTCTGGACGATTTGCTAGGTAAATATATGGCAAAATGGGATGAAGCAGTGGAATATTCTATTAGGCACGCTGTAGATCCAAGCTTTCCTTCTGAAGAGGATAGAGCCACCCATGATTTGGTTAGGGAGTGCTATTATGAGGCAAAAGGGTATGATGTTGCCATTACCAAACTTTCCAATCCTCCCACTCATCCTTCAGAACGTTTCTCCGCCCCATTGCTCGATCCCTCGTTCATTTCTAGCCACAGATCAAGAACTATTCTCCCCAAGATACCTATCAAACCATTTAATGGTGACATTTATCAATGGCCTGCCTTCAAACAGCTGTTCGTGTCACTAATCAAGAATGAACCTTCTCTATCTGCCGCAGAGCAATTCCACTATCTTGTCAGCTACTTGCACGGTCCAGCGTATGATACTATCAAACACATACCTGTACTTGAAGAAAATTTCGAACAGGCATGGAATGCGCTACTCAAGGTGTACGACGACAAACGTAAGATTGCATGTACCTTTTTAGATCGTATGTTATCCTACAAACCTGCCGTTTGCAAACCCTCATACGATTCACTACAATCTTATCTGTCAAATGTGATGGAAAGTATTACCTCCCTCAAGAATCTTCGGATTCCAAAGTTTGATGAGTACCTCCTTTGTGAATTGGCACTGAAGGGATTGGATCCTATTACTAGGGAAGCGTTTGAGATGGATCAGATTGGATTTGAATTCCCATCTTACCAAGCTCTACAGGAGTTTGTTCAAAACCGATGTCAGGTTTTCCGCCTGACACAGGACTTGACCTACAAGCCAACTCCACCCAGGACGTCTATACCAAGGCCATTCAAGTCTCCTAACTCATATGCAACCAAACAACGTTTGCACCAGGCTCTTGCTGCTCATCAAAGTCCGTCATGTCCCAATGAGTCTGCTCAAAACAGTAAACCTCCTTTATCCTGTTTCATCTGTAAGAAGCAGCATATCATATCACAGTGCCCACGCTTTCGTTCTGGTACACCATCTGAGCGCCTAGACCTCCTGCGCAAATTTGAAGGCTGTAGAAACTGTCTGCACCCATTTCATCGCACCAACGTATGTACTTCTGCTCGTCTATGTAGGGAATGCAACGGGAGACATCATACTGATCTGCACTTAGCCCAATCCGCACCGCCTTCTTCAGGCCCATCAGCGCATGCCTCTGGAACTACGCCTCCATCTTCCTCAGGGTTTGCTGGAGCAGGTACTGCCCAGAGTTCGGGAGTATTGCTGGGTACAGTCGTTGCTTGCCTCCGAGATGCCAGAGGGAAACCTCAATTATTCCGTGGAGTTTTAGATCCAGGCAGTCAATTCTCGTTTGTAACAGAAGAGTGTGCACGCAAGCTGAACAAACCGCGCCATCCGTTCAGAGGTGCTATCTCTGGCGTCAATCAATCTCCATTATCAAATATCCGCGGGCAAATTACCATTAGTTTCATCCCCAATGGTGGATTATGTGACCTTTCAACAGAGGCGGTGATAGTCCCTACTATTACACCACCATTACCTCAAATTCCATTAGAACCTTCCATGTGGGAGGATTACCAACGTTACCAACTGAGTGATCCCAACTTTACCACGCCTGCAGCTATTTCCTTCCTCATAGGAGCAGACCTGTACCCAGAGGTTGTAACCAGCGCTCCATTTGTTATCCACAATAAGGGTCCACGCCTCATAGATACTGTTTTTGGGTATACTGTGATGGGTAGATTTATCTGTAACTCATCATCCGATAATTCAGTTGCACTTCTCTCGCTTTCAGATCCTGTATTTCAGTTGGAGAAGTTTTGGGAAGTCGAGGAGCCAACCATGTGTACCACCACTGGATTGTCTTCAGATGAGGAAGCGTGTGAGCGTCATTTTGCTAAATCTCACTACCGAGTTGAGGGGGGGAGGTATGTTGTATCTTTTCCATTTATCTCACCTGAACCAAAGGTTGTACCAAACGTCCATGTTGCACTCAAGCGTTTTTATGGTCTTGAGGCAAAATTGGCCAGCAATGATCAACTTCGACATGATTACCATGAATTCATGTCTGAATATCTGTATCTTAACCACATGTCAGTCACAACTACCCCCCCATCTTATCTTATACCTCATCATCCAATATACAAGTTGGATGGCAACGGAAAAGGGAAGCTACGCGTTGTTTTTGACGCAAGTTTTCGCAGTGCTACTGGGTCCCTGAACGATCATCTGCATGCTGGACCCAAGCTTCAAGCAGATATTGGACACATTGTGTTGAATTTCCGCCGCTTTACCCATGTTTTAACATGTGATATTGTTAAAATGTTCAGGCAGATTCTGATTCACCCTGACCATCGTAAGTATCAAGTCATTGCTTGGCGCTTCCAACCTACTGATGACATCTCCTATTACGCATTGAACACTGTAACATACGGTGTCAGAAGCTCGCCATATCAAGCACAGCGTGTGCTGAAGCAGTTAGCGCTTGATGAAGGCCATCGTTTCCCTGCTGCTGCTAAGGCTCTCACTGAGAATACCTACGTAGATGATCTGGCAGTGGGATCGGATTCCCTGGAGGATTTGATGGAGTTGAAGCAACAGCTGATTGACCTCCTTGCTGCAGGAGGATTTGAGTTAGGAAAGTGGAATACCAACTCCCCATCTCTACTATCAGATCTACCCGTTGAACAGATACCTGTTGACCTATGTGAAAGTGATAACGACCACATTACCAAGATACTTGGCATGGTATGGGATCCGCACAGTGATGAATTCCGATATTGTGTTCAGCAACCTGATCGTAATACCACTAAACGCAATGTCCTCTCTGTTATTGCTCGTTTATTTGACCCTCTTGGTTATTTAGCCCCAGTGGTGTTCTATGCAAAGCGCATCCTCCAAGAATGTTGGAAGTCTGGAGTGGATTGGAATGAGGAGGTGCCTGAGTACGTCAAGACACTTTGGAATCACTTCCTCGATGATTTCAACACCATTGCCCGCATCTCAATCCCACGCCTGGTTGTTAAGGCAACCATTGCTTACCGCTTGGTTTGCTTTTGTGATGCTTCTGAAGGCGGATATTGTGCTGTGGTATATCTTCATGCTACACAGAGTACTTCTGCTTCCATGTCTTTGCTGAAGTCTAAGACCAGGTTGGCTCCACTTAGGACGCTCACCATACCGCGGTTGGAGTTATCTGGTGCGCTGCTTCTTTCACAAGTTATCACTGCTCTTAAACCTTTTCTCAACAATTTCTGTCTGGAAGCAACTTATTGTTTTACTGACTCTACAATTGTCCTTGCATGGCTTAAAACACCAGCTTACCAATTGCAGACTTTTGTGGCAAATCGCACGCAGCAGATCCTGAATGTGACATCTCTGGATGATTGGTACCATATCAGAGGAGCTGAAAACCCGGCGGACGTGGGATCTAGAGGTGCTCTCCCTTCTGATCTGGAACAACATGATCTTTGGTGGCAGGGACCTACATGGTGTTCACAGCCATGTGATCAGTGGCCTATATCGCAGAACGTGTCCAACCAGGACATTCCTGAGTTGAAACCAATGAAGAGTGCAGTTGCACTTTCCACTGCACATCATGAGGATTATTTATCATTGCACGTCAATCGTTCTTCATCTTTTGGTCATGTTGTGAGAATTATGGCCTATGTACGCCGTTTCATATCCAATGTTAGGATCCCTAGGAGGAGTAGAAGACAGCGAAAGTTTGGACCAATCTCTTCATCTGAGTTTGGAGAAGCCCATAATGCCATTGTCAAGCTGCTTCAACAGCATCACTTTCCAGAAGCATACAACTCATCAGGTGGAAACCAACTGTCACTTGAATTACGTAGGCTGGCTATCTTCCATGATTCTCAAGGGGTAATACGAGTTGGGGGTAGACTTCTCAATGCGCCCATCCCTGTAGACCAGCGATATCCCATACTTCTTCCTGCTAGATCACATTTTACCTCCTTAGTTGTTGATCACCTTCACCGAATCAATCACCATCCAGGTCCTACAG
Organism: Stenodema calcarata; assembly: GCA_963920205.1. Classification (NCBI taxonomy): domain Eukaryota; kingdom Metazoa; phylum Arthropoda; class Insecta; order Hemiptera; family Miridae; genus Stenodema; species Stenodema calcarata. The sequence goes on from OY986054.1 coordinate 5,376,347, forward strand.
CCATGCTTGCATTCATCAGGCAAAGGTATTGGATTCCAAGAGCCAGAGGCCTTGTTAGGCTCCACAAGTTGAAATGCATCACCTGCATTAGGTATAGCAAGCCATTTTTACAACCCATCATGGGCAATCTACCATCTTCACGCCTTGTTGGAGTTCGACCCTTTCTTAATTGCGGTGTTGATTTTGCCGGACCATTTGTTTGCAGAGAAACCACCCGCCGCAGCTCGCGCACACATAAGAGTTACCTCTGCGTCTTTATTTGCATGGCCTCTAGAGCGGTTCACCTTGAACTATGCAACACCCTCTCCGTGCAGTCATTTCTGGATGTCTTCGACAGGTTTGTGGCTCGTAGAGGTATTCCATGCAAGATCTATTCTGATTGTGGTACAAACTTTGTTGGAGCTGCTGCCTACCTGCAGGAAGTCAAGAACTGGTGGACTGACCCCAACACTCAATCAATCATTATGGGTCATACATCACACATGTTAGTGGAATGGGCATTTAACCCACCCGGTTCACCACATTTTGGTGGTAGTTGGGAGGCTGCCGTCAAGGCTGCCAAAACTCTTCTACGCAAGACCCTAGGAGACAGACCATTTAGTGAGAGTGAGCTCCATACACTTTTTGCAAAGATCGAAGGAATTCTCAATTCACGCCCCCTTCTCCCGTTGTCTGATTGTCCAGACGATCCTGAGGCTCTGACCCCAGGACATCTCACCATTGGTCAACCAATTAACGCCATTCCAGAACCTGATTTCTCAGATATTCCAGAGAACCGGTTGGACCGCTGGCAGCTAGTTCGCGAAAGAGTCCAACATTTCTGGCATCGATGGAGGGAGGAGTATCTTTCTTCTCTTCAGGAGAGGAGAAAATGGGCGAAGACATCCCCTAACTTGAAGATTGGCGACGTCGTCCTGGTGAGGGGCACCAACACTCCACCAGCCCAATGGCCATTGGGCCGAGTCACCTTGGTACATCCAGGCAAGGACAGTACAGTGCGTGTTGTCACTCTACGAACTGCATCAGGGGTCTTCAAGCGGTCGGTGGTCAACCTGGTCCCATTACCAGTTCATGACTGATTCTTCCCTGTAACACCACTGGCCCTCGATGCAAAATGGGGGGAGTATGTTTACGCCGTTCTATTATTTTGGCATCGAGGGGGTCCTCTTTCCCTTTTTTTCTTGGTGGGCTTCCTTGTCCCTCATGCTATCGGAGCGCCCTCTGCAAATCATTGTGCCCAATATTGTTTCCATAAAGACACCTACTTCTATTCCATGCTTCTATTCCATGCTTCTTTTCCATGCAACTATTATGTAATATATACTATGTTAAATTATTTCTACCTGTGTATATTGTTCACCATCCTTTCTTGTATTTCATGTGAGGTGACTGCGCGTGTGTTGTGCCTAGTTATTTTTAAATTCGCGGCTTCTTCATGAACTCTTATGTATCTGCAATGGAGCAACACTGCGAGTTTTTGGTTCTACAAAAAAGGTGAATCACCAGCCTTCTGAGAAGTGACCGTTTTTCCCAACGTATTTCATGAATCCATGAACATCCGTGCCAGTTACCAGTTAAAGCAAAAGATATAGTTTCTAGTTCGTCTGTCTTGCTTTTAACGGCCCCCCCAAGCCAAGAAACACCGCCGGATCGTTCGTCTTTGGCTGTTTGCAGCTCGCCAGCCACTGACCACCTGTTGCTACACCTCCCCAGCTCAGGTTTCAGGAATTGTGGTGAGATCTAAGCTATTTATTCATCTCTTCTACTCAAGATCTACCACACACTTCTCTTTTCTATCTACCAGAGTTGGGCCCAACTTCTTCATCGATCATTATTTACCGCTCTACACAACTTAGGACTGAATTCAGCTTTACCTTTATTGTATCTTCTCCATGAGTTCCTAGTACCTAGTTCTTTCCTGTGATATACCTGTTTGTTAGTTTAATATTTTTTGTGGCCACTCTAGGTAGGACATCACCAATCATCGTATCACCAGTTACCTTACTTACCTTTAATAAACTAGGTGAAAATCATTACTATTTATTTTTATTCCAATTTCCCTAGTCATATCACAGACTCTAGTCCCTAGTTATTAATTACAGTACAATCCTAAACTATAGAAAAATACAGTCCACTACACTTAGCAACTTCACTAGCCCTACGAGTTGCAAATTATTCACATGGAGTATGTACCTATTGTCAACGGTATGTAACAGGCGAATATCCCTGAAGAGGCCATCAGGCGGAACTAGTCGGACTGAAGAAGAAGAAGAAAAAACCATGTTTATTAACGTTAATAATATAAGTAGGTACATAATTATTAACAGTTTTATATGAAGCGATCTTAAATTTAGTACATATATTTGTAAGTATAGGAATAGACAAACAAAAACATGTTAGGCATGGACGTGTCGTCCGTCTGCCGAGTGGAATGAGCCTCCGGATTAACAGATAGGTATCGGTTTTAATAATTTTATTTACTTACATATTTATTTTATTACATATGTATCCCTAATCCCAGTTGAACTCCGTCACCAGCGCGGACCTATACGTCCAGGTATGGTGGCCACACTGCGCGACTATGAGCCAGCAATTAGTGTCGTTCAGGACCGCCATTCAGGGAACAGACCATGGGTAACATTGTGGCGGTCCTGAACGACACTAAAAACTAGTCGGATTGAAAGATAATACAAATTTGAACAGCCGTCAAAATTCGTCTTGTCAACCACAAGTCAAAGTCAAGTTTATATGACTCCTCCACATATCGAAGTCTGGGCTGCGTTTCTCACAGGTAAATTCTGCCTACGCCCATGAACCAGAATGAATTTTATCCACGTGATTTTTTTGATATCCCCGAAATGGGAGAAGTTTGTCGCGTTTTAATCAAGGGTATTTCGTGTTTTAATCTGTGTGAAGCCTTTGATTCCTTTTACCAGATTAATTTCTTCTCTCACTCACCATCCCCACGGCCTTTACTTATAATTCTTTCCTTCTCTCTCCCTTGTTTAGACGATGGGCACTGGAGTTCAAAGGGAATACCGCTCCATTGTCTGATACTCATTGTCTTGGTCGAGTCCTTAAAACACTTTGGGTATCCGTAATTAATGAGGATCCATTTCCTTATCCTCATCCCCCTTGACGCCGAACTCCTTGTCATCTTCGTGACTTTCTCCCCCGGAGATTTGTTTCTAAGGGAAATGAGATTTCTCTGTCATCAATATTTTCTTGTTTTCATTTCAAGATGCGCGATTTCAGCGAATTTCGCTATTACGACGCCCTCGAAGTTTTCTGCAGAAAAGTTATCGATAATTTTCTTGATACGAATTCGTTCCGGTACATCGTGAAACACCATTCAGCTACAGAGTACGATTATTTGTAACTGAGCATAATATTATTACTCCTTATCCATCTATCTAACCTATTTATTCTAATTTACTATATCATCGTTACCAAATGTTATCAAATTTATATTTTATAGTAGAGGCCTACCGCTGGGTATCCCCTCTCCCCATGTTTCACAGTAAACCATACTACTTATATCATTAGTTAAGTTTACGATTATTTACCGGTGTTGGCAAAACGCAGAGTATTATATTATACTAATTATACTAAAAGTTAAATGAATAAATTATATTAAAAAAAAAAAGAAACCCTTCAGCATTTTTATGCAAAAGGTTCCATTCTGGTAGAGCACAGGAAATGATATCTGAGAAACGTTTTCTTCAATATCTAGACATGATCAACCTTTCAAGGACCTCATTAACTTCTATATGCCTCCTGTAAATTACAGATAGAGTCTAATATAGGAATTTGATATCTTTTAAAATTTTAAATATATTTTAAATATTTTAAATTGGAGGATATTCGAAATATTGGATATAATAGGTACATATTATGTAGTTAGAAAAAAACTACCTTCACTTTGAGTCATTTCATTTCATCATGTCAAAAAGTGCCAGATCACAGATGGTATGTCAACATTGAAAACAAATGAACATGATAATTCCGTTTTGTGGAGATCTTGGGCTTACACCAACATTAACTGCCTGGATGAAAGGTAAAGAGGAAAATATTATAAATTACCTATTCACTGCCTCTTCCAGAATTTTGTATTTCTTCGAAGCAATTTCTATGTTCAAAAATCAAGTTTCTCCCTTTGAAGACAGATTCCAAGTTTTGACGCGCCTCCAAGTACTAAACGTTGTTTCTACTGTGTTGAAGGGCATAGCGTTTACTCCCAGGGCTCTTCTCACGGTTGGAAAGTTGGAGGGTCTGCTTGAAAATCGAAAAATAAAATGAACAAAACCCCGCAGCCCACTTCCCCAACAATATTCTCGACCATCACGTTTCCCGTTCATCTCTGACTTCCAAGACTTTACAGCCTCAAACTACGAAGGACCGGAAATTCACCAACAGACGAAGGCGATGGAGTGAGACGGAGAGCGGTAGAACTTGTCTCAAACTCGCCCCTTTGAAAGAAGAGTCAATTATAGCTGCTATAACGGGCCGATCAACTAGTTGAAGACAACTTTGAACGAGAAAAGAAAACTCGCCTCGCGGGGAATGAAGTACTTTGGGAGGTCGATGAGGCCACCTTCACCTTCTCATACGAGTTTCATACTCTGTTCTCCCACAACTCGTATTTCGCCAGGGTTTTTTTCCCCCTTTTCTCTCCCCAGACACTCATCAAACCATTATTTTCTGTTGGATTCCTTACGGTGGAGTATTTTCAAGAAATAAAAATGAAAAAGTGTTCAGTATTTATCATAAGGTCGGGAGGGATCCTTTGCAGAATTACTATTGATCCAAGAGCCAAATTTGAATTTATAGTTGAGCAATGAAAAATTTCTGATTAGAGACAAAATGTTTCGTTACTACGCTAACATTTTTAGTTATTATTTAATGATTATAATATAATCGTCAATTATATTTAATTATAATATCTATTATAATAATCGTTAATTATATCTATCTATCTACTATATCGTTATTTATAATTACATATATTATAAATTTGAATTTATAATTCATTAACAAATTTCTTGAATTCATGTTTTCTCTAATTGGACCGCGTAATGCAAATACCTGGTAAGCGACAATAGTCGATTTTGAGAAAAACGCGTCCAAAGTTTTTGCGAACGTTGGTACACATAGTTTTGGTAGTTACTATAGAAATTAAAGAGTTGAACTTCGTCTCTGGGGGTTTTGCGGTGAGCTCTTTCTAGCTGTTTGGTCAACATTTCAAAAAAATCACTCCAAGTACCATTTTTATGCTTACTTGGTTGTTGAAAAATTGCAAAAACCTGGTAACTGCCCATTTGTCGCTTAACTGGTAATTGCGAAATTAAATTGTACAGGAAATAGAACATCGATAACAAGGTCCAGTTGGACGATTTGCTGAAGGTTGCCACATCGAAAAGAGTAGGGACTTTGAAAGCAATACCAGTAAAACGCCACTCCTACATAACTACCTAACCTTCTACTAACGATGCACCAATAAGAGGTCACCGGGTTCGGTTGGTCATCAAATTCATGTAAGTAATCAAACTTGAGGATGATAATAAGAATATAATAGAAGATGTAACAATAAATTTGGTTTTAAAACCTACACGTTTTACGCCATTGAATTAGTTCACCCTCCCTTGATTATCCCAACCTCCCAGAGGTTATCATTAAAATTTAACGTTGGTTTCAAAAATCGTTTCAAATTATGTAATTACACGTACAACCTGTACCTCACCACACTCAACGGGTTGGAGCTCCAAATTCGAAAGGTATTCAACATTGCGTACCAAAATAACTCAGACAAGACAGAACCTTCGGCAAAAAAAAAAACTTTGTAATGACATAAAGTAAGTAAGGAGTGCTACAAAACTTAATAGTGTTATATAAAAACAATTGGTATTGACAATTTTCATATTCGGGAGGAAAGTCTTACAATTGGTATATTACTCTTCGACGTCAAATCCTTCTACGTCGTCTTCATTTGAGGCATCTCCTACGAGTAGCCGATAAAACCCATGATCGGCCTTCGGTATGAAGTGCATTAGGTATGCTTTTGATGTCCTTTAGCTTAGGGATTGAAACTGGCTTCCCATTTGGCCACTGCGGCCCATGGGTTACCAGGTGTATGCGTAACTGTAGTGGCCGATTTAGCGCTTACCTGGTATTTGCAATGAAGCTTAGTGGTACTTACTAGGGATTTGAAAAGTAATATGTACAATTTGGCGCTTACCAGGTTTTTGCAACATAAAAACTGCATAAACAAGGCTTGTCGCTTACATGGTTTAATTATTTATTTAATTTTACTAAAATAATTGAATAAAACCACTCCAGAATTGTAGATCTTGACGAGCTGAATCCGACGATACCAAAAACTCGATTTTTGACGCTTACCAGGTATTTGCATAATGCAGTCCAATTAAGAAAGGCTTTAATAGACCAGTATCAGTAACGTTACTTGGATTGGAGATGTCAGGAGAAATGTAGCACTCGAAAATTTTGAGACTTTCAACATTATTTTGAGGTTTTTAACACAGTAGGTATGAGGCTCAGTTACATTTTCGACGTCAGTTGACTGTCCAAGAAAATATTGAAAGGTTACACGATTATTTATATTTAGCATTTCGAGCTAATAAAATCCCTCGAGAGTGAGAAAGCGCTTTTCAACTTTCAATGGAAAAACCGAGAGCATCGCTGACTCTTGCAGTCAAACTAATTCCAAACTCCTCTTAAAACTCAATGTCGTGTAGGAACTCCCTGGTGTAAGTGTAGGGCTTCATCGTCCGGTAGTTCCGGGCGTTCGTCCGGAAGTCGACGTTGAGGTTGGCGACGGAAGGTAACGGCCATGTTTTGCCAGTGCCGCAGGGTATGAACTTCCCGGTCGGCTTCTCTTTGTCACCTTTCCCTCGCATTTTCTCGATCTGATCCGGATTGTAGTATTTGTCCTGCGAGTGTTCCGGGTATTTTGAAAGGCATCCGCCTTTCATACCGTCGATCTGTGAAGAACAGGAATATCAGTACCTAATTACGTGACCGAATTTGTTCACAAAATTGAACAAAGACGTTTTGACGAAGGACCTACTCGAAAACTTAGATACAGATTTATGATTCACAGATCATCAAACTATAGCATTGCAAAATTGAAATATTGATATATTCTAGGAGGGACTGGGAAAGTTGCCCCAGTAGACTGCTCTAGAGGTGTAAAAAGGGGTATATATACCTAATAAATTATTTGAACAATTATAAAAATTAGTCTGGCTACGCCCTTCGTCTCTAAACTCGAATTTGAAGTTGGCAGGCAAAAGGCTTGCCCAAAATTTAGTTTGTGGGCACTTTTCGACCACATTTTGGCAGTTTTGGCCAACTTCCGGGCTTAATCTTTACCCGAAAACTTCAAACTCGCGTTCAGCGTCCCAAAAACATAAACGTTGGGATAATTAACGCCCCCCTCAGCCTAGCCTAGTTATTTAGTCCGAAAATCGATTCAGCATTCCCCAAACAAATATGTCTATTGTACACGTTTTATGGGGTATCGTATACTTGAAGTACATCCAATATTTTCGCATTAGAACCTCCAATTTAGAAACTTGGAAATTTAGAAACTTAGAAATTTAGAACCTCCAAAATTGCATGTTTCTACCAATTGGTTGGGTCGTTTTCTGTGGAATCATCCAGCAAAATTTAATGTTCAACATTTAATGTTCTATTTTGGGGGTATTTTACAAACAAAAAACTCGAAATGTCGTTTTCCCTCATTCCTCCTAGTCGTTTTCCCTCATTCCTCCAAGTCGATTGGCAGGTAGGGCAGGTTGGCATCAACAGCTTTCGGGTATTTGAACCAGAAATATTAAATGTCGACTTGAAAATCGAGTTGGAGGAATGAGAAAAAGGAAATGAGCAAAAGAAAACACGCGATTGTTATGACTCCAACATGTTTAGTTCGCATTTTTTGACAAACAATCAAGTGTTTTCTTCGAAATATTTGATCATAATTTATAGTTATACCGTTCCGCCTGTTTTACACTTTGGATCACCTTAGTTGACGTCTTCGGAGGAAAGAATGTGCCGAATCTGATCCATGAAATCTCCTTCTGCTTTTTGTAGGTGGCAACAGGGTTGGGGGTGAGATAAGGGTTTTGATCGAAAAACCCTCCGGGGCCACCGCCGCGGAACGGCCCACGGTTTCCAGCCTCTTCTTTCTTTTCCATTTTCCTGTCGTATTTTTCCGGCCTGAAGAGAAAACACTGATGGACTTTTGTGAACAGGGCTATTCATATTGCAGAAGTGATTTTTAAAAATGACGGTTTCAATGGAGAGGCGGGTGATCGACCGTTGATGGGAGATGGGACGGAATTCAATCACAATATAATGGAAAGTACGTAGCAGTATTCCCAATCACTTGGAGTGTTCCCAAACTCTTCTACCTGGCCTCAAAAGACTGAAGGAACAGGAAGGTTAAGACGCTACTTGAGGCACTTCAAGCTCGATAGCTACCAAAATAACTAATTTCCAATGACAGTCAAGTAATCATAGCGACACTCAAAGCGGTTTCCAGTCTGCAAATCAGTCAATGGAACATGGGCAACAAAATGGTTACCTACTCTTGGTATTTCCAATGCCTGGCAACAACTCTGTTCCTACTTTGGAAATTATTGTACCTATAATATTATTATTAAATGGGGGACACCATCGGGAGGTATTTACTTCTCCTTCTATCCAAGGATAAAATGAAAGTTGGTCATTCAAGTTAAATTTTGTTAGATGAAATGATCTTGTAATTACATTTTTGTAGAGTGCCACTGTGTATCATAGGAATTAGAGCAATTATAAATTTTCCATCGTCATATTCGTTTATTTCGGCCCCAATATAGCGGAATCTAGATATTCAGGAAACAGAAAAAAATTGTGATTTTTAGGGGCAGTTATTAATTAACAACGGGTTATTAAACCAATATGGCCGCAACACACCTAACTTTCTCAGTACACTAACTTTCCTGAGACCTTGGATATTTTGTGACTATTCCTTAAGGAGAAACGGATGAAAAAAAGCTGTAGAAGTGGAGGAAAAACGAAGCCAATCCTTCTACATAGAAACCACATACGGTTTAATAATTGTAACTTTTCGAAACTTTTACTTTCACGCTGTGCATTACAAGTTCCTGTACAAGTAAACTTGTTGACTTCTGACTTTTTTCATGAAGTATTCCCCTCTCTGAGTGAGGGGTAGTCAATAACTACCTCAGCAATAGTCTCATCAATTTTTCAACTAAATCGGTACAGTTCATGGGTTATCGGCTGTCATTCATGTCAATAAGTGACTGCAAATCAAAATATCCGAAACTGCTTTCTTTCCGCAGACACAAAAAAGTATCTCAGAATAAGAAACTCGATTACTAAACCGTATGTGGTTTCTATGTAGAAGGATTGGCTTCGTTTTTCCTCCACTTCTACAGCTTTTTTTCATCCGTTTCTTCTTAAGGAATAGTCACAAAATATCCAAGGTCTCAGGAAAGTATTTTTGTATAATATAAAGTCGTATATTATACGACTTTCGTACTAATATTACACATGAAATCATTACAGTCTTACGAACATCCAGTCTGGGAATTTGTTGATGGTGATGTCAGCGACGCCGATCCCTCCTTTTTTCCCTGGTCTCATCGTCATCGGTTTTTTGGTGTTCTGTTTGTCTGTATTCCCTTCATCTTTACGTTTCCGCGGATCAAATGCTGAAAATATAGCAGGTAAATCAATAAAACTACTCATAGCAGTGACTTCCTTAGGGTGGAGTGAGTGGAGTAAACAGTTTTGGTTGAATGAAAGATATGAGATATTCGTACCTGTCTGTATGAAATATCTGTCTAATTACCCGCGCAATGTGTTAACTTATAGATTAATGATAAACCTAAACCCACGAAACAGATAGTCGTGATCAAAGTACTTATTTCAGAGTAATGTTAGTCTGCACTCCTGACCTTAGTCACAATGAACAGTTATTCTTGGAAATACGATTTGTGAAAATTGAAAAGTTCTCTTCAGATTTTAAATGAAGGTGTAAGCATCGAAGAATATTTCCTTGGTTTCTTAGACGTTAAGTCAACAACAAGAAAACATCCAACGAATGTCCTTCTAGAAGATGAAATTGGATTAGAAATCATGACTGCAGCTGCAGTCCCCTAGGGGACTTCATCAAAATGTCACAAAACACGCCCTTTTCCGCTAGAATTTCGTAACTTTGGTCGATTCCAATGGCTCTTTATCGAAGATAGTAAACCAAAACATTTGGGAGAGACCAATATCTTAAAATAAAAAAAGGCCTCGCTAAATTTTTTTGCATTTGCAAAGGTCGGCTCTGATGCATAATATTTGAAATCGTTACCTTTGGGAGGCACCTATTTTATAAGTAGTAACTCAAAGTAGGTAATTACACGTATACAAAATAGAACACCTGATACAATGCCGCCGAAAGTGCCGTAAAAGTCCCCGGGCGTTGAATGAAGTTTTGAACCGGACGGTGGAGTGATCCCTGCTGGTGTCTTAAACTTGGCTACACCCTCCAACCTGTGAAATTATGATGGTACTCGTACTACAGGACAATCAAATACAGTTCACAACTGGGCAGTTGCCACTCAAGCCACAATAGCGAAAAATGTGAAATGGTTTGATCAGTATGATTCGCACTGATCAATTCTCAACCATCTCTTCAACCAGGATTCACATTTTTGGTGTGAAATCCCCACTAGGAACGCATTATACGAGTAAACCTTTTATTGTCATTACAATATTCGCATGGAGTAGTAGGCTTGTCAAAAAATATTAAATTCAAGGGCTGATTGCATAATATACTATGGCATGCATGTACAATATTATAGTATGATGAATAAATGCCTAATCAAAGTGAAAATAAAAACTGCAGCAATTTGCTAAGCAATGTATTGGGGACCGAATTCTCAATATCACTGTCATCAAGAAAAGGTTTTTCTTACGAAATCTCTACAATTATTCAAGCGTATTGGGGGCTGTAAATGCATTAAATATTATTATCATATATACAATAGTAATGGTATGAATGTATGCCCTTCACCACCATTGGCTACACAATTGAAATCCCAAATTGCACCCAAATGACGTTAATTGCGAAAGAATCGATAGGAAGACCAGCTGTTTTGGGACATTTTCAAGTTTTTGTGAGTAAACAAATCGCCACAAAATCGTAAAACTTTGCTCAGCCATTCTAAACAGAACGACTGGGTCTTGTCTGGACATCATTAGGGTCCACTCATAAGGCCCCTCAGAAATCGCTGCATAACCGTAATTTGGATTGATCACAACCGTAATCAAGATCGGTCTTGTCAGGAAATGTTGAGGAGTCTTACTCATAGGAGTCGCCAAGAAATAATGGGTACTATCTGGGCTTAACCATTCATAACAATTACGTTGACGTAATTTCGAAATAATTGCAAACTAGTTCCATGACCATTCAATAAGTTCATTCAAATTTTACTTCGAGGGTGATTATGGCATGTGTCCCCCAGTTATAAATTAATTATTAAAATGTATTTCTTTCCCAAGCGAAAATAGTATTTGATTGTGTTTCAAACCCGTGCAAATATTGTGTGGCATCACTGAAATATGTAGCTCGATTCAGTATCAACTAAATTCCCAATTACGAAGTTTGGCTTCGTATTTGTTCAATGAGCAATAAGAGTAATGGCATAATATTTCAAATAAAAAAAGTTGACACCATAGTCTTACATTGAAAGGTAAATGGGTGAAATTGTAATATTATATTGTAAGTCGAGCTTCCACAAAAACAAGAAATTTGGTATTATTCGAAAATATCACCAATGATGTTCAGGAAGTTTCACTCGTATAAAACTCAATAGCGATTGATCAATTGCGAAAACTTAATTATCACAAATTCAATGCATGTTTACCTTGCTTTGGCATCTCTTTTGTACACAGAGTTCAGAGCTTCTCCAATGAAGAGTCGTTTGAATTCGTGATCGAAGTAGCAGTCCTGCAACTCTGTTTTCCATTTTGGGTAACCAGGGAACATTTGCCTTCCTTTGACCGTTTGTGGATCTGGGAACAAAGCTAATTATGTATAATATAACAAATGATTATGTCGTTAAACGATCCATGTAATGCATGGAGATGGGATATTTTTTATTTTATTTTTTTAGGCACTATTTATTTGTGTTATAGGAGATTTATTTGTGTTATTCTGAAGCGTCACAAACGCATTTTTGGGGTTTTTTTCAGGTTCGAGATAATACATCAGTCCTGAGCTCTGTCCTAGTGAAGGTTTCGAAGTGGTGTGATGAGCATGGGATGAAAATCAATGTGAGGAAGACTAAAACAAGGTTGATTGGTTACCCTAGGATCAAGAACGAAATCGATTTGACATCTGTAGCCTATGTTTCGTTTGCAGGTACACCCATGAATACGTCACGAACGCCAGGATCCTAGGAATCACCGTCCAGAACACACGCTCCTGGGATAAACAAATCACTGCCACGTGCAATTGTGCCTTTCGCTTTATCTACCAGCTTCGCTGCTGGACATGTTTTCAGCAGACATTTCAGTGAAATATTCTTCACGATAGGCAGCATTTAAATACAACTTTGATGACCTTTGCAGCTTTGCTGGCTTCTACCATATACCTATGATAGAATAATGAAAATAAACCAGAAGTGAAAATACTACGTAGGTACAAGTTAATTATACAGAAGTTTTGGTGAGGTGTCAACTTACAGAGAGGGACAGCGGTCATTCCCAAACCGTGAAGGTACATCATCTCCGCGAAGATTCCCCATCTTTCGAGGTCGTGCTTTCCACCGTGTACACCGAAGTTACCGTAATCGGTAGGCCCTTGTTTCTTGGCAGGCATCTTTCAGAGGGCGAATTCCTACGGTGCGAAACTAATTTCAAAAGAGAAAAACGAGTTATTAAATTTTAAAATAGGTGTTTTCCTTCAGAATTTAGACGAAAAGAGACAATTTTTCGGACGGTGTGTAGCGTCTTTTGTCCCGGTTACTCATGAGCACCGTAGTGATACATTTGAATATTTCAGGAGAGGCTCACCAGAGCTGTAACATAGTTGCCCTATGCTCTTCTAGACCGTATCAACGCGTACCATAGTTTCTTAATGCTCCGCTCTAGACCACTCTTATGATTGTAATACTTCACTTTATACTAGTTGCACGCTTTGAAATAAATAATTCATAATCACAAGTTTACAATGATAACTGGGATGAGGTATATACGCTCTAGCGGTACAGGTCTGGTGAGCCTCTCGTAATTTTCATTAATTATAACTCAATATCTGAAACCATGTGCTGTTCGAATCAGCTGGGCCAGTATGAGCATAGAACCGACCGTCGGCCTCACGATTCGCAATCATGTTGTCCTACTGCAACAACTAACTGACATTTTGGCCATTTTGAGATTTTGACTGATCTAGATTCAAATTTTCGCGCCGGATCGAATGGTGAGCTCAGTTTTGCGACCAGGGCGATTCCGTAACCGCAAAAATGTAACACTGGCGATACCTACAGTAGTAACTATCCCCCCAAAAAACACTCCGTGTAAAAATCACCCCGCCTCGCAAATATCATTTTTCAGAGGCCGGAAAAAGTTATGATATCCACTTTCCCCGCCCGCCCTTTTCCTCATTAAGGAGCTAAGTATAATGAAAAGCTTAACCACTTCACAAGCACCGTACCCCTTTCGAAATCTCCCCTTGGCGCTATTGCGAGACGTTTTTATTACTTCCACAAGCAACTAATACTTGATGGTGGTTAACGTTTTATACAAGTATTAGTTGCTTGTGGAAGTAATAAAAACGTCTCGCAATAGCGCCAAGGGGAGATTTCGAAAGGGGTACGGTGCTTGTGAAGTGGTTAAGCTTTTCATTATACTTAGCTCCTTAATGAGGAAAAGGGCGGGCGGGGAAAGTGGATATCATAACTTTTTCCGGCCTCTGAAGAATGATATTTGCGAGGCGGGGTGATTTTTACACGGAGTGTTTTTTGGGGGGATATCACATCTTTTTGTTGTTGAAGTGGGTCATGTTATAAAGAAGGTCTATGCGAAATTTCAAGTCGATTGGTCCTTTTACCCAGGCTGTAGACTCGTCAAAGTTGCCAAACTTAGCCTAAATTTCAGGTTTTTTGTTTCTAAAAGTTTTTTGGGTTGAGATAATGGGTTAAACTTTCAAAAGGCACTGGCTGATGTTGAAACGAAGCTCTGTGCATAATTTCAAGTCAATCCGTGAAGGTGGAAATGCCTAACTGATTAAGGAGAAGAAGAACAGGTAAGGGTGAAAAACCGGGCTTTTGAAGTTATATAACTCGGCTCCCTTTAAAGATATCGACTTGAATCTTTCAAAAGGCACTTGCTACACTTGAAACGAAGCTCCGTGCAAAATTTCAAGTCAATCGGCGAAGGTGGAGAGGCTGTAGCCTTGACCGACTGAAAAAAGTAGAAAAACATGGTACATAATTGGTTTTTGAAGTTATATAACCCGGCTCCCTTCAGACCTAGCAACTTGAAACTTTCAGAGCTTTCTTTTATCCACACCAAAAAGATCCAAACCAAATTTCAAGTTGATCGGTCAACTAGGAGCCGAGATATGGCCAAAATTAGCCTAAATTACCCTAAATTTTAGTTTTTTGTCCCTAATTTTTTTTTTTTTTGGTTGAGATAATGGGTTATTTCCTTCAAATGGCACTGAGACATGCTATAAAGAAGGTATGTAAAAAAATTCAAGTCGATTGGTCCTTTTAACCAGGCTGTAGACTCGTCAAAGTGGACAGAATTTTCCTAAAGTTTCTGGTTTTTTGTTTCTAAAACTTTTTTGGGTTGAGATAATGGGTTAAATTTTATATAAGGCTCTGTCTCAAGGTTAAATGAAGCTCTGTGCAAAATTTCAAGTCAATCGGTCAACGTGGAGAGGCTCCAGCCTTGCCTGTCTGAACAAGGAGAAGAAGAAGGAGAAGAAGGAGAAGAAGGAGAAGAACAATCTAAGGCCGAAAAACCGGGTTTTTGAAGTTATGTAGCTCGGCTCCCTTTAGACCTATCGATTTGAAACTTTCAGGGCTTTCTAATATACACTCAAAGAAGACCCACACTAATTTTCAAGTTGATCGGTCAAATAGGAGCCGAGATATGGATACCTCGAAAACGCGTTTCGTGACGTCCGGTAAACATACACTCGACAGCGTTCGTTTTCTCAACTTCTTTGCTTGGCGGGGCGGAACGCTACCGCGTTCCTAGATTCACCAACAATTTCTACAACTTCGTTTCCATACTTGGCTATTGGTAAAATAAATAAAAAACCCAATACAACGATATCATAAAAGAAAATTTTATTGCAGCAAATGCATATGTATTCGATAATGAACCATTGAAATCGCCCAAAGAAAAAAAAATTTTAACCCCCCCTCAAAATTTGTTGGTTTTATTTATTCGTCTCTCCAGTGGCGGACACTGAAATCCTGGTTTAGTAACGACCTCCTCTCGGTCGGGGTCACTAGTTAGGAAAATAAACTGACTAATTTCAGTTTTAAGACGATAAAACGAGTATTTTAGCGTACTTTTTTAAGTTAAGAAAGTACAAAGTACAAATCATCAAACAGAAGTGCGGTTGGCCCTAGATCCACATGACTTTTACCGTATTCGGAACAGTAGCAGTCTGCGTAGGAGCATACGTGAAATCGTGTTATCAGTGATGATCGATCCGTTTTCGTTCAAAATCCCATGAATTTGAGTAATAGACCTAACGAGAGTCTCCCACTAATTGCACCCTGGTTGGAACGATTAAAGGCGCCTGCGCAAACATAAAATTTGATGAGCCTCGACGTTCTCTTCTTAAAGAGGATTTTCTATTCTGACCCAATAAAAAAATATTTATAGGGACCATTCAAAAGTCGAAGAGTGATTTCCAGGGAGGAGTGGGGGGGGGGAGAGACTGGATCAGGAACGAGGGAAAAGAAGGGATTTTACGATCCATGTCGTCAGCCTCCTGGCAACCTTTCCCGTAATTAAAAGAACATTAACGTCTCTCGTCCAACTGATGATTTAGCGGACTCCACCCACTTTTCTTCTTCTTATATCCAGAGAGTGCCAAACCAGGGCCATTCATTATTTGGAAGAAGTTTTTTCTTCTTCTTTTCTTCGTAAACTCTTCTTTATTTTGGGCGGAAAGACGGATAAGGGAAGTTGACACGGGATGCGCTTGACGCCCTAAGGGCCTAATGGCAAGAAAGCACTGGAAGTAGATCACCGTACAGGTCATGACCGAGAAGATGACCATTAAAATTGACAATTGCCAACAATTGACAATGTTGCCACTTCAGCTGATTTTACTCTAAAAGGCTAATTCAGGACAATGGCGCTCAGTTTCAAAATAGGTGAAGGAGTGTGAACCAACCTATGGGACATAGCTATAAGTCTACATATTTCTTCAGATATTACTGATTTTCGAGGTTTGACTGATTTTGAGGATGGAAGGGCGTATAATCCACAAAAATTACTTCATTGTGAATGTACCCAACGAGAGAATTTTTAAAAATCCAACATTAGGTAAATGCCAAAAATTCATTATATTCTTCAATGGTGAACTATTCATTCTTGGTTCGGGTAAACTACATGGGAAACAGTAGTATAATGACTATGATTCACACTTCTTCACCTGGGTTCACACTCCTTCACCTATGTTCATTTTTGGGTTAGGTGAAGGAGTGTGAGGTGAAGGAGTGTGGTTTTCTTAGTAAACAGGTACTCAATTCATCATGTGATTGAGATAAAAACGCCAAAAGAAAACATCCATGACAACTTTTTCACTAGAGGAATAATTTCAAGGAAATTAGAAAAAAATATTTACCTGGTAGCCAGGACAGATAGGTGAAGGAGAGTGAAGAATAAAACCACCTTCGCTTGACACTGACTTCAAACTGACTGAGGAGCTACCCCACGTGGATTGCATCAAAACAGAGGTTAAGGTATTTAGGCGGGAATGCCACAGTGTTGCCACTTCAGCTGATTTTACTCTAAAAGGCTAATTCAGGACAATGGCGCTCAGTTTCAAAATAGGTGAAGGAGTGTGAACCAACCTATGGGACATAGCTATAAGTCTACATATTTCTTCAGATATTACTGATTTTCGAGGTTTGACTATTTGAACTCAAATTCGATTATTATAAACATAGAATACCAGGCTCTGGAGGACATTATCTCATTATTCGAATACATTACAATTTTCTAATTTTCTAATTCAAGATGGTAAGGAACTTGAAAGTTGGACGAATGCGCAAATAAAGAGATTTCTAATAAATTATCATTAAATTATAAATAGATAAACCACTGGATGTGAGTTGATCACTGCTGATTTTTTTCAACTTCGTGTTTTTGAACCGGTGTGATCCAACGAAATATCTAACAACCCACACAAAAATACCAACCAATTCGGCCCACAAAAATCGGGAGTTTTACCATTCGTTCCTGAGGCCTGCAAATGTATACAGTTCGTTCCCGGTTAGGCAAAATGTGAGCTATCAGCGTTACCCAGGGGACACCACGAGGAGGTTGCTCACGTTGTCCCCCGAATCGGTAGCGAAGAGCCACCTCGTCGAATTAATAAAACAATATCATTTAAAATTCATCCGCACTCAGCCTCGATTTTTTTACTATTTTAGTATCTTACTATTACAACCTTAAGTAAAGCAGAACACCCCAAATTAATGCCAGCAAAGACGCATTAACGTAACGAGGATCAATTGTGTACTGTTCATTATTAGTGTATAGTGCATTAAGAGTATGGTGGCCCAGTTAAGTCCACTTGATCTATATGTCCAACTAATACTAGAGGATAGGTGCGGCAGTTGACAGGTCCCCGCTGTATTACTGATTAGTGCCATATAGATTAGTTGGACATGTAGATCAAGTGGACTTGACTGGTCCAAAATACTTCTGTATTTTGCAGTAATGAACAATAAACTGGGCTCAATCTTAGGGAACGAACAGTCAATGTTTATCAATCGAGGCCAAGACTGCCGACCAGCCGAGTGGGCTCCAGGAGTGAGCTCCTTGTGTCAAGTTCCTTCGAGCCGACTAGGTACTCGCCAAGTAGGGAAAGGGAATAGAAAATTGCGAAATTTCATGAGCAAACACGCCTGAAAAGACGATTTTTTCACGCAAAATAACCGAATTTCGGCCATTATTTCGATAGAATCAAATCAAATCAAGAAACGGATAGCACCATGTGAATCTGCGTTGAGAAACAATGTAAATTCATGTCCCACACTTGGTGTACCACAACAGGCGATACACTCGCTTATACTTTCTTGTAACTGCTATATCTCTACTGGACTGAATGAACGCTTCAAAAAATAATAATTTCTAATCACAAGAACGGTTGCTGTGATAACATAACCATGGTACAGCTGAGGTGAGCCTCTCGTTATTTTCCACCCCTCTCTGTCCTCATGATATGCCAAATTTTAAAATTTTACTTGAATTTAAGAAGAGGGAGAATTGAATTCCGCATCTTCCCACAGTGTATAATGGCCAAATTGAACGGAATTGGCGGACGAATATTCTCGTAATTACAACAGAAATGCGATATGAAACTTGGGGATTTAGATTTAGGATTTTCCATTGAAAGACACAATCACACAACGACAAACTCTTATGACATGAAAGCAAGTTAATTTAAACGGAAGCTTATGCTATTGGATTGAGCTAAATGCGAGCTCAAAGACTCGGGAACAAGTTAATTTCTCGGAGAACCCGCAAATTATCCCTGTGACAGGAATCTCCACATAAGCCACTCATTCGCACAGCCATCGAGACGAGTGATATGAAGTTAAGCCCACTAAGATTTACGATGTCAAGTTTATTGGCAGAGGGCCTGAAACCGCTCTGAGGGGGATTTCAATTATTCACAACTCAACTCACTAATTTAGTCCGCGCAAACCTCTGACGATGGGAACTACTGTCCCGACCCGGAATTCATTAAAGTTTAGTTTTCTCCCTCTCTCAGGGGTTTTCTCTTTTTTTGCCTTATTAAGTAATGGCTTTCCCCGTTTTTAGATTGCAGCTTTTCTCCGCCTCTCGCGGTTTTGTGTCCACAACGGCATCGCGGCTTTTCGCCGGTTCTCGAATGAATAATGTGGAAAGTCGCTGGGAGTTCAAGGCGACCTCAGCGGGTTCTTTCCTCCTAACCGAGTTTTTTTTTTTTTTTTTTTTTTTTTCATGTGGAGAAGAGAGTTGTGCGCGTTTTTTCGTTTTATGTTTTGGAGTAATAGTGTTTATTAAAACGAAAGCGAACATCTGTTGGCCATATATTCTCGACCAAGCTACGGATTGCATTGAAAACACAGATTATTAGATAGATTGAATAGATTTCACTACGTGAGAGTTTGAAAATATTGCCCAATTTTGGTTTATTAGGTTCAAGAATGAACCATCAAAATCGGTTTAAAATGATGACCCAAAAAAAATCCTTCCGCCCGCTGCACTCCTGATCCTATTCATAAACCCAGGAAGGGGTGTACATAAATGTTCACGTGAACATTTAAAAAGACTTTTTCGAAAACACAGGGTGGAACCGGGTAAGTGACCAAAATGTTTTTCTGTTAATCTCCATCCAAAATGTGAGAGTTGTTAATTTTTCGAATAAACCCGACCTTACGTCATAAAATCACTATTTCTCAACTGGTGCGTCACTTATTTCCATTTTTCACCTCATTTTCGGATTCAACATTAAATTTCCTACATTAGTTGATCATTTTTGTAGTTATTTAACTCTAATCAGTCTCTTTCATTGATTACAATACAAGTTTTAGAACTTTCATGAATTTTCGAAAATTCATGTTAGAGGGTGTCAAATTTCACAAAAACTTCTTCATCTAATGCTTTTTCCGTTTGTATAATCAGTTTAAATAATATCGGTTTTCTTTGGTATATTATTACTGAACAAGTACTGGAAAACACGATGCTAGTGAAGGATTACCACCCATTGGGTAACTTCATATGCGTTAGGACTCGAGGCCTGCTTTTTCAGAACATGCTACATAATTAATTACTAAGTAATTATGATTTCGTTAATAGACAATGGTCACAATGTGATGCACGCAATGTGACTGCATGTCATGCAAGTACGCTTCATCCAGTCCCCTCCAGTCAACGGAGGTTGGACAGCGTGGTTCACTGGTAACGTGGAAATGGCCACTAAAAATCTCCAGAACTGGGTGGGGGTCCTGACAAGGGCTACTCATGCGATGGACGATGACCGAACATGCATAAACACCTTTCTTGTGACGATATTGGTGGATTTGGTATGTGAATACGAGATGTATAACGATATTCGAACATAGTAAATTTTACATTAGTATAATAAGTATTTGATAGAAGTGGCTGAAATACTCGTACTGATAAGTTTCAAGTAAACCAGTATAAGTATAGAAATGTAGGTACCTCTCGTAGTAAATTTTCTTGACTCTCATTGTAATGATGCGTATTTCTAACTAAAGCGCGTAAATGCTCCTGATCTAGGATCCACACCCAGAACGGTCCTGATTGGACGAGGCTGGAAGTCTTCTGTGGGTCAGCTTGGCGCTTTAGGTTTTTGGCTCCAGGGAATTTAATGTTTCACTTTTCTATTTTGTTCAAGATTATATTACCATATAAACCTTGTGCAGACAAACAGTTACTGTTACTGGAACTTCTCAAGGGAAGACGATTGTTTGTTATAGTAATGGACAACTCAAGGCGTTTCTGGGCCAAATGTAAAAGTTCTTCGATCAGGTAGAATCTTGAGCTTGGACATCACGGTGAAACTTCAGGCCAACTTCAGTTTCTCATTGAGATATTTTCCATGTCTATTGAAACCAGGTAGGTAGTTTCGAATAGTTGCTCGTAGGTACTTCTTGTATAAATTATTTCGAATGCAGCAGGTGCAGGTTGAAACCCATGAACTGTAAAGAATTTAAAATTTATATAATTATTAAATAAATAATTATTGGCTCGCAATGTAACAGGTAATTGTCATGTCGAAACTCCTTCATTTTAAAGCGGATTTCATATTTTCACGTGCAATGTAGAGCCAAGACTGTGGTCCAGAGGAGGTTATGAACGGTGTGGTTATGAGTAGGTTTCACCAGGTTACGGAGAAGCTGTGCTGTGGGAATGTGAATATTTACCTTGTGAATATCAAACGGGATTTCAATTCATCTCCCTGTACTTTCCCCAGTTGTTTGGCGTCAGCCGCTCGTCGGTGAATAAATTGATTTTTATTAAATTCATCAAAGGTATTAATCTATCAACACTTTATTTATATCTCCATAGAAAATGTGTGTGAGTGGGGGGGGGGGGGGGGCTTCAGCCCTTAAAACAATTTCAAAATAGGTTCCAATTAAATATTCTGAACATTTCAACGCAGACAGCGCTATGGCAGGCTACTTATAAAAACGAACCATTATCTGAATTGGAACGAGTTGCGGGGAACGAGTGCTCAAGTTGTGCCGGTTTAATTAACCCGAGGGCTCTCTCGGGACAGTTCAAGTGTTATGATGAAAGAGTCCGAGGCAGAAAAAGTTCAAAATGAAATGAAAACTGGATTTAAAAGTGAATGAAATAGTTGTATCCATAAATATGTCATAATATGACATATTTATGGATATATTTATCAAAGGGTTTTATATATTATATTATATTATATATTATTCTATATTATATTATATAAAACCCTTTGAATAATCTAACTTGATTACTGGTTGGGATCGACTTCTCTCTTATTTGTAAACAGAAAATAATAAATCAAATTCAACAATAAACAATTTCAAATTAAATTTCACATTTACTCTATCCAACTATACATTAATTTTTTCTTAAACAGCCCTTAAATACAATTCCAGGGACCTCAATTTAGGATCAATTGATCTGTAGAAGCATCTCCAAGTCAAATCCAACCTCTTCCAAGTTGAACTCAACCTTTTCCAAGTTGAACTCAACTTTTTCCAAGTTAAACTCAACCTTTTCTAAGCTAAATTTTCCTTTTTCAAGTCAAATTCAACCTCTTTGCGTTATCAGAATCAGAAGGTTCGATGGACATTGAAGAAGTAACTTTCTTTTTACAAATGCGAAGCATTTGCAAGAGCCAAATTTGCAAAGGCTGCATTTTGCATTGCCAGTAAAATAAATTAAATGTCGACCACATCAACAGTCTACAATTTCTACTCTGATGAAGGCGTTTGCTGAAATATCAGTATCAAATTGAGATAAAATTGTTGACATAAAAAGTTCAAATTTGCACAAAAAATCCGTCTTGGCAATCGAAAGGCTAATTTTGTAGATGGTCAGAATCAGGCCATTCTAAGGGGGGGGGGAGTTTTAGGGGGGAAAATGACCCATAAATTCTCAAAAAGAAACATTCTGACCAGTGACCCATCATTTCAAAGGTTTTTTTGGTTATGCTGAACACGATGCTGAACATATTATTTTCTTGTAGGGCTCGTCAAGATCTGTCTGCCTATGGGTATAACTCGAAAATAGAATTTTTCGACTTGTCACACTCCTATTCTTGAGGTGCGATGTGGTTGTTATCTGCATATGTGCAAGCCGTCTCTGCTGCATGCTGATTTTTGAAATCTGTATGAAACAGTCAACAGAAATTAGTTCGAAATATCTGTAGCAGCCAAAGGGTACATAGGAATCCGTTGAATATCCATCGAAAATATACGTAGTCCCAGCACCACTGACAGACAAATTGAACTTTTTACAGTTACCTACTGTTTGATTCGTTTTGATTCAACCTAGTCTCAAGGTCACTATTTACGTGTTTAACTTAACAACTCGAGGGCTCCTAAGCATAAATCACTAATTTGAACTAACGCGAGTACTGAACTGATCTTAGGCGGTAAAATGTAGGTGCCTACTCAATGAACTGTTATATCGTCTGACTTTGTGTACCCGTCTTCCTTCCGTAAGGCAATAACTTGGTTTATTGTCTGCTCCAAGTTTTCCCATTTCTCTTCTACCGCTTCCCCGTTTTCGTCCTCTTTTATTTTTATTTCTCTTCTTCTTCGAGAAGATGAGTTGGGAAGAGACCCATTATCCCCATAATTCGGAGAGGGCTCGTGTCAAAGTTGTGTGTTGATCTCGGGCGAAGCGGAAAACTAAGTTCGTATACGAGTCATTCATGACCTGCCCGTGATGATAATTACCTATCAGACTAAGTAGAAAGTAGGTGAGTACTTTTATTTCCAACCGACCATCAAGAAGTTTTCAGTTCAGTTGGAGTAACTAAAGTAAAACCCACATATACGCTCTTTAAACTCCAGTATAACAAAATGACGTCTCGAATAAAGTAGAAGTCGTATTGCACTCCCGTGGCTCCCTTACAACTAACTACTATAAGTGACATACTTTTTTATTTAAGTTTAGTAATTCTGGTACCTAGTTAATCAATAATAATGTCAAATTATACACTTGTTGTTGTACCGTTTGCCAAGAAAATATCTATGATTCGAGTAGGCAGGGGAACTTTGGTAATTGTAATAACCAGTAGTTGCTGAGAATTTTGTGCGTAGAAAAACGTAGTTTTGACATTTTATGTCTTTACTCTGGCACATAACTCGAAAAACGTCACACGAAAAGCGTCACACGAAATCGTCACACGAAAATTTCTGATGATTTTCGCTTACAACCGATTCGTTGCTACGGAACTTTATCTTCGCCAGTTATCATCGTACAAATATCGTTCACCACTCGTTGGATAGCTCTCGATTTACCTAACCATACCACTGCGGAGTGCGTGGCCGACAAGCTGCGGTATGGAAGAGCTAGGGTAGGGGGGGGGGGGCGGTAAGACATGAAATGTCCCACAGGGTTGCAGACTCGTATGCAAGATGTTTCTTTCTTCTAAAATTCGGTAAACAGAAACCAGCTCAAGCCGATGTTGCTGTATAAGCTATTATCATTTTACATAGTTTTTGACATTTTCATGTCTTTGCTTTGGCACATAAACTGAAACGGGAAAAATTTGTTCCCTTGATTCACCCTTTCCCTCAGATCACGTCAGAACACAAGCAACCGGCGGGCTACTACGTCAGAGCCTATGACGCACGAGCGTATGACGTCAGACGGCTAGCAGGAGGCCAACTGGTACGTCAAAGCCTATGACGCACGAGCGTATGACGTCAGACACTTACGGCAGGGGCTTGACGTACTAGTTGCCCTCCTGCCAGCCGTCTGACGTCATACGCTCGTGCGTCATAGGCTCTGACGTAGTGGCCCGCCGGTCGCTTGTGTTCTGACGTGATCTGAGGGAAAGGGTGAATCAAGGGAACAAATTTTTTCCGTTTCAGTTTATGTGCCAAAGCAAAGACATGAAAATGTCAAAAACTATGTAAATAGGTACCTAAGCCCAACTGTAATGTCAATTTTTGTAAGAATGACCCATATTCGATTGTCCGTATATAACACTAGGGCTTATTATTTCAAGTCCTTATTTAAATGATCTTCAGACATCAAACAGTAGGTGCCGCCATTTAAGCGATGAGGCCGCAAAATGACTTCAGGATGAGTGTTGGGAGGGAGACAAGATGATTATGAGGGTTCCGCTACGTTTGGTAAACTCGGAAGGGATTAAATCGTGAAATTATCTCTTCTTGATGGACGCTCAGTCATTTTGTTCGAATTAAAGCGAGTTTCCCCCTAATGATAACCAATGTTTTCAGAAGGGTTGGGAGTGTCAGAAACCACTGTCAAAAAGCGATTCCTTCACTGAGCAACCGAAAAGTCTCCCAAACCTAATAGCCCAGGACAGTTGATGCAAAAAAAGTAAAATATTAAATATTTCCGCTAAGAACGCAGGAAACTTTGTCTGAACTCATAACGTTTCACTTTCGTGCATTTTTTCAAGTAATAAACTTACTTGTATGTATTTTACTCGAAAAAATGCTACAAGATTTGTAGCATTTTTCAAGTAGCGATCTGCAGCAATTTGTTTAAAGTAATATGTATTTTACTTGAAAAAATCCACGAAAGTGATAAGTTACGAATTTAGACGAAGTTTCCTGCGTTTTTAGCGGAAATTTGGTGTTACCACAGCACTGGAGTGTGCAAATATAAAATTTCAAAAAGCATGTGAAAAAAAAAAATAATAAAATTGTCCACAACATTTGTCTCACGACATTTTTCAATTGGAGCAGTCATTTTCAACTTACAGGCGTTAGGAGTTGAGGGTTGTAAACTTTCCGATTGGAGAAGGTACTAGCTGGATTTTTGGTTCAGTAGGTTTGGAAAAAGGTTTTTGAGATAGCGTGAAGGATAATCTGTGATACCAAGGGTATTGGGCCCCGCACTCCAGATTAGAGGTAAGTGTCACCAGATGTGTACCCGAACGAGGACAAAAAGCTGTTCATCGTGGCGAAGGAGAAGGAGCCCTCCGTTTCCTCCTTTTATAAGAGTTTTAGGCAGACGTATACAAAGAGATCGTCACCAAACGGTTTGGATTAGGCTGCTTTATCCCGCACTCCCCAGCACCAACTCTGTTACGGGTAAGGGAGGAATCAATAGAAAATAGAACCAATCGATTTCTGAGCTTGATAGGTTACCGATACGTTGAGATCTCTCAGTGTCTTTTCCACTTCCCGAAATCCCTGATTCACTGCCTCCTTCGAAAACTCACTTTAGAAGGGATGGTAAACGCGGAACCATTTTGAAATGATTAAAACCAAGAAGCCCCACGAGTGTAATCTGATCCCTCCCACTTTGGGGCGGCAATAAAACTTAAATAGGGACTGAAGGGTGAGGGAGAATGGAAAGGTTCTCCTCCCATATCGAAATTGAATCTTCTATCGCGGTAGTTATCTTGTTAGGAAGCTTACGGGATTAACAAAGCTTGCGAACCTGGGCCCCGGAGCGCTGGGGACGCGTGCCGCTGCATAACAAACGCCGAAAGGAAGAGCGGCGTGTCTAACAATTTTCCTCAGGCGATCTCAAGTCTTTGGAGCGAAGAAATACTTGAATGAGGGAATACTTAAGGAGGTAATTAAGAAAATCTACAGGTTGCGGCACATTCATCGCTCGTTGCTTTTCAAGCTTATGTGTAAGCGCCAGCAGCTATTATGATTCAGCGGCAGTAAGAAGGACAATAAACTTCAAAGATAATTTCTTCATAAATTCACTAAATTACTACCGAACACGCCCGGAATTCGCCCTCTTACTAGACACATAGCCGTAAGCGTAACCTTCACATGCTCAGGTGCATATGCAGGGTGTGGACTTCTTAACAAGGAATTAAAACTATACAACTACCTACAACAGTCTATTATAGAACTATTGAAGATTTAAAAACCTCCTTGTAGCAGACTATTGCAGAACTAACAATCCCCTACAGCAGACAATTGAAGAACTATAAAACTCCTTATAGCAGATTGTTGTAGAACTTTAAAACTACCAACAGCAGACTATTGTAGAACTATAAACCTCCTTTTAGCAGAATATTGTAGACCTATAAACCAGACAATTAAAGAAATAAAGAAATAAAGAAATAAAAACCTCCTTGTAGCAGAATATTGCAGAACTATTGTAGAACGATTAACCTCCTTATAGCCGGCCCATGAAGAACTATAAACCTATACCTATAGCAGACTATTTCGGCTGATTTTGTAGAGGTCTGCTATTATTGTCCTTGTTCGGAGTATAGGCTTTAGTTCCACACAGATTTTCTTATATTAGGTATAATTTGGCATTCACAGTCATATTTTAAAAAACTGGTCTAAGAACGTTTTGGAACGTCTATAATACACTTCCGGGTTTTTAACTGGAATTTCAATGCTGAAGATGGGATAATTACCGTAATATATATTTCACAACAAGAAAACCTGAGTAGAACTAAGCATCAACAAACATCATTTCCATGTAGGTATCTCGTGGGATCGCCAATTTAAATGCAATATTAGACACACTCTACAGGAGCCCATGTAATCAATTATTATTGCTCTACCTCAGATTATGACAACCCATGTAATATGTGAGGTGGGACGGGAGCATCAGGACCTCCTTTGAGACGGACACCACTCCAACCAATCGCCTAATCAGACGGTTTTGGAGAGCTGGGCTTCAACGTGGGCAATATGGGGCTCCCAAGTGAACTATCGATCCAATAAATTATGTCATACCCCGATTTACGATCATTAATCCAATTACGAACCCGAACAGTTCGGAACTGCAAACGCGAGTTGGACTCGAAGATACGAGATAAGACGAAAGGTGTGAGAGAAAATGTGGGACGTCGGAAACCTCTGGATTTGAATGAAATGCCTTAGATTGGAAAAGTTTAGTAATTTACGTATTTGAGGACTGTCTTCAAAGGAAGTGAGTGTTTCAATTGTATTCAACATAGAAAAACAAGGACCTTTCCAGAAGGTCCAAACTAAGGCGTTTCGACTCCAATTTCAAGTCAGTCCTGATTTAGGGCAGTGGGTCGAGGAAGGTGGTCAAACGATCACCAGACCTCTCCAAACATTTATCAAACGTTGTTTGCAAAGGACCCCGGGAATCTGGTGGCCTGAAACGATCACGAACGAAGAAACTCGACAGAGCCATTGACCAGCTTTCATATTGAAATGAGAAAAAATAAATAAATGGAAATGGATAGGGCACAAGAAAGCCCGATGGAGCAGTAGAAAAAGACACTGCAGTTCAAAAGGCATTGGAACCCCCGGGGAGGAGAGAGAGAAACAGAGGCATTGCGAGATCAGTGGATAAAGAACTAGGCCGGAGCAGATCTTGGCAAGAGGTTAGGGCGGTGGCGGCTAAACGAGCGGCTTGGAAACTCACTTGTAGATTCCCTGTAGGAATCAACGGAGATAACTAAAGTGAAGTAAGTAAGTAAATAATCCAATAACGATATAATGCGATATCTGTCTATACTGTAGTAATAATTACTACAATTATAGTGGAGCTTTATGTGATACTTTAAATCTAATTACGCTGTTGGATAGAACACAAAATTTCCTATCCCTTTAATGAAAAACACAATTATTTTTGTTCACCAAAACGGGCGAAAAATCTACTTGAAAAGGAAAATTTGTCAAACCGTAGACATTTCCACTTTTTTCATAAGCTCATAGACCTCTATAATCCGGCACGAGAATTTTAGCCTGTAGTCCTAAAAGTTTACTATAATGAATGAATTTATTATTATATATTAGGGAGGTGAGAGGGCTGGGGAGCTATAAAAGCCTTTCGCCGAGTGCCGGCCGGACCCGGACCCACCTAAAAGTTGCGCCTAAATATCAGCTTTCCAAAGGTGTATACCTAAGAAAAAAGAATGTTGCAATGCAATTTTAAGGGAGAAAATCACGTTTGAATCAACAAAAACGTGGTTTTTCAGAGGAATGTCCGGTTTTTCACCAATCGTTGACTCGTCAGGTAAATCTTAAAACTGAAAATCTTAAAAAAATCTTAAAACTGAAAAACTCCAAACTGAGTTCAAAAAGTGCTAGTGAAGAAGTTTATAATTGTGGAGAAGTCAGTGTAAAAACTCTGCAAATTCTTGACACAACGGTTCATTATCTTCTTTGTACAGATCACCCTTCTGTCTAGATCACTAGGTCTAAATGTCTAGATCCTAAATGTTAGATTAATTATTATTATCAATTATCACTAATTATTAACAATTTTATCAAGTACCTAGTGAAAATTATTATAACTTATTGTTAGGTATTAATAATTCGTATTTATTATTAATAATTATTATTATTAATTATGGTTAATTAATACGATATAATTCTGGGGTTTTTAATACTACGTCGGTAATAATTTTTCTATAAAAGAAGTACCTACCAACAAACATTCGAAATTACCTTCATTTCCGTAGCACGAAACGTATTTCAGAACAAAAAACTCGACATCACTTAAGCCATATGATGTTCCAAAGAGCTTGTTAGTATGAAAATGGACCTGTATTTCAACAATTTGAGTCACGATCGTGTTGTGAGGCACAATCTTTGAGCCGTCATTGTGAACGAACGGCTGGTCGTACAAAGCTGGGGATGGTCTTAAAAAATTCTACGGAACAAACTCTATCTAAATATGAAATAAAAAACATACCGTTCTATATGAATTTTTCGAGATATGAGATTTTTAAATTTTCAAAATTCGTTTTGAACCCCTTCCCCTTGACCTAGGCTTATGAAAAGTTTCGAGGACCATTGTGGGGTTGGTCGAAACCCATAAAAAAAATTTCGTAAATTTAACTCAACGCTAACTGGGCAAAGTGGCGCGTACGGCGGACGGACGGATTTTTTTTTATTCGATTTTCTGAATCTACGTATCTTGAAACGTAAACCAACAAATTTTGAGGGGGGGTTAAAAAAATTTTTTCTTTGGGCGATTCCAATGGTTCATTATCGAAGATAATAAACCAAAAACCGTACGTCGTCGAACGCCAATGTAAACGCTTGCATACGTGTCTGCAACACATTGAGACATTTTCATGTCATCCTCCCCCCCCCCCCCCCCCCCAAGGAAAATGTCGCCGTTTGTCAATCGAAGACATTTTCATGTCTCCATTTTCCATTTTAATGTCTCCATTATAATAATATTATAAGAGGTATAATATATTTATTATAACTGCTATTTGGGACACCTAACGACCATGATGTTGTGTGTAAACAAACTTCGTATCAAGTCATGCGCATATCTCAGCTTTTCGAAGGGCGACAACCGAGTGAGAGGAATGTATTCTAGTTCTATAAATCGATAGGTTTCCAACGAATGGTGAACGGTTTTTGTCCGATGACAAATTACGAAGTACTATTCCCCTAGCAACGACTCGGTTGTACGCGGAAATCGTCAGAATCTCATTAAATGACAGAATCTCATTCCCAAATTTTGGGGCAATTTTCGTAGTCAATTAACGGTTTTTGAGTTATTGTGCCAAATGTCAAAAAAAATGCTACAGGACATTGACGACCTGAAATAAGCTGTAGAATCGATTCCTAGCCTGTGACCGTCACGAAATGAAACACCCTGTAGGTATATTTAAATAAATATGAAATTTAGTAGTTCTTCTTCCTATTTCTAAATTGACTCACACTGTGCATCATGGGCATTGTAGAACCAGCATAACTGAAAATCTGTCTAGGGATGCCCAAGACAGGTTGTTAGAAACCAGTGGGAAACTTCAGTAATCTTACGATTGGGCATTGGACACTCAACGTTATGATGCATGTGCGGCTGATAAGCAACATCACTGAAGATTTCAATTGAAGTCTTCGTAAACCGATCATTACCAAGATGATTAAATTAAGTACGTACAAACAGCCCCCTGTTATACGAGTACACCACTTGATCCTGCGATACTATTGGCGAGCCGAATTCGATCAAGACCCCTAACCAATCAAAACTGTGTATACGCAAAACCCGCAGGATAACTGGAGAAGATGATTCGCCGTAGCGTATAATCACTCGAAATACCTCGAAAGTTTTTTTTCCTCTCTTCCCCTCCACGTACGTCAATCAGTCAGCATCTCCTCCTCTTCCTCCACAACCGGATTTCAAAACCGAGGGGGAAAACCCCAGCGTTTTCAATCATCCTCCAGGCTGGGACTCAAAGCTGTAACAGATTTCCAATTTCAGCAAATCAACCTTCATAATTCACGGCGGACCGCGGTGAACGGAATGCGGCAAAAGGGATTTAAGCCGGCAGTTGCATTCCGATGCGTTGAAAGAGTAGAGATGTGGGAAAATGGTTTGTTTTCTACAAGGGGGTATGAATTTTGATTGAATTTCAGCAGTTGCGACAAACGAATGAAGTAAAATTAATAGAAGGCTGTCAGACTGACAGTACCATTTGTAAGCCGTCAGACTAATAGACCGCGCGGCCGCCAGAAGAGCGCCACTGGATGAGGGCTACCAGGCGACCCCCACCACAGATCGCCTCCAGACGTTTCCCCCTCCAGCGACCTATTTAAGCCCAGCGCTGAGGGCTAACAACAGAGTCCAGCAAAACCTCTCCTTGCGATAATAGCCCGTCCGAGTGCTAGCAGTTGTGAATCCCTTTCAGTTTTACAGACGCCCTCCGAGCGTGATTGTGAGTCGAAGCGTCAGTTACGACGACAGTAGTGACATTACGCGTACAGACAGTGAACTGCAAGAACAGCCCGTCCGAGTGCTAGCAGTTACAAGATCTCAGTACTGTGAGTTATATTTACACCTTTTCTGGCCAGATAGGGACGTTGAGTACACATAGGAGTCACCTCCATTAAGCTACACGTAACCCAAGTAGGACGGTTACGTTTACCTTTGTAAATCTTTCATTCATATCTTTCTATTTGCTTATTCACCCAGGGACCTGTTCATATGGACAGCCCTGGCCTCATTTAACGTCACTCTAACTTGATACCGACCTTGCACGGTCACGACAAGTACGGTTCCAAGTACCAGTCACTTGAGACGTATTCTAGTTTAAGTTACACCAAGCTGAGTATATTTCATTTGTTTCATATTTCGTATTTCTTGAGTTCAATATATTTCCATTTATTTGTTACAAGTGTTATTCCTTTCGTCACCCGTACCCGTGTTGGCGTTTATGTAACTGACGCACAGTCACTTTTCCATTTTTGGTCACGCTACAGGTGTGTCAGCTTACATATTGGTGGCAGCG
The DNA here is from genome assembly GCA_963920205.1 of Stenodema calcarata. Taxonomy (NCBI): domain Eukaryota; kingdom Metazoa; phylum Arthropoda; class Insecta; order Hemiptera; family Miridae; genus Stenodema; species Stenodema calcarata. The sequence continues at coordinate 5,408,037 of OY986054.1, forward strand.
GTGGGATTTTTGTCTGGTAAGCCCAGGCACGAATCCAGTTACGCCGACACGAGGTGACGAGAAGAAAGCAAAACAACAACAGAGTCACACACACAGAATATTATACACCGTCATTTCCTTGACGTATTTTTGATTACACATTTTTCTTTGTTACATTACACATCATAAGGCGTCACATTGACGTACATTTTCTTTTTCTTCTACGCGTTACACGTTACACTTATAGTTATTTCTACACGTTACACTTATTGCAACAGAGGGTACCCATAACCCTATAGCGTCACATTTCATTTTTCGTAAACACATTTTCATCATGCCAAGACCAAAAGGGAACGGGGGGAACGGTTCGTCACCCGACGTACTGGACACAATCAATGCTACATTGATCCGCCTGTCACGCCTGTTTGACCACGGGCCCAGGTTACACTCAGACGCCAGTGATTACAGGAGGACGAATATACCGCGTTCTATGGTCATGGAGATAGATCCATGGGACCCAAAGAAGACAATGACGGGACGACGTGACGCCAAGACGCCAAGACCTAACCCCAGGTTCCCGTGCATGTTTTGTGGGGACATGTCACACTTCCCCGTGGACTGCAGTCACAACCCACAGAAGACTATCTTCTGCAATTACTGTGGGGTACACGAACATCTTGAGATTGACTGTATCAAGAAACGGAGCCTTCTACCCATTTCACATCCACCTGGGGTACGAAACGTGTCAACTGGACCATTGGCCATAGGAGGACGCCCACAGTCACGAGCCTCAACAGCAAGCATCACCTTTCAAGATCCAGCCAACGAGGAGGTGATGGAAGAATGCTTAGCGACGGTTATTGAGTCCATTCAAGGTTTTTCTCTCAGAGTGCCGGTGACGGTCACTTCTGACCCAACACACACACATGGTGGGCCAGTGACGCAAGTGACACACCCGGTGACGCTTGCTCCTGAGTTGATACAACCCTACCAAGGACCAATGACGCAAGTGACACACCTGGTGAAGCTCACTTCTGACCCAACACACACACTTGGTGGGCCAGTGACGCATGCGACGCACCCAGTGACTCCCCAGGTGACGCCGGTGACGACGGTGACGCCAGTGACGACGGTGACGCCCCCGGTGACGACGGTGACGCCCCAGGTGGCGCCGGTGACGACGGTGACGCCATTGACGACGGTGACGCCCCAGGTGACGCCAACCCAAAGAACTACCTACACGCCCCAGATACCCGTGACACAGGTGACGCCGGTGGTGACGGTGACGCAAGTGACGCACCCAGTGACGCATACTTCTACACCTATACATGGATATGACGAACCGGTGATGCAGGGTACGCAACCAACTACGCGTAACCCTGAAGCCATACAACGCTGCGACAACTTAATTACACGGGACACTTTTTACCCAAGGGGACGCCGTAGACTACGGGGAAGGAAAAAGGAAGACGGTAACCTTTAACCTGTCTAGAAATTAATTACACAAACATACACCTTTTTTTAATTCCACCTTTTTAATTAACCTTTTTCACCTTTTTAATTAACATACACCTTTTTGTAATTAATTACACGTACATACACCCTTTTTCTTGATATATGAACCACTTTACAATTTAGTAAAATTTTAAGAAATTAAGCTATCTAGTGCTTGGTGTAGCTTACTCTCAGGACCTTGACTTGCTGATTTATATCTTACTCTGCTACCTGCAATTCTTGTAATTCTTGTAATCTTTTACTTACCTTTTGTGCATATTTTTTTTGTAAAACTTGTTAATTATAACCAAATTTAATGTAAAAAGTACTTACCTTTTGTGCATATACTTATACAATTTAACAATTGTAACTAAATTTAGCGACTTAACTATTTGATTTAGCCTTCCTATTAAAATTTAACTCGCTTCAACTCACTTGTTTGGGCACTGATCGACGACAACACCAATCTTCGGGGAATCTATGGTTACCGGCGAGGACGCCGGCTCCCAGGAGGGAGGGGAGTGTAAGCCGTCAGACTAATAGACCGCGCGGCCGCCAGAAGAGCGCCACTGGATGAGGGCTACCAGGCGACCCCCACCACAGATCGCCTCCAGACGTTTCCCCCTCCAGCGACCTATTTAAGCCCAGCGCTGAGGGCTAACAACAGAGTCCAGCAAAACCTCTCCTTGCGATAATAGCCCGTCCGAGTGCTAGCAGTTGTGAATCCCTTTCAGTTTTACAGACGCCCTCCGAGCGTGATTGTGAGTAGAAGCGTCAGTTACGACGACAGTAGTGACATTACGCGTACAGACAGTGAACTGCAAGAACAGCCCGTCCGAGTGCTAGCAGTTACAAGATCTCAGTACTGTGAGTTATATTTACACCTTTTCTGGCCAGATAGGGACGTTGAGTACACATAGGAGTCACCTCCATTAAGCTACACGTAACCCAAGTAGGACGGTTACGTTTACCTTTGTAAATCTTTCATTCATATCTTTCTATTTGCTTATTCACCCAGGGACCTGTTCATATGGACAGCCCTGGCCTCATTTAACGTCACTCTAACTTGATACCGACCTTGCACGGTCACGACAAGTACGGTTCCAAGTACCAGTCACTTGAGACGTATTCTAGTTTAAGTTACACCAAGCTGAGTATATTTCATTTGTTTCATATTTCGTATTTCTTGAGTTCAATATATTTCCATTTATTTGTTACAAGTGTTATTCCTTTCGTCACCCGTACCCGTGTTGGCGTTTATGTAACTGACGCACAGTCACTTTTCCATTTTTGGTCACGCTACAGGTGTGTCAGCTTACACATTGACAAGCTGTCAGTACCATTGATTATTCCTCCCGTTGAATAATACTCGTACTTACGTTATTCGGCAGGCTAGTGTAGACGTCTGCAGCAGTAATGTCCTCATAGTCCTGGAGCCGAGGCCGAAAATGGGTGTTCATTTTAGGAGAAGGTTTGATATAAAATTATGAAAATCTAGTCAATTCTGAGTAAGAAAATCCAAGTCTGCCATTTCAAAGCGGTTGCTTTCAAAAATGGCAGCCATTTAAAAAGTGACGAAAACGCACAAACATGACCTGTCTTTAGGATGGATGGAACTTTTATAGATGATAGATTATGTCCAAACATAGATGTTTTCACCAGTCTGCCACTTTCAACCGGTTGAAAATGCGTGGCAGACTCAATTTCAAAAATTGCATTTTTCGGGTGTAAAATTTACAGTATTTGGGACGCCTCAAATTTTCACACATGATTATATATGCCCAAATAAGGAGTTTGAGACTTGTCTGCCAATCTAAAGCAGTTGAAAAGTAATGGCAGACTTGAATTGAAATATTGCCAAATTTGGTGATAAATTTCATCAGTTTTAGGAAGATTCAAATTTCAATACGTTAAAGTACCTGTGGTATGAGAGCAATAGACCATGGTCTGCCTTGCCTAGCCAGTTGCTTTCTACCGACAGACTGAAATGCAAAAATTGCCAAATTACTGATCAAAATTTTGTGATTTTAGGATGCTTCAAATTTCGGCTCAACATTGTTCTCCTGCAATAAGACTGAAAAAGAGTAGTCTGCCTTCAGTAACCCGTTGTTTAAGTTAGGCAGACTGAAATTGAAAAATTGCAATTTTCAAGGTCAAAATGAATGTATTTTGGGAAAGTTGTAATTTTGGCATGTGATACTAGCATGTTAGTGTAGGTAAACTTTTTGACGCAGTCTGCCATCAATATTCCGCTGCCTTCTGGCGGCAGACTGAACTCAAACGTGGGAAAACAGAAATAATTTCAATTATTGACCATTTTTATGGTAAAAATGCATCTTCTTTAGGACGATTCAAATTTTGGCACATGATACTACATTGTAAGAAGAAACTTTGTGACATGGTCTGCCATCAATATCCAACTGATTTTTTCGGCAGACCAACAATATTAGGTATCTTACTTACATAATATGTTACAATTTGCCATCCCTCAACACCTTTATTAGCTGCAAGTAATTTTTTCTACATCCATTTTCCTTCATGTCCGACTGTAGAAAATATCTTTAATTTATAAATGAAACAAGGGAGAAGCAGAAAACAGAATGGGAAAACACTAAACTTCGCGTCGAAAACGGCCGTTAGGTGGGTCCCGGGTAGCCGCCCAGAATAAAACTGCCTTTTTTTCATCTTCCAGGTAAACTACAGTCTAGAAATTTTAACCGTCAGTCGGGGATAGACCACATTGCAATATTCACTCGGTTTCTCATCTGTAAAATTGTTTAAATAATACCTTTTTGTAATAATACAAATTAAATTTTGATGCTGAGCTATTGACTTGAAATTTTAAAAATAGGTCAGAACTGGATCACAATGCAATATTCACTCGGTTTTTTGTCTGTAAAATTGTTTAAATAATACCTATTTGTTTAAACAAATGAAATTTTGATGATGAGCTACATACTTGAAATTTTAAATATAGGTCAGAAATGGATGACATTTCAATATTCACTCGGTTTTTTGGTTTATTATCTTCGATAATGAACCATTGGAATCGCCCAAAGAAAAAAATTTTTTAACCCCCCCTCAAAATTTGTTGGTTTACGTTTCAAGATACGTAGATTCAGAAAATCGAATAAAAAAAAATCCGTCCGTCCGCCGTACGCCGTCCGCCGTCCCCCGTCCGCCGTCCGCCGTCCGCCGTCCGCCGTCCGTGCCACTTTGCCCAGTTAGCGTTGAGTTAAAATTACGAAATTCGGTTTCTGGGTTCGGACCAGCCCCACAATGGTCCTCGAAACTTTTCATAACCCTAGGTCAAGGGGAAGGGATTCAAAACGAAATTTAAAATTTCGACAATGTCATATCTCAAAATATTTAACTGAAACGTTTGATTTTCAGTCACTTTTGAATGACCTGAAAAATTACGAATCTTTTAAGACCAATTGGATTTTTGTGCGACCAGCCGTTCGTTCACAGTGAGCGCGCAAAGGTTTAGGAAAAACACTAATCTTTCGCGTCGAAAACGGCCGTTATGTGACCCAACCCTCAGACGCCCAGAATAAAACTACCTTTTGTCATCTTCCCGGTAAACTACAGTCTAGAAATTTTAACCGTGAGTCGGGGATAGACCACATTGCAATATTTACTCGGTTTCTCATCTGTAAAATTGTTTAAATAATACCTTTATGTAATAATACAAATTAAATTTTGATGATGAGTTATTGACTTGAAATTTTAAAAATAGGTCAGAACTGGATCACAGAACTGGATTCACTCGGTTTCTTGTCTGTAAAATTGTTTAAATAATACCTATTTGTTTAAACAAATTAAATTTTGATGATGAGCTAGATACTTGAAATTTTAAATATAGGTCAGAAATGGATGACATTTCAATATTCACTCGGTTTGTATGACATGGTATGAGTATGGTATGGTATATTATTGTATGTATGATTTGGTATAATACAGTATGGTATGATTGGAAAGAAATTCGTATGGTATGGTATGAGTACGGTGAGAATATGGTATGGTGCCGATTTGCAATACAGTCTGGTATAGACAGAAGGGTGATCTGCACAAGGAAGATAATAAACCGTTGTGTCAAGAATTTGCAGAGTTTTTTCTCATTGCAAACCTGTTCATTGTGTACCCAAGATCCTTTCCTAAAAGACCTGGCAGCGGGAAATATTATTCAACATGGTTTGAAAAGGGAAAAAGAAGTTTTGTAAAAAATCCCAATGCTCTAGGTAGTAGTCGATACCAGTGACCAACATTTTCTTCAGTAGTCGACATGGTTTTGCACTAGTAGTCGACCTACATGTGTTAGAAGTCGACAGTATCACTTGAGTCAGTAGTCGACAGGTTTTTCGTCATTCCATCGTTTTCGAATTTTACGACATCTAAATAAAACACATTCAACTGTGAATCGGAACTTGAAAATAGATTAATAAGATGTACCTAATGAAGTTATCAGACTTTTTATTTGCAAACAGCTCATTATCAGTCTCAAATTTCAATAAGTACTTAAGTAAAAAGGTATGAAAACTATAGTCGAAAACTCATTGTCAGAAAATTGACATTACAGTTGGGCTTAGGTACCTATTTACACATTTTTTTGACATTTTCATGTCTTTGCTTTGGCACATAAACTGAAACGGGAAAAATTTGTTCCCTTGATTCACCCTTTCCCTCAGATCACGTCAGAACACAAGCGACCGGCGGGAAATTACGTCAGATCCTATGACGCACGAGCGTATGGCGTAAGACGGCTGGCAGGAGGCCAACTAGTACGTCAGAGCCTATGACGCACGAGCGTATGACGTAAGACGGCTGGCAGGATAACTAGTGCGTCAGAGCCAATGACGCACAAGCGTATGACGTAAGACGGCTGGCAGGTGGCCAACAAGTACGTCAGAGCCTATGACGCACGAGCGTATGACGTAAGACGGCTGGCAGGAGACCAACAAGTGCGTCATAGCCTATGACGCACGAGCGTATGACGTAAGACGGCTAGCAGGAGGCCAACAAGTACGTCAGAGCCTATGACGCACGAGCGTATGACGTAAGACGGCTGGCAGGATAACTAGTGCGTCAGAGCCAATGACGCACAAGCGTATGACGTAAGACGGTCGGCAGGTGGCCAACAAGCACGTCAGAGCCTATGACGCACGAGCGTATGACGTAAGACGGCTGGCAGGAGACCAACAAGTGCGTCATAGCCTATGACGCACGAGCGTATGACGTAAGACGGCTAGCAGGAGGCCAACAAGTACGTCAGAGCCTATGACGCACGAGCGTATGACGTAATACGGCTGGCAGGAGCCAACTAGTGCGTCATACGACGAGACCTTTTATGTCTCTGCGCCCCCTGTCACACCCACACCGCGTACCTCGTACTTCATTTTGGTTTATTATCTTCGATAATGAACCATTGGAATCGCCCAAAGAAAAAAAAATTTTAACCCCCCCTCAAAATTTGTTGGTTTACGTTTCAAGATCGAATAAAAACAACGGTTCATTATCTTCTTTGTACAGATCACCCTTCTGTTTAGATCATTAGGCCTAAATGTCTAGATCCTAAATGTTAGATTAATTATTATTATGAATTATCACTGATAATTAGTGATAAAATTATTAATAATTATTATTAATAATTTTATCAAGTACCTAGTGAAAATTATTATAATTTATTGTTAGGTATTAATCATTTGTATTTATTATTAATAATTATTATTATTAATTATGATTAATTAATACGATATAATTCTGGGGTTTTTAATACTACGTCGGTAATAATTTTTCTATAAAAGAAGTACCTACCAACATACATTCGAAATTAGCTTCATTTCCGTAGCACGAAACGCACCTCAGAACAACAAACTCGACATCAAAGCCATATGATGTTCCAAAGAGCTTGTTAGTATGAAAATGGACCTGTATTTCAACAGTTTGATTCATGGTCGTGTTGTGAGGCACAATCTTTGAGCCCTCATTGTGAACGAACGGCTGGTCGTACAAAGCTGCGGATGGTCTTAAAAAATTCTACGGAACAAACTCTATCTTAATATGAAATAAAAAACATACCGTTCTACATGAATTTTTCGAGATATGAAATTTTCAAAATTTCAAAATTCGTTTTGAACCCCTTCCCCTTGACCTAGGGTTCTGAAAAGTTTCGAGGACCATTGTGGGGTTGGTCGAAACCCATAAAAAAAATTTCGTAATTTTAACTCAACGCTAACTGGGCAAAGTGGCGCGGACGGCGTACGGCGTACGGTGTACGGCGTACGGCGGACGGACGGATTTTTTTTTATTCGATTTTCTGAATCTACGTATCTTGAAACGTAAACCAACAAATTTTGAGGGGGGGTTAAAAAAAAATTTTCTTTGGGCGATTCCAATGGTTCATTATCGAAGATAATAAACCAAAAAACTCTGCAAATTCTTGACACAACGGTTCATTATCTTCTTTGTACAGATCACCCTTCTGTCTAGATCACTAGGTCTAAATGTCTAGATCCTAAATGTTAGATTAATTATTATTATCAATTATCACTAATTATTAACAATTTTATCAAGTACCTAGTGAAAATTATTATATTTATTGTTAGGTATTCATAATTCGTATTTATTATTAATAATAATCATTATTAATTATGATTAATTAATACGATATAATTCTGGGGTTTTTAATACTACGTCGGTAATAATTTTTCTATAAAAGAAGTACCTACCAACAAACATTCGAAATTACCTTCATTTCCGTAGCACGAAACGCACCTCAGAACAACAAACTCGACAACACTTAAGCCATATGATGTTCCAAAGAGCTTTTAGTATGAAAATGGACCTGTATTTCAACAGTTTGAGTCACGATCGTGTAGTGAGGCACAATCTTTGAGCCGTCATTGTGAACGAACGGCTGGTCGTACAAAGCTGCGGATGGTCTTAAAAAATTCTACGGAACAAACTCTATCTAAATATGAAATAAAAAACATACCGTTCTATATGAATTTTTCGAGATATGAGATTTTCAAATTTTCAAAATTCGTTTTGAACCCCTTCCCCTTGACCTAGGGTTATGAAAAGTTTCGAGGACCATTGTGGGGTTGGTCGAAACCCATAAAAAAAATTTCGTAATTTTAACTCAACGCTAACTGGGCAAAGTGGCGCGGACGGCGGACGGCGTACGGCGTACGGCGTACGGCGGACGGACGGATTTTTTTTAATTCGATTTTCTGAATCTACGTATCTTGAAACGTAAACCAACAAATTTTGAGGGGGGGTTAAAAAATTTTTTTCTTTGGGCGATTCCAATGGTTCATTATCGAAGATAATAAACCAAAATCCGTCCGTCCGCCGTACGCCGTCCGCGGCACTTTGCCCAGTTAGCGTTGAGTTAAAATTACGAAATTTTTTTTATGGGTTTCGACCAACCCCACAATGGTCCTCGAAACTTTTCATAACCCTAGGTCAAGGGGAAGGGGTTCAAAACGAATTTTGAAAATTTGAAAATCTCATATCTCGAAAAATTCATATAGAACGGTATGTTTTTTATTTCTTTTTCTTTACATGGGCTTTCCACCTCAGCTTGCAGTCGAGAGTCATGCCAATGTATTTCGCCTCGTCCGCTTAAGGTACTGTTTGTGAGTTAATATTAACTTATTAAATTTTAATGGGATTACGTATGTCTTCAGATTCGTGAAGTTTATATGGATAGGTTTCGTTTCGTTCAACTTCTTCCTAATCGCTTCGTCCATTTTAGGACGTAATGCGAGATTGCAATTCTGACTTCGCCGTCGTGTTCAGCGGTGAAATGTCCAAATGTCGGATGCAATGTGGCGATAAATAAATAATCAAAATTGTTGGAAAAGTAAACAAAATAATGTTATTTCTGGATTCGGTTGATGTTACCAATGTACAATGGAAAATAACTAAACTTGCCTAAATCTATGGCCATAGAAAAATAAACTCCCTTCTGTCTATACCAGACTGTGTTGCAAATCGGCACCATACCATATTCTCACCGTACTCATACCATACCATACGAATTTCTTTCCTATCATACCATACTGTACTATACCAAATCATACATACAATAATATACCATACCATACTCATACCATGTCATACAAACCGAGTGAATATTGAAATGTCATCCATTTCTGACCTATATTTAAAATTTCAAGTATGTAGCTCATCATCAAAATTTCATTTGTTTAAACAAATAGGTATTATTTAAACAATTTTACAGACAAAAAACCGAGTGAATATTGCATTGTGATCCAGTTCTGACCTATTTTTAAAATTTCAAGTCAATAGCTCAGCATCAAAATTTAATTTGTATTATTACAAAAAGGTATTATTTAAACAATTTTACAGATGAGAAACCGAGTGAATATTGCAATGTGGTCTATCCCCGACTGACGGTTAAAATTTCTAGACTGTAGTTTACCTGGAAGATGAAAAAAAGGCAGTTTTATTCTGGGCGGCTACCCGGGACCCACCTAACGGCCGTTTTCGACGCGAAGTTTAGTGTTTTCCCATTCTGTTTTCTGCTTCTCCCTTGTTTCATTTATAAATTAAAGATATTTTCTACAGTCGGACATGAAGGAAAATGGATGTAGAAAAAATTACTTGCAGCTAATAAAGGTGTTGAGGGATGGCAAATTGTAACATATTATGTAAGTAAGATACCTAATATTGTTGGTCTGCCGAAAAAATCAGTTGGATATTGATGGCAGACCATGTCACAAAGTTTCTTCTTACAATGTAGTATCATGTGCCAAAATTTGAATCGTCCTAAAGAAGATGCATTTTTACCATAAAAATGGTCAATAATTGAAATTATTTCTGTTTTCCCACGTTTGAGTTCAGTCTGCCGCCAGAAGGCAGCGGAATATTGATGGCAGACTGCGTCAAAAAGTTTACCTACACTAACATGCTAGTATCACATGCCAAAATTACAACTTTCCCAAAATACATTCATTTTGACCTTGAAAATTGCAATTTTTCAATTTCAGTCTGCCTAACTTAAACAACGGGTTACTGAAGGCAGACTACTCTTTTTCAGTCTTATTGCAGGAGAACAATGTTGAGCCGAAATTTGAAGCATCCTAAAATCACAAAATTTTGATCAGTAATTTGGCAATTTTTGCATTTCAGTCTGTCGGTAGAAAGCAACTGGCTAGGCAAGGCAGACCATGGTCTATTGCTCTCATACCACAGGTACTTTAACGTATTGAAATTTGAATCTTCCTAAAACTGATGAAATTTATCACCAAATTTGGCAATATTTCAATTCAAGTCTGCCATTACTTTTCAACTGCTTTAGATTGGCAGACAAGTCTCAAACTCCTTATTTGGGCATAATCATGTGTGAAAATTTGAGGCGTCCCAAATACTGTAAATTTTACACCCGAAAAATGCAATTTTTGAAATTGAGTCTGCCACGCATTTTCAACCGGTTGAAAGTGGCAGACTGGTGAAAACATCTATGTTTGGACATAATCTATCATCTATAAAAGTTCCATCCATCCTAAAGACAGGTCATGTTTGTGCGTTTTCGTCACTTTTTAAATGGCTGCCATTTTTGAAAGCAACCGCTTTGAAATGGCAGACTTGGATTTTCTTACTCAGAATTGACTAGATTTTCATAATTTTATATCAAACCTTCTCCTAAAATGAACACCCATTTTCGGCCTCGGCTCCAGGACTATCAGGGAAGTGTTTGCAGCAGACAAAAGAGCCGATAGAAGGAAACTTCCCGTCCGCTCGTTTGCATCGCACCACCCGCTTTTCATGCAGCTCACAATCCCTGTAGGCGGCCATGTGATTTTTAATGAACATTTTCGGGTCCGATACAATCTTTGTGGGGCCCTATTCCAACGAGAAATGTTACCTAGACACGGTTTGTGAAATTTGAAGAATCGGTCTCCAGGCAAATACCTCGGCTTCCCTGGGCGTGAGTCGCTGTTACACATCCCAAAAACGCAATGTTCGGTAGTCATAATTGTGCTTAAAAAACTAAAAAAATAATCGAGATCACCAGATCACTACGACAAACGCCACAAGTGAACCTACGTAACACAAAGCAGCCATGTTGGGTTTCGTGGTTTGCCACAACAAGTCCCAACTGATAAGGACGCACATGCGCAGTATCGGTGAAACCGTCTATTCCGATATCTCATTCTGTCATCAGATTATAGGTACCTAGCCATGGAAGAAGGAATCATTCTTCCATGATACCTAGCAGACGAACCGTGAAGAACATCTCAAGTAACAACCACGTTTCTTCATCTTCAAGCTGCTCCAGTTGGAGAAAGGAATAAGATATCGCAATTTTGATTTCACCATCGTGTTCAGCGTTCACTTCGGAAGGAACATAATAATATATAATAATAATTATATTATAATTATAATAATTATATAATAATTATATATATTATAATTATATATAATATATAATATAATATATTATATATATTATATATAATTATAATATATTATAATAAGGAACATATTATGCCTTTTAGGCATTTGCGTCTCACAGTTTTGCCCCTGGAGGCAGTTCCGCCCAGTCTTCTCCCAGGAGTTTGTCAGGTGCCTCTTGGTCGTACCTAGTACTGTGTTCCCCGCCCGCATCGCCTACTCTGTTTTGCTGTAAGTACGTTTTTTCCTAGAAGTTACCCTGCCTTTTTGGCATATGTTCCTCTGTGTGCATATGGATTTTCTGCCTCACAGGCAGTGTTCCTCTATGTGTAGTACGTTTTGCATGTCTTTGTAGCATATCTCATGGCAACACCCCACATCGTCACTTTTCGCCAAAGTGAGGTAATATTTTCCTGCCTAAAAAACATAATATGTTATATTCATATAATATTATTATGTTCTGCTTGGTGTGTGTCTCCTTCCAACGATATCTGACCCTAGGAAAGAAAACTAACTCCAAAATGGTGCCAAAATGTCAATAATATCAAAAGAACGGCTAAGTTTGTTGTAAGAATTTCTGTACTACTCTTAGGGGTCAAAGTACAGCACGAGTACACCACAGCTGCAATCTGGCAGCTTCTTTGGCAAGAAAAAATGTTTCAGCTGGAGTGAGAATCCAATCAGTTCTGGTTTAGGCAAAGAAACCAACAGAAATGGAATAAGGATTCGTTGCAATTCTCTTGAAGGACCAGCTCGACAGCTTGGAGTTGCACCAACTCTTTTACTTTTGATATTTTCCTTGACTAAGTAAAAGAAATTAGGTTTTTTTTCTTTTTGGAGCTCTTTTTCAATAACCTATCCACTTACCTACTAGTAAAGTTGTTTTTGGCAATATTTAGGATAATATATTACATTACATTGTTATTATAATGTTTGGTAGGTAGATTACCAAATTCAGATTCATATTACGAAGAAGTTTGGAAGAACCAAGACGATTTTGGAAGAAGTTAAAGATTCAAAAACCAAAATTCACACGCCATTTTCAAAATGTCGGTGGCAAACTCGGACGTTACGTCCATCCATTTTCTTTCCAGGCCTTCACAAAGATCTTCTCTAGGATGAAGCATTCCTTAGTGTTTTCACACTGATTTGATGACTTAACCCTGCAATGGTACTTATGGTGCTTTGAAAAGAAGTTCTAGATCCCCTCAGTATGTGCCCAGCCGCTCTGCAGTCATCTTGGGGTGAATAAAAACATGATTTTTGGAATCCACGCACTCAGAAACATAAGATCTACTTATTTTGGAAGGTGAAGTGGTACAATTAAAATCGCTCACGACCACGTTTTTGGGGGGTTCTGGACCACTGTGCACTTGTCGTGGCCGCCATTCTGGCAATTAATATGACTGCCAGTTTCTAAATTTATAGACGTTGATAGACGCCGTATAGACGTTGGTAGACCCCGTCTAAATGTTGATAGACGCCTCTAGGCGTGATATTCGCCTCTAGACTTTGATAGACGCCGTCTAGACGTGATAGACGCCGTCTAGACGTGATACACGCCTCTAGAAGTGATAGACGCCTCTAGACGTTGATAGATGCCGTCTAGACGTGATACACGCCTCTAGAAGTGATAGACGCCTCTAGACTTTGATAGATGCCGTCTAGACGTGATAGACGCCGTCTAGACGTGATACACGCCTCTAGAAGTGATAGACGCCTCTAGACGTTGCTAGACGCCGTCTATACGTTGAACGATGAACATCCAGAGTCGCCGCCTAGACATCGATAGACATCGTCAAGACATCTTGCAGAAGCCAATTGACAAATCTCCCTCTGGATGACCTCATGTGCCACCAGTCGCGGGTAACGGCCCTCTGGCATCCTGAGTGCCTTGACAGTGTAACGACAGGCTATTGAGAGAGAGTACACATAGATAGGATCGGCACCAGTCTCCAGAAAAACAAATTAGCTTGGGGTATTTCTTGGCAGTCCAAATATCATTTTCATAAAGTAGGTACCTCAGGACCTGCTCCAATGAGTTACACTGTGTGAACCCTGTTACCTGCGCCCCATAACACAAAATTGCCCTCACAACGGCATTGAATATATCATATTTTAGTGTAGAAGGCTCAAAACCTCAAAATGGGAAAAAATTTACTTAAAATGGCCATGTTGCTCTTACTACGACGAATTGTAACTAAAATCTAGTTTTAAATACATATTCAGTGTTTAATCAACTTGTTGTGGTGTAAACCTTACAAACACACAGGCCCGCCAAGTCGTCTATATTTATAAATATGGCCCAGCTGTTCAAAAGTTTGCCGGCCTCTGGTCTAAACCATTTGAGTTTTTATTCGCGACACTACCTCGCGAGGAAAACCACCATTGCCTAAACTGGGCTCAACAATGACATTGTGTTCTTTCATGGAATAATTTTTGTTCCATTTTGTTTCAGAGCTGTTTTTACAACCAGAGCAGAGACGCTTTCTTTGGGGCCTTTCGTATATTTAATCATTGTGTCTAGAAAATGTCATTTAAAGGACACGAGAGTGATTGTGGCGGCGGGTGAACGGTTGGGGGTATCAAAAGCTAAGGAAGTTGGCCGAGTGACTGGAGCGAGAGGGTCTGACCGGTAATTAGACGGCCAGGCCTCTTGACGCTCCAAATAAAAGGCAGTCAATTGTGGGGCCCTCCATCGGGATGTCGGCTGAGAGCCGGTTAGTGGTTATGGTGGAACGAGTAGGAAGAGTGTGGGGGGTTGTCAGGGACCAACCAATGAGCAAGCGGGGATTTTCACCCGAGCTCGTCCCCTTTCTCTTCAGATGTCTCTTGGATATTTAATTACTTGGCCATCAGAAGAGGAGAGCGACAGTGATTGGACCGAAAGGGGCCGCCAGGGACGTGGCTGGCGACTTTAGGGAACCACAGACATTCTCATCTCGTCCTCCGAAAATCCACCTACTCCACTATTTACTTTAATTCCAGTCGGAGAGAAAAAGAATACTCCGGTCATTGGGGAGCTGAAAAAATAATTGCCCTCTTTTCATTCATGGAAGACAACGTGACAGCATTAATTTTCCAAACAATCAAAATCACGTTTAAGACGAACTGGACGCTCTTGAAATTTTAAGGAACTACATTGTCACAATACTAAAACTAAGCATATAAGTAACAAATTATTACGTATCACTTAGGGCATTTGTATTATACTTATCTGAAATTACAACTTTTAGAAACATTGAAAAAGAACAAATCATATTGTTGTCACGTGTTAATTGTTTCACATGTTATGGTCTACTTTGGTCAACTAGTTAGTGATGCTGACTGTAAGTAGGTAATGTGTCATCAGATTCTTTCTTTATGTTTATGAGAGTGGGGGTAGTTCTTCAGGTGAGACTGTTTTCAAGAACCATGCGTTCCTTCTGTACTGACTACCATTCCTGGCTTCAATGATGTAAGATCTTGGTTGTGGTCCTCTTCTCAATATAGTGGCTGCTTGCCAATTCCTGGGCTCCATTCGGAAGAGGACTTCTTCCCGGTTTCTGCACCATGTCACAATACTAAGACTAAGTATATAAGTAACAAATTATTACGTATCACTTAGGGCATTTGTATTATACTTATCTGAAATTACAACTTTTAGAAACATTGAAAAATAACAAATCATATTGTTGTCACGTGTTAATTGTTTCACATGTTATGGTCTACTTTGGTCAACTAGTTAGTGATGCTGACTGTAAGTAGGTAATGTGTCATCAGATTCTTTCTTTCTGTTTATGAGAGTGGGGGTAGTTCTTCAGGTGAGACTGTTTTCAAGAACCATGCGTTCCTTCTGTACTGACTTCCTGATGTAAGATCTTGGTCCTGGCTTCAATGATGTAAGATCTTGGTTGTGGTCCTCTTCTCAATAATATTATTATAATAATATTATAATATATTATAGTGGCTGCTTGCCAATTCCTGGGCTCCATTCGGAAGAGGACTTCTTCCCGGTTTCTGCACCATGTCACAATACTAAGACTAAGCATATAAGTAACAAATTATTACGTGTCACTTAGGGCATTTGTATTATACTTATCTGAAATTACAACTTTTAGAAACATTGAAAAATAACAAATCATATTGTTGTCACGTGTTAATTGTTTCACATGTTATGGTGTGTACTTTGGTCGACTCGTTAGTGATGCTGATCGTAAGTAGGTAATGTGTCATACATGGATACGAGTCGCAATGTACATAGGACGAGGTTCCTCACAGTGTCCCACCATACTACGTACCAAAGTCTCCTCCATCAGGACACATTCTCCGGAAAACCAAGTAACATATTTAAAGTGTCGATACTCTAAAAAACGTGTCGTCAATAGTCGCCTTTTATCACTGCCTCTGCAATGATTCAATCGTTAATGAATAGTTTGGAATAAGTTATATAACCGCTTAGCTTAATTAAATTAAAACGTGTAATACTTTTACCTGTAAATACTGTAAAATACGTGTAATTTATGACTGGACACTACTCATGATAAAATACTAGTGATTACACCAACCAATTACTGGAAATCACTACATAATCAGTGGTAATCACTAATGTTTACTGATTCAATCATTTCAACCGAAAATGATGCATTTCTGTAAGGGTATTGTTATATTTCTCTTGTCTAATGGAGATTATGATTTTTGACTGGTTTTTGACATGGTTGTTCAACGCTACCGGATCTAACTGAGACGAGATTGTAATTCTCCCAAGACACTAGGGCTCATTCCAATGGGCGACAATGCTCTCCCTCACAATAATTAAATTATGACCAATCAATTGAATAATAATTGATTTATAGATTATTACTAGTGATGATACTCGTGTAATGATTATGATATTCATGTAGTATTCCACACTATAACAATATATGCCCAATAAGCTTGAATACACGACGGTATTATTGAAACACGCTGCTGATTTAGAGCGCTTGCGGTGATCATCTGACTTTATAATAACCCGCCAATTGCAATCCCGAGATCTTATGAATATGCAGGGCTTCCTATCAAGTAAGTTGTTCTCCTCAGTAATATAGTAAAGCTGTGGGCTCCTCTCGGTTCGAGCCGCTCCGCCCTGAATACATACGGGCTCTTGAGTATACGTAATTTTTTGAAATACCTTACGAGTAGGTTGTACGTTTTACGCGTGGAAATGGCTGGTTCGTTAGTTGTCCCGGGGTTGATTTTCGAATACAGAACAAGTAGCATAACACCATTTTAGCATAAAAAACGCTTCAACTGAGAACGAAAACGTTACGAAATTGTGTGACGAAATCGTTGCTGGAGAAATTAAGTTCCTTATTTTCTGTCCCATAGAAATCGTTTACCACACATTGGTAATAAGCACTTGATATAACAAACATCACACATCTCGCGCTGCCAATTTCCCTCTGCTTGCCCTCCTGATCACTAGGGTAAATGTACCAGTGGCTGACATGTTAAGGAAAATATTGCGAATTTCAAGGCTGGCCAGTTTATTAGCAACTGGAGCAGTCTCAGCTACTGGTAGGGACATTTACCCTATCGGTCAGTAGTCAGAGAGCACTACACCTGGTGCATCGCGAATTAACCGAATAGCTTCATACCTAAATACGTACAGTTACCCAATAGCTTTAAGATTGCCCATATTTGAATGAGATGTTCCAAACATCACATTTTACATCAAACCATTTATTTCTTCGACAATTCGCTCTTATAGCCATGCTGCATGACTGTTTTCTGTGTTTTTTTTTTTTTTTTTTGTGTGTGTTTTTTTTTTTAATTGCAAGGAGCTCTAAAAAGTAGCAACCTCATGTTTGGGAATGAATTGGCTCATTTTAGAGTCCAATGTAGTACATTTTAAAAGCGTCAACCACTTCTTTCCTCATGATTAAAGACCGGATTTCAATAAAATTGCATATCCATTTCGCTTTATGTAAGGCGAGCGCAAATTCTTCCTTTATCCGAGTTGCCTTCTGTTACAGAAGATGCTCTGGTTTGAATTTCATTGTGCATATTTTTGCATAATCGGACTGTTGCTGCATATTCTTACATATTCGGAAGGAAAATAGTAATGCTGCATATTTTATTGATAATCAATAACGTTTGAAGATTTTTGGTGATGGGAAGAAAATACAATATAGTTTTTAAGTACAAAAATCAGACGAAGAGGGTGATTTTGATTACTTGAGTAGGGTCACCAAGTGTTCAAAAAGTCTTGAATTTGGTCGGAAATCTCCAAGTTTTCCGCCCACTTAGCCTTCATCAAATCCCACTTGTCGTTCATATCATTGATACTGACTAGGGTAGAGGAAGGTGGTGTTGATTTGAGACAAAGTTTGGAGTTGATCGAGGAATGCTCCGTAAAAATGCAGGCGATTCCTGGTACAAATGGGATAAAATTATAAGTTTTGGTCCACACGCTTGCAGAAAAATAATGGTATAGAAACATTAAAGAATGTTAACCAGATTTTAATGGTAGAGGATGTACCCAGTGAACTGACGGAGCATTCTTGCCGGGTTATTTTAAGCAATTTTCCGTCTACAAACACATTCTCTCGGACCGTCGTCAAATCTTCATTCAAGACAACCTTGAAATGTGTATTTTTGTAAATATTAATTATGATAAATTTTCAAATCTGTAAAGAAGATGAAAAAGATAGAAAATTATTTTAAAACTGTTGTGTTCCATTTGTAAGGTGTACTTATAGTTCTATGCCAAGAAAATAGTAGAATTTGAGCCAGATAAGTTTGATTATAATTGAGTGAAGTATGTACAGAAAAGTTGAAATCTTCTCATTTCCAACTGTGGATATTCCCACTCGTGTTACTGCGAAATGATAATAAGGTGAAAGAAACATGAGTAGTCATTGTCACCTATTGTTAGATTTCATTAATTAAGAATAGTGTACGAATACTTACGAATAGTGTGAACGTTGCAAAAAGTTGTAAATAGTAAAACGAATATTGTTCTGTAAAAGCAGCTATTACAAAATATTTTTTACAAAATGAGAATTTCATTCAGATCATTCCTTAGTGAAACTTAGTGGTAGAGTGGTTTTTTCCAAGTTCTGAAACTTAATTTCTCGAATTTCACAATATTTTTTTGAGCATATTTGTCGCATACTTCATTAGTTTTTACAGCATATTCTATGCTGCATTGAAATCCGGTCTTTACTCATGATACACTTTGCCTCGGTAAAATGCTTCGTGAGGGACCACGGGGCGCGATCAGTTATTCAGTACTGGCAAGACTGAGCGGCCACGCGTTTTTAGCATAACCAACGCCTAGAAAGGCTCGAACACCGGTTGGTGGCGATTGCAAGAAGTGTAGTTATTTTCAACCGTTTCGGTTTTGTTTTGCAATAACGAGCTCGTTAGCCTTCAGGAGAGATGGAAAAAGGATAATATCGAACCCTAACATATCTGTTGGTTTATGTTTCAACACACCGACGTGGTAGCTTTAATATGGTATATTAAAACCCCAAAATCTTGTTAGACGCCTAGGAACGACCCCTCATTTAACGTGAGCGAGAAATTCTTGAACCCACCAGTGGGCCAGTTCCCAACTGCCCTTTACAATCGGGCGCAAACATCGTATATCAGCTGACACCCATTGTTCGTGTAGATGAGCGCATTTTGAATAACGTAGATAGGACCGTTTAACCTTTTATTTAATACATTTCGAAGTTGTCTAACAATCGATATCAGGAAAATATGCATAAGAAGAAGGTTATGGCTGGAAATCTGTGGCCAACCAATGCTCCAGCACAAAGGAAAATATTAGGTCTATTTGATTATCTTACCTACTGAAATGGCATGAACCAGCACAAAGGAAAATATCAAGACTGTCTGGTTACTGGTGGAGGAGGGGCATGTAGAAACGACTAAACAATTACCCAAAAAGTACCCGTCTAATAATGTGGATGACGTAAAATTGTAAATTATTGAAATAAATTACTGCTTCGGAAATTATTAAAGTAAAGCAGTGCCTAAGGAGCAGCTCCTTTTAACTGAGTATTATTTATGTACAGATTGGGGAACATCTAAAGTAGTACCTACCACGTATCAACCACGTTTCTTCATCTTCAATGTGCTCCAGTTTTGGAACGAAATTTAAAAAAAATATACCTTTAAAATGAGGTGTCACTTGTCTGTAGTACAGACTGATGTATTTTGGGGAATTTATTGGTAACTTCTGCAAAGAAAGAGAGAAACAAACGTCCGCCGAGTATCGTGCCAAAACTGGAGTCTTTGGAGTCTGTATCCGTTGGAGCCTTTGGAAATTCAGGGGAATCATCATTTGAGGATCTTTGTAAATGAAATAAGTAAAATTGGGCAATCCCTCTTGATGGACCTGTTCCTGTAACTGATCCTTTCCTCAAGAAGGCAGCTGTCACGCTCCCAACAAGTTACTTTTCACTTTGTTCCAATCAGGAGGCACCTTTCACTTTTGAACCCCAGTCCAGCAGAGTTCCTCGAACTCATCAGGGGCTGGTACCCAGGGGGCGAAGCGAATGCCCATGAAGGAGTTCAGGCCGGAACTTCGTGGGTCTAGAGCTAGGAAGCCTGGTCGCCCCCCTCAAGAATGGCAAAGGTAGAAGGATCAGGGCTGGGCTTCATCCAGGCAAACCTCCACAGGGCTGAAGTGGCCTCTGCCTCCCTCTGTGAGACGTTTGCCTGGAGGAAGCTTGACATAGCCCTGATTCAAGAGCCCTGGGCAGGCAAGGACAGAGTGAAAGGAATCCCCTAAAGCTCAGGTATGCTGGTATACTGTAGAGATGTAGAGCGCTGCCGGGCAGCCATACTTGTCAATAACAATGTATCATATATCCCCATGCCGGAGTTTATTTCTAGGGATTTAGCAGCAGTAATCCTAGAGGAGCATACTGATCTGGGAAGCAGGTACATAGTGGTGGCGTCGGCCTACTTTCCCAGTGAAGAGGAAGAAGACCCTAAAACGTCTGGTAGACTACTGCAGGCAGAGGAATATTCATCACCTCATTGGCTGTGACGCCAACGCTCACCATGTGGTGTGGGGTAGCACCAACACAAACAGTAGAGGTGAGTCACTTTTAGATTACTTATTACCATGCCAGGGCCATTACTAAGGTTCTAAATTAAGTTGGGGGTTAGTCACAATAGATCTTTTGGTCTCGGTGACAAGGGGTTCCTCCCGCCCCTCTTCGGAAAAAAATAAAATAAATCTAATACATTTCCACACACGTCTAGACGTTTCATTTTCTACTTTTACCTTGAATTTTGAGGGAAGGGATTATAAATTTTTGGTCAATTCAAATTTTTTGTTAGGTTTATTTACCTACCATTAAATGGTACGTTATTGAAAAACATAAAACCAAAAATATGGACAAAGTGATTTTATAAATTTCATTTCTGAAGCACAGGGTATGTTATTTCATACTCTGACGCAGGCGACGGGTTAAAAAAATATCCTTATTTACTCACGTTATGTAAACCTACCACATATTTGAATAAATCCGAGAGCTAGCCGTCTACTCTGCCCGATGCACTTCCCATGTTAGTTTTCTTTCTCGGAGACACTCTAAGCCGTACCATCCTTTCAGATCCGGGAATTTGTTGACTGCATACTTTCTCATCTCAGCTTTCAAATTGTGACGTGTGATGGGGGGGGGGGGGGTACCGTTCAAACCCGTGAAAAGCCAACTATGATTGATGGGGTTGTCGAGCGGAAAAAAAACTGTGGAGAGGACGAGGTCCGGGAGCGTAACACATACTTAAGGCAATGACAACATACACTTACATTGTGAGGTTGAGATGATGAATCCCGGACTTGAACGAGGAGTGACGTTGAGGAATGGGCGCCTCTGCTCGGTCGTGTTCACTTAATGATAAACGACTCTCTTAACGCGTGTTAAGGGGAAAGTGGACTAATGTGGGCGCACCAACTTCGGCGTTTTCGTGTTATCCGCCGACGAAAAACCCTAGGGAGGAAAAGCGACAGTTGGTAGTTAGCGAGAAGATGGACAGGGCCAAGAAGAAAAACACAACTAACATCGTATTAAGTACATGTGGATTGAGAGTAAATTGATAAAAGTAGCGCATTAACCGCAATGTCAACAGTCGAACGGTTTGATTGTCTGATGTTTAGGTAGGAGCAGCTTTTACTATACCAGCTGAAACCAAATGTCACCACCTCTGCAGAACTGGAGTTCCAGTGACCTTTCGATCGTCCAACATCAATCGGCGAAAATGTTTTCAAAAGTATAAATCCCCCACAGAACTCACCCTATAATGAAACTTCAAAAATTGCCAAACCCCCAAGTTTAGTGCTTTTATAAACTAATGCAAGTGTAAAATAATATTTCTAATGCGGAGAGATGGCCAAATTAATATTTGCCAGATTCCATCGACAACTAATTTGATACCTACATTCTTCATTTCTTGTGAAATGAAGAATGTAGGTAGAAGTTGAATGATGAAAAAATTTAGTGAGAACAACAAAATATTTAATAAACAGTAAAAGATTCAATTAAAAATTTAAATCATTAAAATTTAAATGGCACGGCTGAAGCCCAGTCATCTGAGGAGAGGAAGAAAAAGAGGAAGAATTACAAATATCTGATTGCAGTGATCACCTTCCAGTTCAATGCCACAGGGGAACCGCAAGCTCATAGCAGGTGCCCCTGGCTGTATGTGTGTATTGCCTGTATATACCTATTCTAGCACGCGTGAGTGAGTGTCTCCTGACTGTTTTACCATCGAGCAGGGCAGAGCTGGCTGGTCGCGGTTGCCCTTGTAACGCGCAGGCGTCGCTTTCACTGGAATGCAGATGCCGGAGAATTGATAATATCCCTCGATTGTTAATATCCGTGCTGTTCATAGTTTTTAGTTGTTCGTTTGGTTTTTATCTTCCTAAAATGAACGTTTCGCGAAGTTGTAGCAAAAAATCGACAGGTGCCAGATCTCAAGGGCTCGTCACTGTGAGTACACTAGACATTTTAATGTTGAGAACTACAAACTAAATACCAATGGTTATCAAGGTGTAGTTCAAAAAACCTATTGTTGCCCATGCATTTTGTTTTCCTCTGAAAAAACCCCATAGTGTCGTGGTTTTCAAAGAAAAGGAAGCTATTGTTCTCGGTCCAAAATTTTTAAAACTCAAATTTCCGAAAAATTTGAATACCAAAATCCGTTTCAGACCATCCTGAATCCACTGCCAAAAGACACCAAAAATTATATGTAGTTACTTATCCCCAAAATGATCTTATAAGTCCTACAGCTAGAGTCATTCTAGATGACATTAAATGTGATCTAGCTAAATCTCTTTTTCATTTTTAGGGTGAGAGAGTGCGGTACCCTCATGTCCAGAGCCACGCTACGCTCCTTGTATGCAATTATGTTTAATTACTTCAGTAAGTATCAGTTATTACACTTGAGAGTGTGGTGTAAGCACAGCTGAACAACAGGTAATATTGTGGTAGTAGATAAACCAGGGTTGTAAACTTCCCAGCAACTAGTCACTCCTATCACAGAACGCCATTTGTGAAAGGGATGATATCGTAATAGGGACACATTGAAGAGATGCTAATGATTCCAGTCCCTCAGAAGCCACTAATATGCCGAACGAAGTAACACACCTAAGATCGGTGAAACATTTTTCATCGGCTGCATATCTACGTCAACCCATCGACAAAGGAAAACCTTATTCAAGGTTGAGGAGTTACTCACAGAAGAGTTAGCAATTGTCATCCCTCTTAATCCGTGCATCAGATTAAGAACGGTATTTGTGGAGCAAGTGCATGAAGACCTTTTAGACCTGTCCAACACTGAACATACTTATGTCCCTGTTCCTGTGACGTTTAGACAAATTGGAAGCAAAAAATACTACCTACGTGCTCCAATTCAAGTCGATTTGTAGTAAGATTTCATTTTGATGTCATCTGTCACGTTTTCGTTAACTAGTATACCTAATAATGCTTGCGTCTTACTTTAATACACGGTTCTATTTATATTCCAAGAGTTTTTTAGTGTTTAAATTTAGGAGTTTGTTCAAGTTTTGAGAATAAAACAGAGTTACCTACCTAGTTACGTGTGTATTCCGGATATTCAACTTTTCTTGGTTTTACTGCGTTGTTAAAAAGTCAGACTTCCTACATTGGCCTCTAGACTATTTGTAGCATCTAATCTAGCCTAGGTATTGAGCAAAAACTGGAAATTTTCCCTTAACTTGTATGATACTGGTGCCACCACCCTACACTGATTGACTTGGGGTCGTACTTGATACCTTGATTTATTGAAGTTCTTGAGTACGTACTTGTGCGTTGAATACAAAACACAAGGTCATAAATTAAAAAGGTTATGAACTTTCAATATAGTAATTTCCCAGAATCGAGGTGAAAAGTTGTTTTCAAAGGTTATTTATGGTATCTCACATTTCATACACTTGCGTAACGTTGGAAGGTTGACAAGACACGGGATTTTCAAAAGGTGGCAGAAGCCGCTGGCAAAGTGACAGACACAGAAGCTGATTTTTCGGGGGCGGCATGTGGGCTTAAATGTCTCCGAAGAGAACATGCTCAGTCGCCCGCGAAGAGATAATATTCAGGTGGAGGGACCTTTGCCATATTATCTCCCACACATACCGTACCATGTACATGGAGCCGATTCCTCGTCTTCATCTGGGATAATCCCGACCGTGGTATAAACCGATGAAAAAAAATCAGAGGCGAAAATGAGAGAGTATCGGAGAATACTTTAGTAGGTACATATCAGGAAGTAGATTAGGTTCCATAGGTTTCAAACAACACTAAAATGCCTGACTCGATTGATCACGTCCATGACCACGTCTAATGACCACGTGTAAAGCATTAAACATTTATTCATGAGGGGTGACTATTATTTTGGGACTAATACACATCGATGGAAAAGGTTAGGGGCGTTACTCGGAGTAGTACCATTTACACCCCATGATTCATGAAGTTATTAGATAATAACATCGTAATGAATCAAACCTATTAAAATAACATAATGAGAGATATTAAACCAAGGTACCCCATAAAAACCTTATTTCAAAAATGTGGTTCATATTATTGCCTTAGTTTTAACTCTCATCTATTGTTTAATCGTAGCCCTGAAAATGATGGCGTAAGTAATTCATAATTTAACCCAAAACGACTCGGAAGAACTCAAATAAAACGGGACTCGGAATGTAGCAGAGAAGTACCTACGAGTCGTACTTAAGCCCTCTGTTGATGAATACATCCGACCAACTGATATCCAGTGCTATTCAGAAGTTGTTCAGATAGCAATGTAATTTATAGTGGGAGAGCGGAAAGTTTTTATAATAATGGAGTTGATGTGCACCTTCCGAACTTATTGAAACTGCAATTCAAGTAGTATGTGGCTCATGGTTATCCGTAGCAATCACCTACAGTCCGCGAATCAGTGGATCCGCTGATCTTTTCCCCCTTTGGTTTAGTAGATTTGGTTTACTTATGTAGACTTGACGTGAGGGAAGGAATGAAGTGTTGTTTTTTGAGGGCAGAGACATTTGTTTATTCCCTTTCCTTCCACAAGCATTTGGACGGCTTGCATAATAAATCACTCTGACGTCACCGGGGCTCCCAAGACAGACTATTTCATTTTGAATAATACACCTAGTTCTTGGGAAAGATCTCAGACTCTCATTCTGGTCTCCGCCCACCATCTCGAGGGAATCACTGCAGGGGGCGTATGAAAAAGTTCCACGAGGACTCCCGCAAGACCTCAGTCTCTTACTTCGACTGACAATAAGGCGATTCCCAATGACATCGGAATCTTTCAATAGTTTCAGACTTTTCCCTTTCAAAGTCGAATGTTGACGTTAAGATGCTCCGGGTCTGTTCGGTGGTTTGGTCTTCTCGTTATGAGGTCCCTTTTTCCCTCATCATCAACTAAATTACATTTGAAGTTAGACTGGGCAAGTACAAAATAACAGGACAGGAGTTGGGGCTAATTCTGAGCAGATCTGTAACACCAGGCCGACAAACTGAGTCATCCATGGAATAAAATGGATTACACTGCTCTACAAAAAAAAAGTGACCTGAAAGTTGCCGGCCTCATTTTATCATTTATCATTTTGAGGGTGCTGAATCCGAATCCGTTTTTTTTTCGATTTTTCGACGTTTTTATGGTTTTTTACAACAACTTGACGGTGCATTTTCCTGGTCATCACGAACTTCGTCCAAAAAAATTACAACGGGGCTAGATTTGTACGAAATTTCATGCTGAATCAAACATGACCCCAATTTCTTTTTCGCATTGATCCAAACCCTCTAAATCCCCCAAAAACCTACTAAAAACTGTAAAAATAGAGTTTTTTAGCCTATTTTTCACTTGCATTTTCGTTTTTGTTGACTCCAGTGGACCTGCCACAAAATATCGAAAGTGTATTCGGAAGTGTACACTCTCGTGCGTTGAATTAGACCAACTGGAACTCTCAAAAGTTGTAATTAGCGACGTTACGATTTTTTAGCGCTTGACAAATGGAATTGATTTTAGCGAAATATGGTGAAATGGCCTCGAAATTAGTAATTAAATGGGATCACCTGACTCAGTGAATTTATCTTAGGAATCCGCACTAATTTGGATTCAACATGATATTTCCTAAAACTCTAGCCCCATTATAATTTTATTGGACGAAGTTCGTGATGACCAGGAAAATACACCGTTAAGTAATAGTAAAAAACCCATAATAACGTCAAAAAATCTAAAAAAAAATCGCCGAATTGAAGAAAAAAAAGACAACTGATTCGGATTCAGCACCCTCGAAAACCCCCATCCATGATAAAATGAGGCTGGCAACTTTCAGGTCACTTTTTTTGTAGAGCTGTGCGATATAACCAAGGGCTTGAGATTTGTGATACCAGGAAAGAAAATGAGAAAAATGATTATGAAAAAGGAAATCACATTTTATTACTACTTACATTAATATTGCTACTTATCAGACAGTTCAGGATTTGTGAAATACTTGGCATGCTCCTTCCTTTTCTGTTTCCCTTTGAGGATGGCGGCTTTGAAAAGCGAACAATACAAATTGATAGCAGCGGGCGTGTCGTCGTTGCCAGGGATCGGGTAAGTGATTAGGTTTGGGTTGCAGTTAGTGTCGACCACGCCGACGACCGGTATCGCCATTTTGGCCGCTTCGGTGATCGCCAGATGTTCGTCGAGGATGGTTGTGAGAGTGTTGAAAACGACTATGAGGTCTGGGAGGCGAGTCATGGCGCCGAACATCATCGTCGAGTTGGTGAGCATCCCAAGTCGCCAGTAGCGGGTATGAGCGAACTCTGCGACGTCCTTAGCGAGCTTTTCTACGGCAAAGGCGTTCTGAGGGTTCTGAAAAATGAAAAAAACATTTCTATAAACAAGTATTTGTGAGCACGTCTTAGTATTTTCAATAATCTCCTATTCATGAGAAGTAGTACCACCTACTAGGCCAGGAGTTACTCAAAATGGAGAGTAGACAAGGAATCAACCAACTACACAGATCTGCAAATAATTGGGTTCTGGTTGTTGAGCAGCTGGTGGTCATTTCCGAAGTAATTTTCTGCGTAGAATCTGAATCCGAGCTCAGAATTGTCCATCACGTCTGAATTTGAGGTTATGTTACTTGACGTTATGTACCTAGTACACGAAAAATGGCTAATTTGGATATCTTTGAGGTTACATACAGACTGGACAAAATTTTTCTATTTTTTTCTACGCGTTACATCATCTAGGACTACTCTTTCCCTTTAAAATGAGACTTAGAATGATACTGTAAGATGCTTCTTTCGAAAATTATGGCAATTCTTTTGTGAGGGATGTAATAATGAAGGAATGTAATACTCAGGGTGAACCAAAACTAGCAAACGTAAATTCAAAGGATCTAACTTCGAATGTCGAAAATCTCGTCCGCCATATTGAATTACTCATTTTGAATTTTTTAAATCTTTCAGATTCAAAGTCAGCGACATCCAATACCTTCATATGGCATATTATACCAAACTTGGCAGAAAAGGGTCAATCGTCAAAAATCTCGTCCGTCATATTGGAGCCGCCATCTTAAATTTTTGGAATCTGACCTCAAATTCGTAATAATTACTAATTATTAGTATCCTCGAAAACCTCCTAGTTATATGATTACATGGTTTAAAAATTGTATGGTAAAAAAGGGTTTGTGTAACCTCACCTTAAACTTTTTTGTACCATTAGTTGACACCCTCGCAGAGCGAATGCCCCAATAGGTGACAAGGGGCCGCCCCATTAGCTGACATGAAGTCGGCAAAACTAAAAACATGACTATAAGAGCGAATTTTCGAAGAATTCAGGTTTTATGTAAAATCTCTCCACAGGAGAACAAATTTTCTACCAATTTTCTACATCTTCAAAGTGCTCCAGATTAAGAACGGAATAGGATATCGTAATTCTGATTTCACCACCGTTTTCTGCGTAAAAAACCTTTGAGGTGTGAGCCTGTGAGACTGTTTCATTTTTGGAATTTATGGGAAATATCCGAGAAAAGAAAAAAAAAGGAGGGTAGCTGATGTTCCGGTAGCTGACATGTGTTGATCCAGTACATGACCCCCGGTCAGGCACTGAAAAATGAAATCTGCATCGAAATCACGTTTATTGGCATACCCGGTGCAGCTACCAAGAATGATAAAATAAGAAATAGGAAGGTTTGAAGAAAACGGTCGGATGTACCAGTTTCTGACAGGGCCTGTCAACTACTGGATGAATGCTGATTTCATGTACCAGTGCCTGACATCCGTTAAATCCTCAAGTAAATTAAATTTGACGATTTGGGGTGTTGCCGTGAGACCCTCGATATATTGTGTTTCATGCGTTGTAAATTTTAGAAACCAGGGTTACAACGCATGAAACACAATATATCGAGGGTCTCACGGCAACACCCCACATCGTCACTTTTGGCCAAAATGAGTTATGCATACCATTCGAAGTGTCTTCCCCCGGCGGATCGATCCAACTGTATAAGTTAGGTAACACTAAATCTCACGATTTATTTCGCTGAATTACTCAGTAAACATAGTCCTTGGCTGGTTTTTTGGCTCTGCCGAAAAGTCGCCCAAATGACAATGTGGGAAGTTGCCGTGAGACCCTCGATATCCTAAACCCTGGTGTTGATAATGACACAAAACACGCAACAAACTACATCAACGAACAGCCAAGAAGAAGAACTTACTCCTGGGTACTTCCCACCGACTGCAACGAACTAACCGAACAATTTTTGATGTTAGGCACTATTAACGCCCAAATTGAAGCAGGCAAAGCCACCAAACGACAACGGAATGCCAACCGAAGCCGCCAATTTGTAAAACAGTGATTTTCGAGGGCGTAGATCCTTATTATTTCAGTTTTTCAAGAACCTGTCAGCAACTGGAGCAGTGTCAGCTACTGGTACGTTTACCCTAGAGATAATATTGAGTTCACATTATGAACTCAATCTGTATTGTATTTAGCCTAAAAGCTTCCTGACCTTTCATGTCCCACAATGTAAAATTTGTGCAAATTTTATAACGTGGAATGGTGGATTCCTCTTTGCAACTTCCTCTGAGGAGAAATGACGAAGAAGAGACGTGTTTTATTTTATATAAAGGCTTATTACACAGTCTGATACCAACTAAGACAGGTGGGGACTCTGCAAAAACAATGAAGACTCTTCAACTACTATGGTCTTCACTCTTCCAATTTATTGTTGGTGGAACAAAATCAAACTATTCTTATGAAGAGTTGCAGAGTTTTCACTCTGACTCTTCAATTAGATCTGTAATATGGAGGAACAAAAACTGCCGAAGACTGCAGAGTTAGGAGAGTAGAGTTGCAGAGTATGTTGGTGGAATAGGCCACTGGTTTCAGTGTGGCGGATGGGGAACGGGTCCCATTTCGAGTCCCTGCTACAATCTACAATCTTGCCATAACACACCACTCGTCCGAGTTATTGTCGTACTTCATCAGGATTTATACTACGTACACTAATGATTCATTGTACTACGTACCTGACTAACAAACAGAATGATGCCGTCCCGATAGGCGATGTGAGCCGCGAAATTGAGAGCGGCCGCGAGCAGCTCACGAGTCTTGTCCAAATCGATGATCAGGTGCCCGAGCCTCGAACCGAAAATGTACGGTTTCATCCGCTCATCGAGGGACCCTTCGCGGTGACCCAAATGTACGCGTGCGTTGAAGAGATCGGAAACGGTGAAAAGTTTGCCCACTTCAAAGTAGTCAGGATGATCCAAAACGTTGGGAAGCTGAACGGTCCCTAAAACGACACAAAAGTTTGAAATTAGTTGGCAGTTGTTGCGTCGCTCGAGGATTCGATAAATCTTGATATGAGGGCTTGAGAGTATCTTCAACAAGAAACTTTCATTAAATTCTGTCAAAACTATCAATTTTTGATAGTCAACCAAGCAGTAAGTCTTATTAACCCTCCGATGTTTTCATCGATTGGGAGGTAATGAGTCACATCTACTACAAACGGTGAAATACCAGTGTTTTGTCTCGACAGGAACTTTCTTAATTTGATGAATAAAGTCATTGCATTTGGACATGATGTGTTTCTCACCGGTATCGCTTTGGTCCACACCGCTTGTGGTAGCAAGCGGGTTTAGAACGGAGTAATTTCGTGAGGATTGAGCATTCCTGGCAATCTTCAGGAGACGACATCCACATTTTCGAACTGAAAAGGCAGGTTAGAGATATACAGTACAATTTGGAATACACATTCATGAATGATCCTACTGCACTAGTCGAAATACATAGAACAAATTTGATTATAGCCTCTCATTAGGAGTATTAGGAATACTTGGCCTTTAGGAATATCCTACTATAACCTATAAATAAGAAACTAATAAACACATGTACAGCACACAACCCTTGATCTAGATACCAGAAAGTTAGCACTGAGGTTCATTATGGGATTCATACATCAGCTAAGGAGGAGTCTTTGTTATGAGCCATTCGTGACGGTACCCTCATATCATGCTCACAACACATTTCTACAAGAATTGAGCCACTGAACTATTAAATAATTCATATTTGGAGACGACCTACAGTTAGTTTTGAGTAATTTCATCATAAGACAATTTTTGTCTTATTCGAGACGATGCGGGAGGGTTCTCTGTTAGTCCCAGATGAAATTACTCAAAAGCTAACTGTAGGTCGTCTCCAAATATGCAAATTTTACCAAAATGATAAGGATAGTTGTTGTAACTGACATCAATGGGTTGCCATTAAGTAGATTTGCCTAGCTTTAACCCTATCAAACAATTTCCAAATAACCTTTTTCCCATGAAAGTGCCACAGTTAATATCTACCCACACGGCTATTCTGCCGTGCTAAGCCAAGAAGCTGAACCAGTCAGATAATTATTTACATTGTTTGACTCGCCTTGCCATAGAATTTCATTTGAAACTATTAAAAACAGTCAAACTAATATATTTTGTAAAGCGGAGGGGAAAATGTAAGACTGCTTTTCACGTCTCCAAGTGCTTCACAGCGGTAACTCGCTTTCTCGAAACTTCAGGTTTTGCCTTGATTACTGTTTTTTGGATTAGCAGGTCTATCATGAAGTTTGACGCGAAATATCGACAAAACCATCAGTGATAGAGAGTTGAAATTCTCCCATTCAATTGATTTTGACGTACATCTTGACGTACAATTGATCAATAAGATTGTATATCAATATACAATCTATACGTCATACATATCGATGCACCGAGATACAAATTTTCAGCTGGGTTTGAGCTTTCAAAGAGCCAACCGAGATTACCTACCGTGAAAGGGAATGATGAAGAAGGGCCAAATTGGATGAAAAGAGTTGAAAGAGGGGAATAGAATTCAAAACCAAGCCACTGAGCGGACATGATAAAGTAATAAGTCTGAAATTAGTTACCCAACTCACTCACCCTCATTAATCAGGAAATGCATCTCGAGGCAGGTTTGGTATTGATACCGCTAATGAATACTTCAGTCCATGGACGATCGCCGGGCTAGGGAGGAAGCCGGGTATTATACAGCTTCAGTATCTGTTCCAAAACACAATCACATAACTATGTTATTTCTACTGTGATTAGAGCGAAATTCTGTCATGCTGTTTGATTAAAATAGCAACTTGAACAAGAAATTGTACATATACGTACACATTCAAGGGAAGGTATTAGAAATAGGTTAGTGAAACAACATGAGCAACCTCATGAATTTGAGAACATTATGAAAGTTACATGCGCTTGAAGAATGAGAACTGCACACTTACTTAACCATTCACTAATTAACTACTGAAAATTAAGTCACAATACATCCATAAAATACATAAAAGCATGGCAGGGGGGTGGAAACTTGAAAATTCGCTTCTATAACCTGCCGTGAAGTAACCTACCTTCTTCTTCTTCTTCTTTTTTACGATACTGCGTCCTGACGTGAAACCCTTGGAGTCACCTCCTGTTTTTCGTTATGACATGACCCGCCCTCGGCAAGTCTTGAATGATGCAAACCCCAGTTTCTCCTCTGGCGAGAGTAACTCTGTGACAACTGTTTTCATAATATTATTATGACATGATGCCCTGAAACATCAGTTACCCCACTGAATTTGCGATTGGTAATGAGTACTTAGCCATTCAGCTGAGAGGGACTTGCGTATTCAGGGGGTTCGGAGGAGATGAATTTGTGGAAAAAGTAAACTCATCAGTAAAATCAAAGTAGGCACCATTTTCTTGTGATGAAAAAAGGACACTAACATTGCATACAGTTGTTGGAGGGGTACTAGGAGTGGCGAGGGCTTCGTCGTCTTCTGAAAAATCAACTAATAGCATATTTTATTTTTATTCGTGGAAAATATTATTCCTACGTTGTGCAGAAAATATAACATATTATGTTGAAATATATTTTGAATAGAATGAATTTATGGGAAAATTCAGCCAAATTTGGTTGGATGTGGGCGTTTGGAGACCGGTCGGAACCTGATTGAGGCAAACAAGCCTGAGAAGTGCCGCCATTTGTGGGTAATTATAATACACATCCTATTTATAATTAGGTAAGTAAGTACATAAAGGTACAGCCCAAACTACAATAATTGCTCGTCCCCTACCTTCATTCTTCGAAATAAATAATAATAATTATTATTATTATTTATTTCGAAGAATGTAGGTAGGGGACGAGCAAGTAGGTGTACCACACACTGAAGGCACTATAATCTGATTGAGTGGTGGTTCAACAAAATCGCTTGGTCGAAAATTCTGCAAATTATCACAAAATTTAGTCCCACTTGCGCAGATATTATCTCTATGTAGGTAGGACTTACCAGGACACTGCAACGACAGTGATCTCTTGGGTGCAGTTCGTGGTGGTCCTGGACTCAGAAAATCGTTTTCACTGGATCATGGAAATATCGGACATTTTGGTAAAAAGTACGATTTACGAGAGGAAAAATCTAAAACGACGACAAAATAAGTGGATAAAGCACAAAAGAGCGTCAAACATTGTAAATTACTGGGGTTTCTTAAAAATGACCTTGATTCTCTCCAAAAACCCTGAGGTGAAAAAGGGAGTAGGTATGGTCCTTCTAAGTTGAATAAACATTAGAAAGAGATGCCTCTAGCCATGAGAGGTCCATTCATGTCAAGACAACACCCCCTCATTTTGTCACATGACAACACCCGCACTGAGTGTTAATTTTATTTGTTGGCACCCTACCTGAGCATGACATTTACACAACAGTCCAGAAATCCCAAGTGAAATTGAATTAAGATGCAAAAGATGCACACCTTACCAATTTTCATCTTGATGAAATGAGGTATTTGTCTTCAATGACTTATATTTGTTTCCATTGCATTATTTACTAATGGATACATGAGACTGGTATAACGAGAGAAAGTTTAAGGATGAATAAATGGAAGTATAATCACGATAAAAAGTAATACGAATTTATTAAGGCCGTTGAGAACATAACAATCATTGAAATTTATGGTATCCAACTCCAACACCACTCAGTAGTACTTTGTTTGTTCCTACACTCAAATCATCGTCTTCATCTATGTGCGGTTCGAGTTTGAACATAATTCCAACAAACACTTTAAGATGCCTAATGAACTCGATGGTGTAGGGAGAGAGAGGGCCTAAGACGATCTGGGAGATGTCAGTCGATGTGAAGGTCAAGTAGAGGCAGGCCAAGCTCTGGAAGTTGGAGTCGACAACTCCACCTCGAGAAATCGCTTCCAGCAGGAGAGCAGCACAAGATTTCCCCAAATCCTCAGGAACTTGCCTTGTGGCTGGTGGTGGGAGGCTGCTGACGTCCGCAGAGACGACGACCCCGGTCGTCGTCTCGGCTGTGAGGCACCCTCCGTAACCAGGGGAGTAACCACCGGCGGAGCCTTTCATGAGGTCACTCATAATGAAAACATCGGGTAGAAACTTGAGCATTTCCCCCTTGGCTGTCGTCACAAACCTATTTGCCAGAGCAGGGGATACTTTGACGGCGAAGGCTGTCCCTCGCACTTTCTTGATCTTTCCCATATCTTTGATTTGTACAGCTTTTAACTTGAGCTTCGGGAAAACCAAGTGAACTTCCCCACCACCGTCAGGCTCCAATCCTCGTTTCTTAATATGAAATTCAATACCAGGGTCAATAACCAAGAATTGCTTCAACACACTTACACCTGCAGATTTAAAAGAGTCCACCGAAGGGTCAACTTGGTTGTTCGTCACTCCTTTCAATGTTACAGTCAACGGTTTCTTGCAGAACGGAGCGAGGGCGAAAATCACTTCCAAGTAATATCCGATGCCCCTGAGCTTGCTGCACTCATGATGAATAACCCCACCCACAAGTGCGCCCGGCGAGAACATGAAACTCGTTCCTGTCTCATTCACCTCTAGGAATGTTCCATTGGTGATCTTGTCCAGAAATCGTAGCAAATTAACTTCATACTCACGAAGTCCAGGCTCGGTGTCCGTAGATCGTATGCTAGAAATCGATATAGCTTTACCGGTTAAAACTGACAAAATCAACCGTTGCCTCATGAAATTGCTCCCATTGAAGGAGAGCGTGTTCAGCTTTTGTTTCTTCATTTTTAGATACCTTGAAACCACAACACAATACTACGCGAACAACAATCGGACGAATCACGTCTAAAGTTACATACTTCTTCAGCAAGTAGTATCAATAGAATAAATAGCGAAAATGCATCGGGTAACGACCCTATTTTTGAACAAATATTACAGAAGATTAGGAATGAAACACAACAACGGAGCTTATCAAACAACCATGTGCTACTTGATAAGGAAGCATGGAAGAAGGAATTCCGTGATAAGGAGAGGCAGGCTTCACAGTTCTGCAGTCTGTTGTTGGGTTGGGGAACATCGTTAACATGGATCCTAAACTACATGGATCATGTACAAGATTTCCAGGACGTGCACTAATTTTAGCTACTTCTCTGATAGATTATATTAGGTATAGGTAATAATTCTACTAGGTATTGATCAGCAACTTTCAATTCACCATCTCATACAATTTTCACACATCTCTTCCCATATTTGGCAGCCGGTGTGAACACTGGATAACCTCGGGTGAGATTATCTGGAGGTTGCGCTGCCTATCTTAGGTTATAACCGCGGTATCTTGTGGTCATTTGAACGGAGCAACATGAAAAATTTTATTTAATACTGAACCTCGAGACTTTTTTGTGTCTCATTCATTTGTTTCCCCTTTAAAACCTCTTTTAAATGTGTTTGAACAATCAGAAAACGCAGAATGAGGCATAAACAATAGGTAAGTACACGGAATTAACCCATCATAACCCGGGTACTTACCTATCAGCTAACTTGTGTTGGGCTCCTTAGTAGGTATCAAACTAGATTGACTCTTTTTCAAAATCATAACTGATCTGTGGTATGAAGACGTTTGACATGAATATGTCTTATCGCAGGGAGTCATGACAACTTATGCTACACGAAAAAAAAACCAGTAGGTTAGTAAATTGATCAGTAAACATCAATGTTGAGTATCTACACTTACTTGCAGATACATCGGTACAGGGGTTTTTCCCCTGTAAACAACCGGTGCAACACTGGAGACGTTTTTATCATCACAACGTAACTTAATTACTTATAGAAAAGAAGACGATTTTTAGCTCTCCTGAGGAGTGAGTATTGCTAAGCATCATCATGTCTCTCCCAAGAATTACAAATACCAATCGTTTTCCAACTCATAGCTAAATAGGTACTTTGGTTACTTCCCTACATCGCTTAGAAGCCCAAAAATATTTCTCTGGGAAGAAAATTAATATTTTGTACATAGTACTATTTCATGTTTAATCTGAGAACTGTACAATTCGTTTCCTAGTTGAGTTTCGATTTCCTGACCTCTGGTGAATGATGTCCGCAACGAGTCCTGCAGTTCGCGTATGAATCCTGTTTTCATTTGATCTGAGGTTGGAGGTGCTCAGATATG
Source organism: Stenodema calcarata (assembly GCA_963920205.1). Lineage (NCBI taxonomy): Eukaryota > Metazoa > Arthropoda > Insecta > Hemiptera > Miridae > Stenodema > Stenodema calcarata. The sequence continues at coordinate 5,444,410 of OY986054.1, forward strand.
GATAAAAAGGTACACGAATATTATAAGATTTATTTTCAATTCAGAAATTGAACGAACCTGTTACTCGTGTCAAATGAAACTCGTAACTACTTCTTGGTGGTAGATTTTTTGACTTCTCCGACCAAAAATGTCAGCAGAACGTCATTATTTCCTTGAACCGTATAACACTGACTACCTTCATTCGCAGATTCAGCAAATAGCAATGTTCATCGAGCTTGATGCAGCTCAAACGGAACAGGAGCTCGATAACATGGCAAACGACGAGTACCGCAACCTGGTGGATCAAATGGTGGCAGAAGAGAAGAGGAAAATCAACTCGATGTACATGAAAATGGAAAGAAGTTTGATTAAAAATAACGTCTTGTAAGTATGACACATTCATTTGATTTTAGATCCAGATCAGAGCCGTCCTTGGAAAGTGCGAGGCCTGTGAGGAAATAATAAGGTTGGAATTTATTATTAAATAATTTGTTAAATAAATTTTATGGGTTCATTTTCCATATTTTTTGATAGGCCAAGTCAGAGTTTTACTTAACCACGTGACCTGTACTATTGTTGAGAAGGAGATGAACAATCACGAAACATGACAGTGAAGACTAAATTAAATTTTAGACTAAACATGACATTGAAGACTAAATTGAAACGAAAATTGTAAATTGTTTCCTTAAAACCGTAATTTGTAAGACAACATTTAAACCATAGAACCATCAGATGTTACATGACCTAAACCTCACGATTTTTCGATTGGAGCATTAAATGAATAAATGTTATTCGTTTTAAATCATTGTAGGAAACTTCTGGGGAGCCTACAGGAAGCTAAAAGTAGTAATTTTACTTTATTTAGTGTAAAAATACTGGTAGTTTTGAAATAAAACAGTTTTTTGTCTTTCCTGGAAAGTTGGGAAAAATTGGTTAGGCTTTTATGGTTATGTGTTACCTGTTGGAGGTAAAAAAAACTGCAAATTCTAGACACAACGGTTTATTATCTTCTTTGTACAGATCACCCCTCTGTCTTGATCACCTTAGTCTGTCTTAATTCACCGGATGGAGATGTATACCACTTATGGTATATTCGCGATTTGGGAGAAATATTTGTGTAAGAAGCAGATTTCTCCCATCTCCAACTGTGACAAAAACCAACAGCGGTCTGACAGGCCAGTACCGAATGAATAAGGATTTATTCTCCGGGCAATGTCACGAAAAATCAACTTTGTTCTTTCATTTCTGAGATATTGACTACCCTAGAAACCACCAACTTTGTATGTAACGATTTATCAGTCACGACTCACCTGCCTCGTTATGTTGTTCAGAACTGAAGCCACGATGAAGAACTCTTCGAGACTGAGCGTTTCGCGCCTCAAACACGAAATTTTGGAAAACGTCTTCGATCAAGCGAGAGTAAGACTGTTGAATGATGTCAAAAATAAACGTAATTATCGTGATGTAATGAAGAAACTCGCCCTGCAGTCGTTAACCAAAGTAAGAGCAATTCAGAAACCATTTTCTCTTCTTAGTCCTAGAAATATCGATTGAATAAATGCAGTTTGGACTAAGCATAATATGCTTAGTACCTAGGATATTATCCTCCATGCACAGGTTTGTGCGGATCTTTTTGTCGATTGACTCCTAGAGAGACGTGTATGTGTGATAAGTTGTTATGATGACCACACATCTACAATCTTTAGGCGTATCAACATACCTGTTAGTGCCCGAAGTTCTAACTTTGGTTGTTACGAGTATTATATTATTTCGAGAGGTAAAGTAATTAAAATATGAGAGGGCGTAGAATCCTGGATGGTTATATAAAGGCGATTCCACTACCAGGTTCCAGTGCCTTCTATGGAGTAAAGAACAGATTAGAATAGAAATAGTTTAGTGTACATTACGTATTGTTTGTCATGATTATCGTTTGTTGCGTGTTGTTTGGTTGGCTGCACACTCTGGGATCTGACAATGTCGGATTATCAAGGTCTGATTTGAAAACGTGATTAATAGAGGAAATATAGTTTAATAAATATAAATGTGTATCATTACACACGTACAAAATAGACATTGTAACACATAAAAGTAATCTCCGTAATTGGTAATGAGGATTCTACAAAAGAAATGAACGTCAAGATATACAGTACAGAACCACTATAAATTAAAATGCGTACTTGTTAGTGTACTATAGCGGTTCACCGTATAAACGTTAGAAATCATTAAAAATATTTTCAACTCGCGAAATAAATGTTAGTCAGAGTCACTATGAATTATAGGCACTGGCGCTTTGTCAAAGTAATATACTGTAATATATTATCCAGCATTATTTTCAAGGGTCTGTGTGGTTTTTGTAACTTTTAAACCAGTTAGGGGTAGGTTCGTTGACTGGAAATAAAATCGTACTAATTCCCCATGCTGCGAGTGGCAGTTGGTACCGGTAAGCCCTGATTCCTTCTCAGTTGTTTTATCCTTCACTGGGGAAAGAACTCGCTGACATGTGGTCCAGTCGGGAGCGCATTTCGTCTTAGAGCCAGCAAGCACTTAACATGCGTTTCAAGCTCCCGTAGAATGAGGAGGAGTAACAACACGACATGGAGATGTATGGGCAGTAGTAGACTGTTATCAAACTAAAGCACTGACGAGAAGCGATCGAGTTGGTATTGGTTCACCCATATTGAGTGGAAAAAATCAATTCAAGAAGTTATCTGTCTTACATGAAAATGCTAAATAAGACTTGTATCTGTGTTTTACAGCCCTGACGAATGCCCCAAACATTGGCTCTAGTACGGAGCTCTGCCTTACACCTGGGGTACTGAATAGATTTGCTCGTATAATTGGCGATGCTTGTAGTTGTGTAGATAGAAAAACCTTATCTGACCATCTGTAACGGAAAATCCCGGATTACACGTATATTTGTAGGAGTCAGGAGTAAAGGTCTTTTTCTTCGATTTTGGTTTATTATCTTCGATAATGAACCATTGGAATCGCCCAAAGAAAAAATTTTTTTAACCCCCCCTCAAAATTTGTTGGTTTACGTTTCAAGATACGTAGATTCAGAAAATCGAATAAAAAAAAATCCGTCCGTCCGCCGTACGCCGTCCGTGGCACTTTGCCCAGTTAGCGTTGAGCTAAAATTACGAAATTTGGTTTCTGGGTTTGGACCAGCCCCACAATGATCCTCGAAACTTTTCATAACCCTAGGTCAAGGGGAAGGGGTTCAAAACGAAATTTAAAATGTCGACGATGTCATATCTCAAAATATTCAACTGAACCGTGTAATTTTTAGTTCACTTTTGAATGACCTGAAAAATTACCAATCATTTAAGACCAATTGGATTTTTGTGCGACCAGCCGTTCGTTCACAGTGAGCGCGCAAAGGTTTAGGAAAAACACTAAACTTTCGCGTCGAAAACGGCCGTTATGTGACCCAACCTCCAGACGCCCAGAATAAAACTACGTTTTTCATCTTCCCGGTAAACTACAGTCTAGAAATTTTAACCGTGAGTCGGGGATAGACCACATTGCAATATTCACTCGGTTTCTCATCTGTAAAATTGTTTAAATAATACCTTTTTGTAATAATACAAATTAAATTTTGATGATGAGCTGTTGACTTAAAATTTTAAAAATAGTTCAGAACTGGATCACAATGCAATATTCACTCGTTTTCTTGTCTGTAAAATTGTTTAAATAATACCTATTTGTTTAAACAAATTAAATTTTGATGATGAGCTAGATACTTGAAATTTTAAATATAGGTCAGAAATGGATGACATTTCAATATTCACTCGGTTTGTATGACATGGTATGAGTATGGTATGGTATATTATTGTATGTATGATTTGGTATAGTACAGTATGGTATGATAGGAAAGAAATTCGTATGGTATGGTATGAGTACGGTGAGAATATGGTATGGTGCCGATTTGCAACACAGTCTGGTATAGACAGAAGGGTGATCTGCACAAGGAAGATAATAAACCGTTGTGTCAAGAATTTGCAGAGTTTTTTCAGTTTTAGACTCCTGTATGAAATTGCACTAACAAACTTGGAGGGCTTTCCCCCACATTACTCATAGTTACATTACCTGATCAATGTAATTTTACTACCTGTTCACGAGGAGTTTGCTGACCTCACGTTACCATCTGCTCGGCCAAGTCCTGCAAACAATACTGCCCTGCTTTATCCTGATTAACTATGCACTGCCAGTTAGTGTAAATGCAAGTGATAATGTGTTATTCCATACCATCCACAGATTGTGGCGCCTAAGGTCCTCATCCGCGTTATGAATCCAGACGTGAGCTTAATCAAAGGGATGGTCGACGAGGTTGCCAAAGACTACAAATTGCTAAGCAAAAGCTCCGTCACCATCCGGGTCGACGAGAAGAATTTCCTTCCCTCAACAGACATCGGAGGGGTCGTCGTCTACTCGACAACAGGTGACGAATTTAACATGCTCTGCTTCACCGACGTGAGGACCTCAAATGGCAACAGTAAATAGTAATTATCTCTGGAACGGTGAGTGGGATGGATATTTGTCTCTGGTCTTGAGTATACAGGAAACAGAATGCTCATATGTTGGTTTGGGTCTTGTATGAAACATGATGTTCTTTGCTTATGAGAAGGTGCTGTCAACGCTAGACCAGGAGACTGGGTTACTTTGTGAGGTATCCTTCCTCCAGCCTCTTTTTTCTGTAGGCTGTGGTCTACTTTAAGACTAGAGGTCTTAGGTGGGACTCAAACATCACCTACGTTTCCCCTTGTTGTGAGTCAGCCTGGAACTGTTCAACACATTACTTTGGGCTGAGTCCTTGCAAATCCTCTTCACTCTCATTCCCTTCGTCGGTCCGTGCCCTATTTTCGTTAACGCTACCGTTCAAGGAGCAGCTTTCCCCTCAAGACCCTCTCCACATATTCAGATTTACAATTCCAGATATTCAATTTTACCCATAACCACCTGATGCGAGGTTTTTTGGTTTTGAAGGGCTGCCCTGGATGAACAGGTGCTCGTACTGAATTCCACTTCATTTAGTTCTGTATATTCTCATCAGTATGATTCAACGCTCTTATGTAGTATTGAGGGGGTTACTCCACAAATACATTATGGATAATTGGTCTGTAGCAATGATTTAAGAAAGTTGTTGGTATTTTTTGTGATTGAAATAATATCAGATATTATGTCAATCACATCGCAGATTCTGCGTTGTTATTAAAATTTTGTTATAAACGGAGTATTTCATTACAGTATATTATTCTCCATACGTACAAAACTTGGCTGCGCCCCGCCTGGAACCCCCCCCCCCCCATTCTTATTCTTCTTTCGTTTTGAGCCTTACTGCCCAATTTGTACATGCATGGAACATGTTTTAGCCCCCTTTAGCATAGAAATTAGCTTTAGAAGCCACCCAGCTGATCCTGGACATATGCTACTTAAAGTGAAAGTCCTAATGAGGCTACATACGAAATTACCGCTTCATAGTGTGAATAGCATAGAAATTAGCTTTAGGAGCCATTCAGCTGATCCGGGGCTTGGGCAGCGTCAAGTTGAAGTCCTAAGGAGGCTTCATGCCAAATTACAGCTTCATAGAGTGAATAACCTAGAAATTAGCTGTAGGAGCCATTCAGCTGATCCGGGGCAGCGTCAAGTTAAGTCACTCAGCTGATCCTGGGATTATTCTGCTTAAAGTATAAGTCCTAAGGAGGCTACATACCAAACTACAGCTTTATAGTGGGAATAGCATAGAAATAAGCTTTAGGAGCTGATCCTGGGCCCATTCCGCTTAAAGTGTAAGTCCTAAGGAGGTTACATGCCAAATTTCAAGTCTCTACCACCAAGGAAACCGTGTTCCATGTTATACAGGTAGTTTCCTGAGTCTTTCAAGCCAAAGCAGGTCTTACATAAGCTTCTCTCTGTGGCTATGTGATGTCACAGCTGAAAAAAGGAAAACGCATTTTGCAGACGCGGCATCTTAACTAAAGATCGTTTAATTGGCCTTAAAATGTGCAAATTGTAATTGTGGGCTCTGGGACTGAAGAAGAACGAAAGAAAAAAATGTTTTGGAATTTCCTGACGCATGCAACTCCCTCTGCTGGATTTACCTCCTTGAATAATTCAGTTGACAGAACAATTGAGTTTGTTGTAGAGTTTTGTTCTTTTTTTGGGCTCAGTCGGCTTTTGTTTAATAATTGAAATGAATCAAAGAATCTGTATCTGTTTAAATTTCTTCTTCATTTCATAGGCGAGATGAAGGTTGTTAACACCCTGAAGTACCGGTTGGACCTCATTCACGAGAAGATGTTGCCCACCGTGAGATACTTCGTCTTCGGACCCAATCCGATCCGATATTTTTACGATTAAACGCAAAAAACACTATCTGAACCGTGAGTCGAATATCTCTGTGAACTAAATCTATATCTATATCTAGAGTTAGCTGTGCGATGTATGCTGTGAGTACTGGATCTTCCCCAAAACTCGAGGTCTTATCCGTTATTTTCTACGTTTTTTGAGGGGTTTCTGCAACCAAAAAACACGATGTCATCTAAAAAACTTATCAAATACGGTATTTCAATTTTCAAAGAATTAAATTCATTTGGTCAACCAGTACTTTCTTCTCCAATGGAGGCTCTGTTGACGTGTACGTACTGTTGGTGATCTGAGAATACGCATTTAAGACAGGTTTTCATATAGAAAAACAAGGATTCATATTTACATGGATTTTCTTGAGAAACAAATTTTCCAAAAATGCAAATCCTTTATTGGTATAGATACGTGGGTGACATCATCATTTCATTGGAGGGGACAAAGGCAACTTGACTCGTATGCTAAAATTAATAATATAGATCCATTCATTACCTTCACTTTGGACTTCTCTCAATTTCATTGATTAATAGAAAACGTAAGAGTTCTCCGTAAGTTCTCCTATAAATTTATAGGAAAGAACCGTGTGGCGACATAACCATTCATAATACTTGAAATCATCCAGTTGTTCACAAACATGCCGATTTCTATAGTACGATTAACAGTCCTGTCTGTTTCAATGAATGAAGGAAAATTCTCTGAAGAAAAATTAGGCATTTCAAATTTAGTTAGTTGAGCTACGACTGAAGAAACAATTTTGCAAATTTTTGAATGATGTAATTCCTTCAAGTTTTTGTCCATTGTTGAGTCCATTTTTAAAAATATCCCCCTACCCCCAATCAGATCGATTGATTGATTTATTTATCTAGACACCTTTTACTTTTGAACCATGTAGAAATAGACCTCCACTCACGCCATCCACATTCTGTGTTGTACTGAAGATTGTAGAGTGAAATTTTCACTCATTGGCCAATACTACGAGTCTGCTTCATTCACCTTCCAAGTTTATGGGTAAATAATAACTCCGTTTTTTGGGGTACTAATATCATTTAATACCAAAACTAAAAATAAAATGAATCTAACAAACAAAATCTACAATAAATTACAAAATTCACCAATCAACGGCAGACCGTTGATTCGTTTGACAACTCTGTCGTTATCAAGGCACGTTTTTCTTTTAACTACACTCATCAAGTCTGTGAATAACTCACCGCCCTACGATTTTTACAGTACGAATAAATAGCTAAACCTTCGGAAAAGGGCTCGAAACCGAATTCTAGGTAGGTTCTAGCCCTTTCAACACAGAAGAATCCTCTTTCATAATATTCTAAAAAATAAAATGATGTTTCTTTACAATAATTTGTATTTATACAATCAATTCAAATCCCAATACTATGGCTCCTGCTTCTCTAACATTGAAAATAAGGAACAAAACATTAACTTTCTCTATCTAGTTCCGAAAATATTTCGGACAAAACCAAAAAAACATGCCCGCTTTCAAATAACGGAAACTCTTTCCTTCTAAGAACAAAAAATTAAAACTCGACTACCGTTTTACATGACATATTCAAAAAAACATTATAATACGTAGGTATTTGAAATATTTACAAAGAAAATAGTACAAACCGCTAATGATTATTTGATCACTAAATTGAAATTTGACTATTTTTTTAATTTTAATACGAGCCCGACCCTCGGGCTGTTTTTGTCCCAATTTTCCAGTATTTTGTAGTTCTTTCAGAAAAAACGTCAATACGTTTTTTTTAAATAGGAAACGAAACAAAAAAATTGATGATCATCTGGTATGTTGCACAGCCTTCAAGCTTATATCCCATAAATAAATACGACTAGATAAAATTATTACCATTAAACGAAGAATGAAATAGAGAAATGGGTAGGCTAGGGTTCATAACCGTTCGCAACAACAGCAGAGAAGTAGTTTCTCGACATTTTGATCAACAACACAATTCAAACTAAGAATCTTTACTACAGGCGACAAGTTTGGTGTGTAACATGGGCCCTTGGCTGGTACTTGACAAGTACCTTTATTTGAATTTCCAACATGTAAAAATTCCAATTGAGTCAAAATATGTTATTTTAACAATAAATTCGAGTAAGATATGTTGATTATGGCTTTGATCTACAATTAGATCACATTAGGAAAACATACTGGTCTTGGATTGTTACTGGACTAACAGTAAGAGCAGAATCTACATCAGAGTTGGCCGAAGATAATAAAAACCAGTTAATGGTTGTACAGTGGTAAAATGGCTCACGAATATGAGAGAAATAAAAGCGTGGAGTGAGACTGAAATTCTAACTGTCGACGGTAATAATGAAATTATTTCAAGCAGAAATACACTGATATTGTCCAAAATACACACGCGATTATAGTGGGCGTAAACAGTGTAATTTGTAAATTACAGTGTCTTCGGTCTACCGTCCACAGAGATAAGTCTCATATATAAATTGTCAGACCCTGAATTATAAAATATGTTGGTGGTCGATAAATGGAGTTGGGTGACGTAGAGAACTACTTGACTTGCGTTGCTCCGACGAAATCAGTGGAAAACCGAAACCCAATTTAGCGGGATTTATTCAAAGTGTATTTTTGTTTTCTCTCTAATAAAAAGGTAACCTATAATATGAATTTTCTTCTTGGAAGGCGGTTCAGACGCTGCAGGACGACGGGACTTCTTCAGTGGTCGTTTGCGTCCAACAGGGTTTTACTTCCATCCGCAGGCACTGCTCCAGTTCGAGGAGCTGCCCCATGAAGTTGAGGTTGGGGGAGATGATGGGTCTGGCGGTTTTGACGGTTTTGTAAGCCTCGACCATCGTGACGCCGCGGTGTTTCATGATGTAGGCGATGGCGATGGTCGGCGATCTGCTGACTCCGGCTTGGCAGTGGACTAGAACCGAGCCGTTGTTTTTCCTCGCTTCTTCTGTAACAGGCAAACAAGACGTGCATTTTAGATTTTGGTTCACACAGAAAGTTTGTTACTATTAACTTAACGCGCAGATAGTCAATTAACATGTTTCGTATTGCAGACGTCCGGATTACAACAAGCCACATACTGTAACTGATAATCAAGAAAATTATTTTTCAGTCATGTATTTGTCATCAAGAATAACTGGTGTAAGCAGAACTTGCATCCTATCAGAACACCGAAAAATAAGATGATGGTGAACACGAAAAATAGAGCTATCTGAACATTCAGGTGGCTCTGTACCGTACAAGATGGATGAGTGTGACGACACATACAGGTATCGTCATTCATTGCTCTAATTGTTGATACGATGGGTCTTCAGACGTAAAGGCCAGTAAAACGGCTAAATACTACAGCTACTACATCCATGATTATTTGAAACTCGTGGCTTCTTGCGAGAATGACTGTGTCATTAGCATTCCTGATACTATCTACTGACACTCCAAGTGGATTAAACAAGTGCCTGTATCTCTGACTGCAGTATCTCTATGAGCACCTTTTCATGCTTTACTCCGTCAAATGCTCAGGTGAGCTGAGCTTCACTCCCTCTGGGTAGGACATTAAGGGAAAATGGAGCTTCACGCATGCCTAACCCACTCCCAAAGTCAAATAGTCCTAGTGCTTGGAGAGTTGCACTTCGGCATCTTCCAGTCTTAAGAGGAGTTTCAGCAGAATCCACACTCTAAAGAACACTTGGAACAAGTGTGCAATATCTGAAGCTCTCTATTAACAGGAATAAATGCACACAAAAATTGATGATATCTTGTACTTGTCTACAGAGAGGTGGTATAAATTGTGCCCTCCTTCATGAGTGATGAACAAGTACGCTCTGGTACCTTTGTCACTGTGTCAATCACCTTTGACGAAAATGGAATCCTCCCTTCTATGATAAAAACTCATTTCGAGTCGATAAATCAGTTGTTCACAATAGAAGTCGTTCGTTTTGGGTTTCAGATTCGTATCATCCTTGAAGTAGACACGGCACAGAATTCCTTATTTAGGCAGCTTAGAAACGTAACAATGCCGTGTCTCTGGAGTTGGAACTGGGAACAAGAAAAGCCTCGCGCCTATTGAAGGGTTAAGAAACAAAATAGGGCCTCCGCTGAGTCATCGGGGTTTTGAGTCGCCCGAGGTTTGGAATACATCACAATAGTGACTGAAAATACATCGGTCGAGCCGCTATAACGAGGTACCTATTTGGGGCAAACGGAGGTGAGTCATCTTGCGTTTTAACATAGTAAAAATCGATGTTTGAGGGCGGGAAGTTGACTATTCTGAAACGGGGCGATTCCGTGTTCTTGGTGGGCAATCTCGTGCCGAGAAGAGCCAGGTAAGGGATATCGACCAGGATGTTAGCCACAAAGTCATGACGACATGGCAAAGGCTTCCGAAGCTACGAATCGATGTTCTGTTTTGACGTCATGTGAAGGTGGCGCAGGGATGAATCAGCAGTTGGCACGGATAGATAAGGTGCGACACGAGTCGATCAGAAGTTTATTTAGGGCTGCGTTCACACTCTGACTCTACCCCATACTCTAACCGACCTCAAACAACCCCAAATGACCAAAACCGAACAAACGTGAAATTGACCTTCTGCATTAAATTAGCCTTAGTCTCAAGAAGGCCAACCAGCCAGACACTGTAGTTGATAGGTACATCAAAGTTATTTTTCAGTCATATAGGTATTTTTCACCGAAAATTGCATAACTTGCCTCCTAACAGAACTCTTAGCAATGATGGTGATGATAAAGAACCAACAAGAGCGCATTCCTGCTAATTCAGCTGGCTCTGTACTGTACCATTCTACTGCATTACCAAAATATCTTCTGTAACAGTGTCAGTCCCAAATCGCCATAGAAATGCCACCAGCATATGCTGCACCCACATGACTCGTGAAATTATCTGTATCCATGTCACGACTCCAGGCGAAGGTAGTTTCAAACCAAAACCCCAGATTCATGTGGAGTTAATTGCCTGCCAGAACGCATTGAACTGTTTCAAGAGGGCCTACCAAATGATGTCGTCCACCATCAAGTTTGCTTTCGATCGTAACAACTAATGTCCAGAACACACGAAACCATCCAGTGGTGGTCAAAAGAGAGTACCAATTAGCAGTTTCAACTCGTATCCGATTTGGCCTGGAAATCGCCACAGGTTGGTTTTTAAGAACGAGATCGCGGAAGTTCGTGACGGCATCAAAGGATTCCCTGGGGAGAAAAATCGATGAAAAAGATTGTTCTCTACGTCACCTGACATTAGTCATAGTCACCTGCTGATGTGCATTTGGCAGGATCACGTAGCGTTGTACGATTGGTAAGGATTCGTGACGAGACACCGTAAATATTAACGATGTCCTGATGCATCGACAAAACAAACAACGCCGCCCTTTCTTTGTTTTACATAGAACTGCAGGATGTAAAAACGATAAGCACCGTATTTACTGATATTTTCGTCTGTGTAATCGACAATTTTACATTTTTATCGCGTAAAAATACTAAATTAAAATAAACGCAGAAGAGTCGAAGGTCACTGACCGGAAGAAGTGATTCAATTTCCTTTCCAGAGGATACGGGAGATGACTCAGACCGGAGGTGGCGTAGGGCGCAAGTAAAGATTGGAAGGGTCGTAAGTGGTAACGGTTGTTGTTATGACTCACAACCATTGACAAATGAGAGGACCATGGTGGTAAAGTGAGGATATGCGGGCCCCTTGCCTCGTTAATTATTGCTTCCCTGCTGGTTTTGTAGTTACACAACGCGCGCCTTTCGTTTCTTACTGAATTGATCCCGTCGTCGAGGGTCAATGGTGTTTTCGAATAAATCAATCTCAAATCCAGACGTGAAGACCGTGCAATTGAACGAGCTGGATATTATTTATTCTTTCTGAATTAGAGCTCTGAACTTGATACCAATCACCAATACATTACAAGAAGGGTGGAATGATTCCACTTTAGACGAGGCTAATCAAAGGGGACATTGTCTCATTGTTGACGCCAGACGTTGATGAAACTGGAGCCTCATTCGACAACACAAAGTGCCACAGTTTTATTAAGTAACAATAAAATATTGCTCCTATTTGAAAACCTTGACAGAAGCATCTCAGTGGCTGTCGGAGTGGAGGTGGAATTAAAGCCTAATTGGCTGGCTGCTTCATTTCAAGAAGCCACCTTGTTTGGAGTATGCACCTAAGGTTTTTGGTTTAATGGTAGTACAGTAATACCTGGATATAAGGAAACTGTAAATACAATTCCCAATCCCACCCCCTTGGAGCACGAAAACCTCTTTGTAAGGAATTTCGTTACCTTTATGTAAGTAATCTCTGTGTAAGGAAAATTTTTGGATGACGAGGCAGATATTCACGGACTGGCTGATGAGTATCAACACATCAATGAATTTGCAAAAGCGTAAAATCATGATGTTCGTCGACAACCACTCACAAAGGTCTCCCTGAATTGGAATTTGTGCTATTTGTGCTAAGTGATGTTCCTTCCGACCAATACCACCAGCAAACTTCAGCCCATGGGATTATAAGAAATTCAAGGTACATTACTGAAAAGAAGTGGTTAGTCATGCCATAAATGCAATTGACCCCTGAAATTAAATCTTCTGCAGGCAATGAGATTTGCTAAGAAATCATGGGTTTTTTGTCTCCAATACGACCACATCAAATTGCTGTATTATCAACTCCAGTAGCTTCTGTTTACAAAGAAATGAAATAATGATGGAATGGTGTTCCTCTGATACAGAGTAGCAAAAGTTAAGGTCGCTAGACGAGAAAGAACGGCGGTTACCGGATGGAAAACGGGCAACGATCTTGATCGGAAAGAACCCAGAGCGGTTTATGGCCTGGCAATAAACCCGTGCGAGTCTGGGATCTCAGGGTGACTCAGATAGCGAGGCGCAATGAGGTAGTAAGGAACGGAGTAAACAAAAGGATTTACTGAGAGTAAATACGCCGTCGTAGTCGATTTTGCTCAAAGCTCCACTTAGTGCAACCATAAAACAGTGTTAATTGAGCTTAGCATGAAGGAGCTTAGAAAACACGCAGATGGGGCCCGTTTGATTAGAGTGAAAGGAGAGAGCTGGAAGATGGTTCGAAGTGGAGCAGGGGAAATTAAGTCAGACGTAAAGGAGGAAACTCGGTGGAAATCTTTAGAATGACAACGTTGACTCAAGCTTGACCGCGTCTGATTCAGACTGACAACGAGAGACAACATTCTAGAGAGGCTCCCGGGGGAGGAAGGACGTTGCGTGCCCGGAACACCGGGGGCCTCCAGGATGAAGGGGGACGGCCAAGCGGAAACGAGAGCTCAGGAAGTGGAACAATCAGTAAAAGGTCGTTCTCACAAACGTTTTCGTTCCTCACACACGAGGGGCGGATAAGTCCTCCATTCAACGCGAGCGCAAGACTGACAGAGGAGCGACCCATTCAAAAAGTAACGTCGAACTCATTTACGCCCATTCAGGTTTTCCAAGCGGAACGAAACGACGTAAACATTATATCTAGCTCGGCATGAAAAGGTACTTGCGCTCATTCTATGTGATTACATTGTCCAACTACGAGGCCAACACCGAAAATTGTATATGCATGTATATTTCCTCGTTTAAAATCGAAACTTCATTCAGTAATAAATTAGTTTCCGATTCGTTTGTCATTGGAATCTACCCGCGAAATCACTGAAAATTACTTGTATACCAGCCAGAGACTGCATTATATCAAAATATTCCTCAAAATTCAGCAGATTAACCAGAACTACGTTAACAACTCCAATAGTAATTGCTACTTAATAGATGGAAGAGTGGCATCAGCGTATCAATTCAGATAGGCAGATTTTGCCTCCATCTACACAGCTAAGCTTGTTGCAAATCCACGAAGCAATGTGCTGCTCAACCCAGACCCAGACCGAGTCAAGCACTTGATTTTCCTCAGACTCACTATATCATAAGTGCCCTACTGCAAATACAATTATTGAGTCTGAGGAAAATCAAGTGCTTAATTATTACAGTCAACCCAATTAATAATATAATAAACAATTATTGTCAACCCAAGCTCAAACCTAAGCTTTCCAGAAGGTGAAATTATCAAGTATTGTGGGACACTTAGGGCAGCAATTCAGGCTGATGTTGGTGAAAAGCCACTGTGTTATAGTCGGGAACGAGCTGCTGACTCCAAAGCAGGCCACAAAAAAGTTCAGGCGAACAGGACATTGCGTAAACAAGGCATATCTTCACAGAAATTGGTGAAGCGATTGGGAACTGTGCGACGTTTCCCGCGAGCCAGAGATCCTATCACATCCAATTCAGCCATAGACATTAAAATGTAGGTTACCTACATACCTACTAATGGCAATATGGTAATACCAATCCCAATAAATATTGAAAAAAAAAGGTCCTTAGCAACCACTATGATTGAGTTGTAAACCAGATAACTAAAATGAATAAAATAATCATTAAATTGTTAATTCGAATTTTGGCGCAGTAGGTAGGACTAATTTACATTCAGTGGATCTATGATGTAAAAAAAACTGGGGGAAAGTGGGTTGTCGTCGCTTTTCGCGTATGGGAATATTTCACGTCATTCCAAATTTCTGAACAAAGTCGCGGTTTTCAGTGATAGGGTTACCCAGAAGACGGTCTCAAGGGAGATGGCCGAAGAGGAAGTCAACCAATACATTCACTGAGTAAGCGAAGCGAGAGCACCGCCTTCCATTAATGACTTCCCAGGAGACGAAGGAGCTACGGTTTTTTCTATAGGGCCATTTGCCATCAAGCGGACAATTTTCAGGGATGGATATTCTACGAAGGCCATTCCAATAACGAGGAAGTTGCTGCGATCAAGATGTTTTGAAATACTTCTCCAGAGGTGATGGACTATCTCTCAAGTTAGGAGGGAGTGTAACAACTCCAATAGTTAATTACAATCATAATTCACAATCGCGTATTGACTACTCACCAATAAAGGAGAAAGCTTCCTCGAAGTACTGCTTGATGTTCTGTTGCGTGGAGTCTGAAGCAGGAAGTTGACGGTAGGTGATGCCGTTCCCGAGGGGATCCGCCGGCAAAGGAGTCGGCGTGAGGGTGACGTTGAGAACGTGGGTAACGCCTCGAGCTCGCAGCATCTCCGCGTCCCTGGCGTCCCTCGCATTGCCGACGTAAAGGAACGGAAGGACTCGAGAAGGCGGGTGTGATTCGATGTCAGGATCGCCCGGGTTGGGTGTCGGGAGACCGCTTCCAGGACTGGCCAGGGCGGAGTCCTCGCAGTGATCCCGGTGACGACGGCTGAATTCTTTCAGACCACCTGGAACAAGACACAACCGATTAGATAACAGCAATCAATCACACAACTTTTGAATAAACCTGATTAAAAGGTAATTTTTCAATAATTATTCAAACTTTGGAAAAGCTGAGGGTAAGATTTTTCCATATTGTCGATTTGTTGTGTCGAATACGAGAGGCTTGAGGTCCTCAAAACTGCATGAAATGTCTCGGTACGTGTGACTGCATGTAGAGCAGAGCGCTATTAGAGCCATCCATTTTTAGCTCTTGCAGCCTGTCGTTGTGCAAAAAGTTTTTAAACCCGTTTACAAAAATCGGACAATCACATGAAATCCTGCACAGGTGCTCCGGCTGACAGTGAAGTCTTCTTTGAAAGTAAATACGACTCGTCCTCTTTAGCCATCAGATAGCCGGTAAACAATCGGGCGGCTGGGAAAGGGGATTTGGCATTCGGTCAAACCAGAGGACGACGGCAGAACGTCTGGTCCGACCCAACAATATCATTTTTGAACGACAACTGCGAGAGACATAAAAACTTGGTCGAGGCACGGGGTCTTCCGTCTTAGCTAGGCCGCTACAAGCCGGGGCGGACCTGCCTTCCCTTATAACGAGTAAAAATAAACTCGAGGGATGAATCACCTCCGGCTTGGCAGAGGCTCAGGAATAACGAAAATCCTGATCACAGTAAGGTACGAATCCAAATAAACTATAAAAAACAGAAGTTAACTACAAATCATCACAAGTGCGATCCAAAATTACAAAAGAAGAAAAAATCGAGGCATAAATGTAGCTGAAGAAGTAAATTAGGCCTTTAGGTGGGAGAATTCATTCAAAAATTGTGCATAAATTAATTTTAGAAGTTTAGCACAGTGTGTTTGTCGAATTTTTACCGGAGAGTCATTTTGGACTATACATTCGTTGGTTGAGGAGCAAAACCACTTTTGGTGGAGATCTGCATGATTGGTTTTTGAGCAGAGAATAACGTGCACATTTTTGGTAATTGTTAGACGCACGTAAACAATGAGTTTATACAGTATGATTGTATATTATTCTATGTTATTATTAACCGAAGATGGAGAAAGAGGCGTTTTACTGTCGTAACAATTGGTTAACGGCTGCCAAAAAGCAATTCGTAGCAAAAGACACGAAGAAAAGCAGCTACTGCTAGTAACAACGTCCTGGAAGCTGCTCTTCCCTGAAGTGTCTTTTTAATACGGAACGACGACCATTGTCTTAATGAGGAGTAAAACCACTTTTTGACCGATAGTACATTGAAGAATCGAAGCCGGGTGCAGGTCTGCATGAATGGTCTTTCAGCAGAGAATCCGTTGCAGTTACGTTGATTGGGAGGCGAAGGGAACCAAATTTTTGGTTATTGTTAGAAGTACGTAAACGATGAGTTTATACAGTATGATTGTATGTTATTCTATGTTATTATTAACCGAGGAAGGCAAAAGAGGCGTTTTACTATCATACCAATTGGTTAACGGCTGAGAAAAAGCAATTCGTAGCAGAAGACACGAAGAAAAGCAGCTTCTGTTCGTAACAACGTCCTGGAAGCTGCTCTTCCCTGAAATGTCTTTTTAATACGGAACGACAACCATTGTCTTAATGAGGGATCTTAACCAGGTTCGGAGCGGCGCTAATCGCTAGGAAACACGACGAAGAGGGAGAGGAGGTTGTAAAGGCGCAGTGAATGAGTCAGCAGAGGGCAGCGAGTCACCTTGTGGGCTTGAGAAGGACCTTGCCAGGTTAGATTGGGACCTGGTGGTAAGAAGTTCCCCTCCGGTCAAATAGCTCGAGATGATTCAAACGTCTTGGGTAGAGGGCGCCGTCCTATGGATGTTCAACCGGTGAATCACTCAAGAGGAAAAAGCCAGACCGCTCAACTCCCTGCCATGGATGCTACTGACAATCGGCAGAAAGGACGAATGTAAACACATCTACAGTATCCAGGCGCCTCAGGTGTCCACAACCTTCAGGAATCTTCGTTTGTTTTCTGAAGGGGGATTCCGAGGAAAAACACAGAACGGGCCGAAAAACAACTCAGTGTATTTGTGAAGAAGGCGCCTCAGAAGCTGAAGAGGAACGTCAACAAACCCATAAAAACTCGAAGTATACGTGACACGTCGTACGCGGAAACGTCTGACAGTCCTGTCTACCATAACAAAGACTGTTGAGAGACCACGACATTCAACGCTGAAATAGCTACTTGGATATTCACGTTTTTGCCCATTAGAACCAACCTAACGACTCTACAATGCATTTTTTTTTCTCCATATTTTTTGTTTGTTACTATTTTCTAAACCTACTCGTACTTGGAAAAAAATCCGAACCGTTTGGCAACAATTTTTCTATTAAACAGAAACCAGTTTGGTCAGTTTTAATGGGTGAAAAATTGAATTTTGTAGGTTTTTTGGGGGTTTAGCAGTTGATACGATTTCAAGTACACAAACATGTGGTGTGTTCAGGATCAGGAGGTGCGGTTAGTACCACTCGATGCAGAATTTGATTGCCTTGAGAATTTTCTTGTGCGAAAATCATTGTAGTAAGTTCCTATAAAAAGGGAGGTTATTCATCAGCCAATAAGCTATTATGGGGTGCAGGAACGCGTGGTTTAGAGCGGAATGAATGGGTTTTGAATTTTCCTGATAACCACAAATGGACGGTTGGAACTCATCAATCAAGTTGTCCGTATCTAGTGGAGGGCATCGAAGTCCCATAGAAATTGACGTAGAGGTCAATAACGAATTGAGCAGGGTGTTGGATGAACAATCTACAAATTGTGCCAACCGTAGCATCCTCGCGAATCTCCTCCATAAAACTAATTACACGCTTAGTGTATTTATCGTGAAGGATTAATAATTAGACAATAATAACACGACGGCAAACCCTGTTTTTTGGGGTTCGGATCAAACTATTTTTATCGAATTGAACGGGTTTATCTTAGCGTTTTATGGGTGTGTTATTGAAAAAACGATGGACTGACAATAAATTGGATAATATCCATATCATGATATCGATGTTATCGGTCAGTATACAATCGAGACCCGTGCAAAACAAGGTCTACAAATCACGTTGCTAACATCACTCGACTAATAATCAGTAACACGAATAGTAATATTCAACCAGCGCACTCGGAATAAGGAAATTCACACATTTCTCATGTTGGAGGAAAATGGTTTGTCAAATGCGAGGTTACATATTTTAGTTATGCTGATCACATCATCATTAATAATTCATTAACAATATAATTATTGAATAATTAACAGTTATTGTTGTCAAATTCACAGGTTATGGCTATCATAGCAGAGCTGCTTGTAGAGCTGTAGAAAACGCAGCTTGGTAAGTTATACTAGGATTAGTATGTCTGTATCAACTTCATACTTGGTATTTTGGGATTCTGCACATAATACCTAACTGTGTAAGGATCATTGTGCAGCTCATGTAGGTCAAATTATTATCTGTTCGTTCAAAATCTTATTTCTTTTGTGATGTCAAACGATTGGGGTGTTCAATTTGTTAGCAGTTTTAATATGTGATGGTATACTGACTACACCAACCACGCGACAACAAATACAATGCCGACCATAGGAGCAAGCCAAATTTTCTGTATTTCCTACTTGAAATATCATGCAGGTGCCCTTAAACATGGAATATAACATAATGCCCCACTGGAAATATTGAATATTAATTTTTGTTTACTACTTCAAAATGAGACGGAAAATGGACAAAAAGGCTCGTTCGATAGCCTTTCTCGAGTCCGATTGGCTTATGGTTAAAATAACGGACTCCATACTGTGTGCCAAAATGCCTAGCGATTGACCTCATTGTTATGTACCACAACCGAAAATTTCCTTCATAAAACTCTGCTGGGTTTTTGAAACAACTCATTTAGAGACGCCTGAAACTTTGAAACTTAGTTATTGAGGAGCTAACAACAACCCACTGGTTTTCATCATCATCATCATCCCCATACTGAGACTACAACACGTACAAATTATAACCAGGAACCTATTTACTAAAATAATGAAAATTCACAATATTGGTTGTTGTTAGTAAATAGGTTGCTTAACTGGTTATTAGTGCTGTGTTATGTTGTGGTTATTGTCTCCATATTTCCATTTTGTGTTGGGATTGATGATGACAACCAGAGGGATGTTTGGTGGCTTCCCAGTAGAAATTGTGTAACAAACGGACTTCTAAAAGATTGAAATACTGTAATAAATATCGTGAAATGTATAGTTGGCGTGTACCTGTTCTACTCCAGGTGGGGAGGGGGAGGTTGAGTACCAGACAGGGAGATTCCTTCTTCATTTTGAGATGTTCGTGTACAAAGTAAACACAACACAGATGTTCTAAAAATCGAGTTCGAACTGACGGTATTGGAACACTTTTCAGTTGTACTAGAACATAGAAGGCGATAAGTGGGGGGGTGTGACTAGACTCTGTTTACTATAACTGACTAGCGACCCGGCGGGTGAGGTTGAGTGGGGGTAAAGTGTTCTAAAAACACAAACACACAGCACGACACATGAGTTGCTACTGAGTAAGTTCACACTCGGCGGCTCTGGCTGAACTGAACTGAAGCCTCAACACCGGGTTGAACGAGGGTGAGGACGACCGAAGGGGAGGGAGATCTGCTGGTATTAGTCATCGTCAGAAAGGCCTTGAGCCCCCTCCACGCTCCGCATCATCTGAAAACCACGACGTACAACGCTGTTTCTCCGGGACACGCGCCGTCGTCGCTGAACAAGGGTCACCCACAAATTCTCCCACTACGACACTTCAAATAATTAAGGGATGACAAAACTATTCAGCACGTCGCTACCCCGTGAAATCCGCTTGGTTTCCGGTACATGAGCAAATATTTACCTTCACCAAAAGTACCAAACCGTGAAGCTGAAACAAGGGAAACAATGAACTTTCCACAGTTTGGATTCTTGAAATTACTGAAACTCAGTGCAGTTTTGAAACATTCAAATTTCCTCAGCAAACATTGCACCAACGACTCTCTCAGGGGCGCTTTTGGGGGTCGTAATAGTCGTGAAAGCGGCCACAAGGCATATTTCCCATATCAATCAGAGGTATTCGTCATTAATTAAGAGATGATATGACCATTCAGCACGACGCTACCCCATGAAATCCGCTGGGTTTCCGGTAAATGAGCAAATATTGTCCTTAATCAAAAGCACTAAACCGTGAAGCTATAGCTTGCTCATTGTTTTATAAAACAAGGGAAACAATGAACTTTGCAGAGTTTGACTTCTTGAAATGACTGAAACTCAGTGCAGTTTTGAAACATTCAAATTTCCTCAGCAAACATTGCACCAACGACTTTAAAGTAGCTCAAAATCCCTTTTATTCACTCAAAAGATAATTACAATAATGTCTGTTTTCATGGCAATTCCCAAAATTTATTTTATTTTTTATTTTTATTCAAAAACCAGTACATACTTACTAAAAGAACAAACAGTTCTTTATATAAATACCAAACACATGGAGTACATAATTTTATTCTGGAATGAAATGGTTTTTTAAAGTGCTTTTAAACGATGCAACGGTACTTGCCGATCTAGTGGTAGGCTGTTGAACAGCTCCCAATAATCAAAATTTCTCTGTCCACAAGCTGTGAGACGGAAGGGAGGCTGTACCAAGTACCGACCACTCGACCTTGTGATCCCATCCGCGATGAATGCATTTCCCCCTGTATCGATTCTCTTATATTTTTTATGAGAATTAACTTCTTAATAACGTCTTTCACGCTGAAGATTTTGAATTCCTTAAAGAACTCATCTGTTGGGAACCTAATGCTTTTTTTCTCATTAATATTTTAATTAGTAGCTTTTGCGTGACTAACAGCGAGTTGTTTTAAAACCGGCCCCAATAATTCTATTAGCAGTTCAACTTCATCACTTGAAAAAACATCTACGAAAATTCCTAAATTGCTGGCGGTCTTCAAGATCCAATTTGCTCGAGTGAGCTCGCGAGAATTTTACTCTCACGTGCGAGGGGCTACGAGAGTGACTCTCAAAAGCACAAGCTGCGAGTACGCATAATCCCACCTTTAATAATTAAGGGTTGCCACGACCATTCAGCACGTCGCTACCCTATAAAATCCGCTCGGTTTCCGGTAAATGAGAAAATATTGACCTTAATCTAAACAAGGGAAACTGAACTTTCCAGAGTTTGACCTTCCACGTTTTCCAGTGTTTGACATTATTCAAATTGGATGGCTCGTACGGTGGAAGTGCAGTGTAGTTATCAGTTATTTGAACCGAAATCATTCAAATTGCCTCAGCAAACATTGCATACACGACTCTCTCATGGGTGGTTTTTGGAGCTCCTAATAGTCAAAACAACGATCGTGAGGAATTGTTACCCATATCAAGAACACCGGACAAATCTGTTAATTCGACCATCCGACACAATGAAAGCAGAAGTTGAAAATTTTAAATTTTATGAATAAATTTCATCTAATAATAAATTATTAACTAAATGTTGAAAAACATTGAAGTAAGTTTGATAGTGCACCTTTGGATAGAAAGAGGCAGAATAGGCAGAATTGTTAACAATCATTAATAACGATATATATCAAACTTGTTGGTTCATACACGCATTGGCTCCACTGGGAATTAATTCCTAAAAAGGTGCTAAACTTATATTTTCTTGTTAAAATAGTAATGTTTTATGAGTATCATATTAGGTATTTACAACAGTTTGTATTGTGAAAGAAAAAACTAAACTTTGAAATCATGAAATTTGGCAGGTTTAGGAGTCATGAGGCCGTTGACACCACGGACTGGTCAGAAACGGGCACCACACCGATGACTACGTGGAAAAACCATTCTGAAGGGACCAAGAAGAACCAATTCTGTGATATAAGCTGACATTCTCGTATTGAACGCCACACCGCCCAGAAATTCATCAAATTGCCTTCAGAGCTTCAGAAACTATAATTTAGTACCTACGAGGAGAACCAGAGCGATTTCAACACAATCCCGACACAACTGCAAGAGATAAGTGACTTTTGCCGGACTCCAACCAAGATATCAACACTCATGACAACAGACGGTCGAGCGGTTAAGAAAGACTGATGTGAGTTCTTAGATGAAATCCATTTGGAAATTTGAACTAATAACTTTAAATTGATTGCGCTCCGAAGCCTAAAATAAACAAATTATGAGCATATTTGCTTATAAAAAGTATGAGCGGAGTAACACACATTTGCAGGATTACTCTATTTCGGTTGATTTCACGGAATTTATTCGAGCAAGTTTTATATCGAGGAGCCAAAAGCTATTGGACAGTTTCTATGGGATCTGAGTGCAGTATAATACGTGCATTCACGCCTCGACGCATTCCGTGGGTCGTCTTCCTGTGGGAACGCCCGATAAATTTACTATTTTTTGAACACCAACATTCAAATTTAAACCACTCATGATTTCCTGTATAGATCAAAAATTGTACGGTCTGGTCAAAAATATCAAACTCGAACAGAAATAATGAGGGGCGTGCCCTATGTCGCACATCCAGACAACATATCGTAGATATGAAACCCTAATGACGTGAACGTAATAAAAATGTGAAGGACTGAGGTGAACGCGAGTCGGTTTTTGAGCGAAAAACGTCACCCGGTTAAACTGGTTATAATTACGAGCAAATTATAGTAAAAAGTGACTCATCCGATGGCTCCAATCGATTGTCTTTTCCAGCGTGTTTTCACGTGTTTCAGCTCGTAAGGTGACGAATCACGTAATCTTGTGTTTATTTCTCCTCAAGGTTCGCTCTTTCTTTTCTCTGTGTCATCCGATGATGTTGCTCAGAGATATCGGTTTAAAAAAATAGGTTATTTTCGGCCTTGCGGCGGGAGTTTGGAAAATCACTGCGGTTTTATTCTCTCTAATTTATCCGCAACAGCTGTACACCGCCCTTGTTCGTTTTTTTCCCCATTACCGAAGCTATAACTGTATGAAGGCCGGAAGATTGCGTTAGAATTTAGAGTGCAGCCCAAACAAATCCGCAGTTTTAGCGCCAGAATTCAATTCTTGAGTGCGTCTAGAAGGCGTTTTAAACCTCAACATTTCAGAACGGTTTCAACAGAATTTTGGACGGCACTTGCAGCAATTGAGCCACCAATCGAACCACCTGTGAATTGTATCGATCGATTGATTGTATCGTTTATTTATTCATCCAGAGGTTGTTAGAGCCTAGTGGCCCTCTCTACCACCAACCCTTGATCACTTGGCTGTACAAATCATATAGTCGTAGGGATAATTTTCAATCAATGAGATACAATACAGTGAAATTTCACGTGATAAATTTTGAAAGAAAATAAATAATAAAATAAAATAAACATGTGTCTTCTAATTCCAGATTATCTCATACTGTTCTAGTAATTTCTTCTTAAAATTACACTTGAAAGTCTCTATTTTTTGCCTTTTGTTGAACATCTCAGTATTAGCATTGTAAATTCGTGACGCTTGGACCACAAATGATCTCTTCAAAATAGAAGCGCCCAAAAGTGGTCATAGTTCCTTATTTAGTGAAAATCACAATTTACGCTAAAATCGTACTTGCTTATTTATTATATGATACAATTTTCTCAACCACTGTGCCATGGCATTTTTGTGTACCGCAAAATTCTTAAAGTGTGCCGCCAATTTTAGAAATGTAAAAATTAGGTAGGTACGTATAGTAGAAATTATTTAAAAACAAAAATAGAATAAATTCTTACAACAGTAAAGTATCATCAGCCTAGTGTCCCAAGCGTAAACAGTGAATTTCACTAGGTATGGAATTATGGCTCTCCCGCCGAAACGGTTAATCTTACAAAAGACCTTATGCATGAGAAATGTAGAAGATTTTGCCTACTTTAATTATGAATAAGAACGATTTGTCGAAAAATCGGTTCCTTTCAGAGATATAGGACAGAAACTGAAAAATGTGCCAAAATTTGGTCGAAAAACAAAGTTACGGGCCAAACGTTTACCTGCACACTTCAAATTCGTGTTATGCAATCCAAGAAACATAAAGGGGGAGAAAATCAAAACAATAGCAAAACTTTCCTCTTAAAATCCTAATAGTTTGTCACGTAGACATGGGTGCGCGAATGAGCCTTTTGTACCTCTGACGTCATGTTATAGGGTGGTAGTAGAGGGGGTAAAAAGTGCCAAATGAAAATGTACAGGTTATATCTAATTGCCTGCCCTAAAGCCTACAACAGGTAGGAGTTATTACATATTATGCTCCTCAATACGGCGAGAAGTAGAACATGTAGAAGTATTGGCACACGGATTCATATCACGTTTTGTTTTAAAATTTAATGGAAATCCATCAACCTCTCATTGACTCCGTCCATGTTGTAATGTGAGAGGAAGCAAACACCGCCCACTCACTTGCCGTTCTCTAGGATTCTCTCGAGTTAACAACTGATTTCGTGTCATAAATCAACGTTATCCACGTCAAAGAGAAAAAAACCTCCGAGCGAAACCCCTCAATAACTCGAGCCACTAATACTCGTACAACGGGTGGCTTCTTCGCGCCTGCATCTATTTCCAAAGCCTTTTACAAGACCGGGAATCGCGCACATCCCCCCCCCCCCCCTTGTAATAGACGAAAGTGATAAATTACCGCGAAAACTCTCGACGGACGCAAATCGGTTTCTGGCAAGTTGTCCAGGAAACTTTTGACTGACGCTAACCGCTGAACGTCAGAGCCCCCGAACCGGCTTTTTTAGACCGTCGCGAAAGAGATGGTTTTCGCTTTATTACGAGACGGTTACGGAGACTAATTGGGCGACTAAATTTAATTTCATAGGCCACTTAAAACGCTTGAAATAAATAAATGAACGGCCTTTAAAGACGTTTTTAGCGCAGTGGTTGATATAAATTACACTGCGAAGTGACAAGATCATTAACCAACCAATCTCTATAATTTTCAAAGACCGGTTCGTTCTTTATTTGCATATCCCCTGCACATAAAGATGCATCTGACGAGTTGAAACACGTGGCCGACTAATACTAACCTACAAATCACCCACTATCTTCCCATTTTAGAGAACTTATGTAAGAGTGAATATTGCAATGAGACTGCAAATGCATTTTTCGATGGATTTCGCGCACATATTTTTCTAGATTTCTTGTAGAGAGGTTTCTAAACATATAATACAGGGGGGGGGGGGATATAATGAGAACCCTCCCCAAAAACTGACCACTTCTGAATAAATCGTTGAATAAAAGGGGCGAAAGGTGCACCGAGAGGATTTCGTTGATTGAGTTTTTTACTCAATGTGGTACTTTTCGATTTTGGCTCAGTAGGTATTTGAACATTTGAACACCCCAATCGTATGCTGAACACCCATTTTCTCATACAAAAATTAGATTCATTTGTAGTTGACAAAAGGGCATGCCATTGTCTTCTCATCAGTGCAGTAGTGTAAAAACTCGAAAATTGTAGTTTTGAGAAAATCGACGATTCAGATTTGTGTCAGCAGTTATGCCTTTGTAACTCACCATTAAATTTGTCCGCTGGTAAATGCACATTATCTTAGTCTCCACTATTTGTGCTTCACAATATTTTTTCACTGTAAAATAAGTAGGAGACTTGACATTAAAAATAAAATTTCATGTTGTTACTGTACTGTACAACATATTTCAGCTGATTCTGGAGTTGTTCACAATAACCAGTATTAATGTTATTGATTAGTGAAAAATGTCTCTTATTACACTGATTTATCAATTTTAATCTCAATTTAGCTTTTTTCAATCCTCAGGTAAAATAATTTGTACTTTTTCATGACCAAAGATGCAGGTGATCATATTTTGTGGAAACTGTAATAACTCTGAAGACACCAATGCACTGAAGACAGAAACGACTTTTTGAGATAATATCTCAAACAGTCGATTCTGCCTTCAGAGTTGATATATTATGTCAAAATGTTAAAACTGTGAAAAACTCTCTTAGATAAGGTAATATAATATTATTTTAATATGCAGATAGTTTTGGAGCCTCAAGGAGTGGGCCCACGTTTTTCGAGGCTTTTACATAGGACTTAACATAGGATAGTACCGTGGTTTCCCTGTACTTGTAATGTGTTCTGATACTAAAAGGGGGTATAACGTTTATTTGAGGGGTAACCTCATGGTTTCCATCGGGAAGATAAAAATACAATGTATTGATACGGACAGGAAGACAGCATATTGTGCAGTCTATGCAGTCTTGTGTGTTGAGGAATGTTAAGGATGATCAACAACCGTCAAGTTTTACGTGTGCCTACCTGTAGATCTACATTGATCAGCAGATCTGTGTTTTGAATTATGTGCATGTACAGTGTAGATCACGTGAGAAGGTTTCCCTTACTGAAAATGCAAATTACTCTGTTCCAATATTGGCACCAATCAACAACACGAATGTTTATTTTGGTCGTTTCCTTTTGGATCTATTCAACACAATAGACTTGATCCGATTCACTCAGTTTGAAGTGTGATTCACGCCAACAGCTGTTATTTTAGCGATAAACTGCTCTCTTATAAATTTGCCGGAGGGCTGTGATGTCAGTGCGTCATCCCTTTACAACTGGTTTGATATGATGCACCCAGCCGCACGCCAGTGTGGGAAAAACTCTAGTTCAAAAGCCGCATGATATAATTTTCGCTTAGTGACTAATACGGGGATTTCTTGTCCGTCGACCCCTCCACAACCCGGAATGAACATAATAGTAATAGATTTCAATGTTCTCTTATTATTTATAACGAGGGGGGAGGGCGTGAATGAGTCATTCCAGTACTTTCCTTCGCCCAGCCGATTCCCGTGTACTGTTCGGATGACGTGGTTCGTCAAATCGAGCAGATGAGGACCCTCCAACATCAAAAAGGATCAGTCGCTCAGAGTTGCCGTTCTATTGTTTGATCTTCTTACACATTCGGCAGATGCTGTCGATTTTCGTCTGATGTCACGTCGACAGACCCAAGTCAGCTCAGATCGGCAATAGAAGAAAATTTATCACGTTGTTGTTTCATTTGTTTTAGCGGACGTTGAAAGGAAATGGAAAAGGCGCAGAATCATGAAGTCATCAGTCAAAAGCGTTTAAACGTCAACCTGACTTGAGGCACCCAAAATCAGACAGTGGATGAAATTGTCAACAAAGATTCAACACTTGAGAAGATTCGAATTCAACTTTTTTCGACGTAATTGAGGTTGAATCAAAGTCGACTCAAAGGTTCATTTCATCCTAAATGACTATCTCCATTTCATTTGAATCAGTTACCTTTTTTGAGTTTTTCGAAGTCTTCTCAAAGATCCATTTTAAACCTGACAAGTGGTTTATTCTGAAAGAAACAGAGACTGGGTCGACGAAAAAATACCTACCCCTGAAGATGTCTTATTAAAGCCGAAAGCTCGGAAAGAATTATCCCCCGTTTTATTTACAACAAACCTCCTACAACCCTGTAAATAAATAAAGTTATTAATATTTTAAATCCGGCGCTACTTTTGAATCAATCTATATAGGTAATGACTAGGCATTGTATACTATGCCTAACTGGGACTCAAGCAAAGTATGAAACAAGCAATAGAATTTATTGCGTCAGCCATCTCAGATGCAACTGACTGCAAGAGTAGCCAGCAAACAAAAGGGGGAAGAGGTGGTTAAATCGATTGCTATGAATTATTTACTTAATTTCTAAATTGCATCTTTGGCTTCGTGGTGGTCAAGTTTTGATCGATGAAACACATCATTCCCAGCATTATCGACCATCTTGAACGCGCCAAATCTGCAAAATCCGTTGATAGGATAGTTTCGAGGTAGTTTTGAGTATTTGTATACTCAAAGTATAGTATCAAAAATGGTCGACACCTGAGCTGAAACCTGTGTGGGTAAGTGCGAACCCAAGGTTTAGCTACTCGTAATTACCGACAGTAATATAGTACGCTATTATCACCATGGTGACCAAAAAGTATCCTCTACTCATTCCAACTGGGGTGAAAACTTTATACTCGTAAATTATCCATGAAATGGCCCGTCACTTCAAAATACCTCCTAATTATATTATTCGACAGAAAAACTAACGGTGTTTTTCGATTCAATAATTAAACAAGTGGATTTATTCCTTCAACATTAAAAAACTGCTTGTATATCACACTGGTAAGTGGGACAACGTACGACTAATTTACTGCAACGACGTTAGCTGGGAAATTCCTTTGTAGCTTCACTGTGCACACGGGGTAAATCCTGTGCCGTCATAGCACGAGGTTGAATGGAGATTGCAATCATTGATATGGCCTGAGAGGTGACTGGCCACGGTAGATGTTTGTGTGGTGTTTGTCCCATTTCACAGATAAAGTACAAAATTGTACCTAATGAGAGAGAAAAAAAGCTTTGAATGTTAGTCACCACAACAGTAAGAATTTTTCCCACATTTTTTTCGGTGTTACAATGTGATTAGTGGAAATGTTCCAACTCCAAGTGCGTCAACAAGTCTTCTGAATTCCTCTGAATCCTCTTTGGATAGGTACGTGTTTTCTGCATAGCTAGACCTTTTGTTCCTCATTTGCGTGCAGTGTAGGAGGATTTTACAATCTAAATAACCACCTTTAGCATAGAAATTCGCTTTAGGAGCCACTAAGCTGATCCTGAGCATATGCTGCTTAAAGTGTAAGTCTTAAGGACCGTCTTAATAACCGCTTCGTGGTGTGAATAGCATAGAAACTAGCTTTGGGAACCACTTAGCTGATCCGGGGCCTGGGTAGCGTCAAGTTAAAGTCCTAAGGAGGCTATATACCAAATTACCGCTTCATATAGTGAATAGTATAGAACTTAACTTTAGGAGCCACTAAGCTGGTCCTGAGCATAATATGCTGCTTAAAGTGTAAGTCTTAAGGAGGCAACATACCTAATTTAAAGTCTCTACCACCACGGGAATTGGCGTCGGGTGAGAGGATGGTTTCAGCCAGTTATGTGAAGACTAAAATATGTTCCAAAATGCCTCAGTGGACCGAATAAGTACCGGCGAGCCAGAGGCGCAAGGCTTTGGGTTTAAATACAACATTAAATGTTGTAACAAATTTTTGAAACAATTTTCCCCCTTTTCAGAAAATACTTACACTGCTCTCTTAACCTACGTAGTAAAAAATTATCAGGCCCCAAACATTTGTATTTTGAAGGCAGAAGATGATGTGAGGAACACTCCTTGTAAATAGCGCTTCATGACTTGTTATGAGAGTTTAATTACTCGTGGGTTTTCCAATTTTAAATAGTTTCCGAATCGGAAAATGCCATAAGATGGGTGGACAGACTTTTTCAATGTTAATGCAGGAAACTGTCCAATAAACAGGAGGGTAAATACGATTGTTCCTCATACAAGTCCTCTCGTTTCCACCGTTCTGAAGCTGTAACCAAATCTGATTCATTATGTGTCAACATTGATACTGTTAAGCTACACTGTTAACTACACGGGAAGAAGTCGGATGGAGGGGCGGTTGAGTTTTTAACTTGGAGGGGCGCGATCGTTTCCAGTGCAAACAAACGTAGCTGTAACTTAAACACGACAAATACCATTCTCCATTCCCTATCACTGAATTTATTCATTTCCTTCGTGACTTAGGTACGATTCCCGCTCTCCAGTGACTAAACGACGGACGTCAATAATTAGCGATTCAATACGTGAGGACAAGGTCTTAGTCATCCGATCGTGGGTCGTCCTTGAGGCTTAGAGGACTTGACGCCAGTCCGATTCCTTTCTTTCCCACTTTTCCTCGCCCCTGCTCTGTTTGAATGTCGTTGGTTCGTCCTCCTACTTAACTTCCCGCACGTGTGGATATTCGTAATTCATTGTTGACAAATACAAGTGAACACCTCATTCCTAATGGAAACTTCCCCATTGCGAAGATTCTCAGAGTCTGAGGTCGTCTGACGTTCCGGTAGATGGCGATGTTTTAGTTCGAAATAATAATTCGACGTCAAGATGAAATTATCACACAAATCCGAAAATTGAATTGCTGACCTCACGTCGAATGAACCTGAATTAGATCCCAATGCCGAAATGACACGCCAGCCTGCAGGTCATCAATACACATCCAGAGCCTGACCCATCATGGCGGTCCCACTATAACAACGGGTATTGATTGCTACGGACACAACTTCAATATTTCTATTTATTCGTGGTATTTTTAGCATGGAAAACGCTTTTACCGGGACTTACCAAGCAAAACCCGACTACTGAACGGAATTTTTATAATGATTTCCGATTACAACCAAACCGTTCATCTGCGACCGAAAGACCGATGGCAACTGCTATACGATGGTGCTGAGGTGCACGGAAAAAATAAATAGCTGCTGTTGCTAAGTTTCAACCAGCGCTGCTAAAACAAGTTCTTAACTAATTCTAGCAAACTTTTTTAGCAAAGAGGTTTTGATTGGGGCAGCTACAATTTAGCTACAAATCCATTAAATTTACGGTTCCTGCTAATCTTTCCGTGCTAAGGAATTAGTAAAATCAGCTACTTCATTTTTCTCCGTAAAGAAAATCGATGGGCCTCTTTGAAATCGTGGTTTCGTCAGATCGATTTAGATAGCCTGTGTGCGGCTTATTTGCATAGAATCAGACCACGCTGCACCAACTGTGGAGACCCTGGAACACGTACTTCTTATAATATAAGAACAGCTTGGTTTTATATCAAACTTGATGCTTCAAGTATCGGTTCAACAACTGGAAAATGGCTGTTGCCTCTGGCTAATGCCAATTAAGGGGAAAACCCCAAACCGTTGCTACGGAAATTCATCTTCGCCATTTTTGATTGTACAAAAATCGTTCACCACTCGTTGGAAAGCTCTTGATTTGTCTGAAAAACTCATCTCACGCTGCAAATTTCCTACTCCTTACAAACACTGGCACGTACGTTGCCAAAAACACAGGTGTTTGGTTTGGGTTCAATTACCTATTAAAAGCAAATGAAGCACGCTTTTGGTATTCTGGGTCGGTTAGGCATTCTGATACGGAGTGTTTCTCCAGGTTCCGCCTACAGGCTCAAGGGGACCCTGGGACTTATTTTTTGACAAATTAATGATGAGTGTAGAAGCATCCTGTAGGGCGTTAAGATGAGTTGGACTTATAATAATTTGTCCGTTATTCTTCAATGGTATCTTAAATATTCCAAAACTTGTTGCTGCGTTTTTTTTCTTTCTTGGATATTTTTCTCTTTGGGCCGTCAGAGGTTTTTGTTGTTGGTACGAAATTGGCGCTATAAAATCCGAAAATACCCAATTTTGGGTCTGAAAACTTGAATTATGAGTGTACACTCATTGGTACCGTTGGATATTCGTCTGTAGATTTCAGCGTATATGGTGCGACTGACGCCATCATGAAAAATACGTTTCGTATCGTCATCAGCTTACTGGCAGACGATTTACATCGACAGTATACAAATATCCGTGTCAACTGCTATAAGGAACCGGTTATTACTTATAACCAACTGTTACTGCTTCACTGTGTGCTATAACCGATATTCCAAGTTGGTCATTCGATGTGTACACATTGAGCGGCCTGTACGTTTTATTCGGTGAAATTTTAATTTGTCCAATGGCTTTGCAACATAATGGCATGTCGTAATTCCATCGCAAAAAAGTCGTAATTTCAAGAAATGTGTAAGTTTTGAACGACAATCAAACTAAAACACCGCCTTAGTTTGAGGGTAACCATTTTATTCAGTCTCTATTAGTCATAGCCTCTTCACCATAATCAATTAACTCATCGAGTGGAGGTTTCGACGCCGTTGCAACCCGCGTATGGTCGTGATGAGTAATGCCGGGACTGAATCAGTGGAAGTTAAGCTTCAACCCTCTTCTGTTCTGTTTGGGTCCATTGAGAGGACATATGAATAATAGGGCAGCCGGCTCTACGGTCTCATGTACATGAGGGAAATGAGTCAGTGAGATTATTGTTAGGGTCACCTGCCAGGGGCACATCGAGGGGGCTCCTGTTGATTCACCGCACACCCCACATTGTACCCTGAACCGTGACGTGTACCCACAGCTTTGCCATTAAATATAACGGTCGTGTTGTCAGTTAAATTACTTCTCATTTTACTCACATTTATTCTCGGTTAAAAAAATATACAGAAACACTCACTACCTGTACTTTCTGGTTTCTTTCAGTGAGCTGTAGGGCATCAGAAGAAGCAAAAACACTCAGTAACTTGCTGTTCTGTACTGGAGAATGTATCACAGATAGTCCAGGAGCCTCGTAAACCAAATGCGGGGTGTGCTGAACTCAATTCCAAAGTTGACGAACAAATCCCAACATTTGAGGGATTGTTTGAGGATGGTAGAGGGTATGTATGTAACCTCCAGGTATTTCAATATCTACTCTATCTTACCCTTTGTTTAAGATCCAAAATCTATATTTGAGCAGCCTCTCTTGATAGTTGAAGACTTGAATACGCTGCAGGGGGGGGGGGGGGGGAGCGCAGCACGTTAGGGCCAAAGAGTGGAACACTTTAGGGCCAAGGATATTTCTGAATAACAACACGTTAGGGCCACCAATTTAAGTTGATAAAAAGCAGGAAAATTAAAACCTACGAGGTGAGTTCTCCCTGTCCAACTATCTACATGTATGCGATCTGTGGTTTGGGGGATGTTTTGCAACTTTTTGACCTGATCGGTGCTCGGTGGTTTGTTAATGTCAAATGGATTCCCCGACTATTGAATAAGTAAACCAGAGTTGAGCTCGAGGAGCGGAAGTATTATTGGCCCTAAAGTGCCAATCGGGTTCTGTAGTCATTCTCATCCACCGGGTCGAGTGGCCGGGGTTATACATAATAGCTTCAAATAACCAAATACTGTCCAGTAACCTAATACAAGATAACCTATTACCAGAAAAATCCCTATTACTGGAATACTGTTTTGAGAACATGGGGGAAAGGCCTATGAATGCCTCTTTGTAGCCGGAATATTATTGGTTTTCTGCTCGTATCTTATAAATCAACCATTACATGGTTTAGAAGATATAAGCAGAAAACCAATAACAGTCCGAACCCCCCCCCCCCCCCCCGCACCCGTAATGAGCTCAGGGTCCTCGTATTGGAAAACTCAGCAAACATACCATAGACCAACCCCAAACAATCCCTCGAATTTTCGTTAACTTTTGAAATTAGTCCAGGATGAATGTGCAAGTACGAGTCATTTCCGCCATTTCGAGCTTGCGCTACACGACCAGGCAGACGCGGAAACGTAAATCTAGACGATTTCCCTCAGACAATCCCAAGCCCTCAAAGCCCCCGAAATGTTCAAGCTGTCTGTCTCTAAATCGCAGATGTGAAAACTTGAAACCTGCCGGTGTTTCCGTTATAGGGGTCCCGCTCCCTGCCGGTGCGCAGTGCACAGAAGGGGAAATGAGTCACGGAGATTCATCGGCGTCACCTGCAGGGCCTTCTGGCCCTCGCCCTGTTGATTCAAACCCCCTTTGCGTATCATATTGATGGATCATATCGAGTCGTAGAGCATCCACAAGGAGGGTACGCGTGGTGACGTCCGTGTAACCGTCATCTCTTTCATGGATGAATCGATCCGTTTGGAATTCGCATGACGTGAGACGTTCCTGAAATCGCAACGAAGAGTCGAAAAGGGGGAGGGAGGATATCAAAGAATTCCACGCGAGAAGAATCCATGGGTGAGTGAGTCTCTGATTGGTAGTTTTGAGGAATCCATGACTACCCAACGATGCTCTCTTCCCTCCAGAATGCAGATATTAAAGGGTTTTTTTGTTTCTCAATAACTTGCCCCTTCTGGTGACTCAGTACTTCGATGTGTCATTATGATGCGTACCTATACCTGACAACCCAAAAGGGCCACGAGCTATGTGATTTAGCCAACAGCAGGCGTTGGCTCAGTGGTCGGTTGAAGAAAATCCTCATGTCCAGAATATACTCAACATACAGAGCGTACTCATAACCTAGAAAGACCCCATGAAAGTGCCGCCTATTATAGTGTTGCCTATAATAGGTGAAGAGCTTTGGTACATTCTGCACAAAGTACAATCAGCCTCTCATCGCTCACCACGAATTAACTTATGTTTTGCGAGTTTTGAACGATATTTGAAGATGAACCCCGAGAGAAGAGAAAATCTCATTTAGTCAATACTGCGGGTTGTCTCATGTTGAATGAGCGTCTGAACCGCTGTAGGTACACGAAATTTGGGTGCAAATAGAATTTTCATGCGATTTTAGCTTTCCGTAATTTCATCGAAATCAATGTGAATAACAAGTCTGAAAGATCCACAGTCATGCAGCATGGCAATAAGAGCAAATTTCTGCGAGAGCGAGTGGCCCGATTCTGCCCATCTACGAACTTAGCCTTTCGATAACCAGGACAGATTTTTGTGCAAATTTTAACTTTTAATCTCAATTCAATCGAGAACTTTTGATTGGAATGACACATACATAAATACATACATAAGATTTTTGGTGTCTTTTGGCAGTGAATTCAGGATGGTCTGAAACGGATTCTGGTATGGTATGAAAATTTGTCGGAAATTGTTTTAAAATTTCAGACCGAGAACAATAGCTTCCTTTTCCTCGAAAATTCGCTAAAAACATTCATTCGGCCGATTTGAAATATAGAGCAGAACCAATTAAACTGAGATTAAGATTGACTGTGACGCTATGTTCAGCGCCTTTTTGATGAGTTACTAATATAATAGAGTAAGTATGGGTATGAACTTGTTGAAAATTATAAATTAAGTATGAAAAGATTCTCTAAAGGAAAGTAAAAAGCATACAGTACAATTTACTCTTACAGCCGAGCTAATTGTCATTGTCAATAATTGACAATTTTTGTCATGTTCTAAAATTGTGCATCTCAACTCTTGTCATTTTACAGGACAAGCAAAAAACTGCTTTCCCAACATTGAGCATCTCCCTGGAAAAAATCAACACAGAGCTGAAGGAGGTATTCTCAACTTTAAATATTAAATAATAAATATGAACTTTAAATATTAGGTAGGTACTCTTGGTTTAGCTTTTATTTGAAGCGTTTTATAATAATTATAAGTAGTAATTATTACCAGGGTATACTATAAATTACTATAATAATTACTAAAAATTATTATTATTATTTATTTTATCAATAAATAAATATGTAATATGTATTATAATAATTTATATTAATTATTACCAGGGTTGTATTAAAAATAAATAAAAAATAAAATAAAAAACCAACAAAAAATGAACTATGAGGTTTGTTCGGACATACAGTCCAGGATCCTGGATCGACAGTCCTCTAAAATAATCCAGGACTGATAGAACTAGTCCTGGACGGTCCCGGACTGTCTGTCTGAACAGCCAACTTGGCTGAACCAAGTATCAATCCAGGATCAGTTCTGGGGCTGTCCGAACGCGCTAAAAGGGGCGTGGCTAGGTAAGAACGGTTCAGGATTGTCTGTCCGAACAAACCTAACATTTAATGTTGCTTCCCTGTTGCTTCATATACGTTGAGAGGTGCCCGCTCTTGAATAATTTTTTTGTCGCGATCCTATTGGTCGAACCCTGTAACTAATAATGCCATCCTATCGGTCGCGAACATTTGAATCTGAGATGCACAATGTTGGAACTTGGACGACGATATGCATGTTTTCCCATGAGCTCATAGTTTATAATTAATGTTTCTAGTAATTCTCCCAGTGGTGACATAAACATGATATGAAGTTATTTGCCAAAAGCAGCCATTCAAAAATGGGGTTCTAGGTACTGGAAAACGATCTAGTTCTGAATTTAATTTAGTTGCCTCAATTTCCATTCTGATAGTTTCGACTCATAGCTAGGCTCGCATAGCTAGGCTTGCATAAGAGGTTGCTGTGGCGTTATATTTGTGATTTGATGGGCCTGTTGAAGGGATTCGCGTATTTAAAACGTGCGAAATTTGAAGGGCTCGTACCGTTCGACGGCGATAGAACCGAGTTTTAAAAAACAGGGACAAATCAGTGTCGTGGATGATAGAGACAGATTGAGGTTGTTTTGAGGTCAGAGGGAGCGGCGTAGGGCAGGCGGATGTCGGAGGCTGGGCGACATACGGTCTCCCGTGGATCCTGCTTCGGTTGGAGAAGGGGACCCCCGTGCTTCCTGCATCCACTGCCACACTTCCCTTATAGTGAAAACGAGAATAGAAAACGCTTCTATCCGAAAATACCTTCGCGCACCATCTGCATATTCCAGAAATAAGTCTGTGACTTAAGTCCTTATGTAGGGCCCTTGTAGGGCCTCGGAAGCCAGTGAAACCCCCCTCGCGGTGAATCACCCGTGTCTAATCTCAGAATAGGCTCGCAGTCCTCCAGTGACGTCACTCAGCTCACCTTCCTTATTCTTATACGACTCGCTTATGAGATAAAAGAATATCTGTTCGCCTTTTCATCCGAAGGTCGGCCGTATCAAGCACCTTTCTCCCCCTACAAATATGTCACACAACTGGAATCTCGATGACATCAAACGAATTGAATGTACTATCTCAAAGAAACAACGGCGAATTCCATTAGACTCCTCAGATGACTGATTGTTTGTCAAATCATTTTGCTAAATTCATAACCGATTCAGAACCCAATAAGGCTACGGTTACTATGCTACGTTTCCAACTGCAAGAATAGCAGTGTCATCAGCCAAAGTTACAGTCAGAGTATCCACTGGTTGTGTACAGTACCTACGTATACTCGTAGTATGGCGCCAAGGACACTACCTTGTGGAACATCTGCATGTAATTCCCTCAGTTGTACTCATCATCTTATTTTACTCTGAATAATCTATCTTCAGAATTTGGATGAATTGGGTCGGAAGATGCAGTTTTGTAAGTAATCGTTGATGCCATACTTTATCAAATGCTTGCGAGACACCTGGAAATACAGCTGAACATATTTTCTTGTCTTCTAACGAGCATTCAATCAGGTTCGTGATCCTGTGTACCTCGTCTATTGTGGAGTGTTGTTCTCTAAATCCAAATTGATGTGATGGAATGAGGTCTCCTGTAATATGTTTCAGTCTTTCGAGGAGTAACTTTTCAAATAGCTTGGATATGACTGGCAAGAGAGGATTCGGTCGATATGATTTCTTGTCATCACTAGGCTTGCCTACCTTTGAGAATGACTGTAAGGTCTTCTCTAACAATAACCGCAGTTTCAGTATACTCAGCTAAAGATACAGCTCATTTCAAAACGTATAAGTTTTAAAGTGAAATTCGAACATTTTATCATAACAAACTGAGGTAATATTCCTACCTAATAAACCCACCTTAAGGGGCAACTTCCTTGGGTGATAGTCAGTTCGATTCTGACGAGACCATCACTGAACTATTTTTCTGGAACGTACAGTACTTAAGCTCGATACTCCAAGTATCTCGTGTGACGATGTACACAGAAAATAATGAACCGTTGTGAACAACTTTGCAGTGTTTTTAAACAACGGGCGAAATGAGTCCGAGTCCGCTGTCTGCTAATCAGAGGTTTCTCCTCAATTCAGATTTATTACTTTCTAGATGATTAATAGTCGTCAGTAGAAATCGTAAATAACAACATCAAACGGTTCACAGAAGGGATTTCGACCGTTTCAAGCAGAACAACAGGCCATCATCAAGCGGAGGCAGTGGACTTGAGATCCTCAAGGTTGATTCACCACTTCGTAGAAGTCCAGACGTAAAAACCTGCGTTGTATTTCTACATGGGAGTTCATCGTATGATGTAGCCGACATTATTAGTCACTTCGAAGTAAACTAGACAATTATGTTAGTCAGTGGAGGACTCCACCTGGCCTTTGTGATTCACGATTCATGGTAACGTATGTCGACCTTTACATAATACGGGCCAACATCCAGAAGAGGTGTTGGTCATACTCGTATCTGTTGCGGTAGAGTTCCTAGATGTGTCACACAATTATCTACTAAATATGTGTTGTGTAAACTTGTGAGGACTCTTACGTAGGGGAGTTCAACCCACATAGCCCAGTCAAATTGGGGTTTTTGTCGACCAATTCATAAAGTTGTGAAATTTGCAATAATGCAATGATACCAAGTCATGATGAATGGCGAGTGGTGGTGGAGGAGGTAAACGAAGACGCATTTTTCCTTGTTTTTACTAATATCTCCTGAACTATTGTATCTACGGGAAAATTTTCTCTGGACGTAAATCAAGACAATAGAATTCTCGAAAGAAAAAGCTCCAATAGTTTCTTGTGTAGGGTTAATAGTTAACGAGATAATTGCATTCAAAAATGAAGAAATTTGGCAAAAGTCACAACACCGCTAGAAAGTGGAGCAAAAGACCGTTATAATAATTATTAATGTTGTGGTCAGAATTGTTAGGTTTTCTCTAGACATGGAACATTTTAACATTATTTGGGAGGGTCCACTAAATAACATAGGTACTAAATGTCTTAACGGATGGGTGGAAGGGAGGGGGAAGATAATGGAAGGTATGTTTATGTATTTTTCTCTAATACCTACCTCGTAAACGTTTGTATCTACGAAAAACCCGACTTCGACCAAAAATAAAGACAATTGAATTCTCTAAAGAAAAGGTACCACTCATTTTTTCTGTAGAATTGATAGTTAACGAGATAATCGCCTTCAAAAATGAAGAAATTTGGCAAAAGTCAGAAATTGGCGCGAACGAGCGTTACAATAATTATTATCTTTATTTTTGGTCGAAGTCGGGTTCCATAATAATAATTATTGTAATGCTCGTTCGCGCCAATTTCTGCTTTTGCCAAATTTCTTCATTTTTGAAGGCGATTATCTCGTTAACTATCAATTCTACAGAAAAAAATGAGGGGTACCTTTTCTTAATTATTAACATGTTTATTAATTACTGACATGTAGTTTATTCTGAACGAAAGAGACCGAGTTGAGGAAACAATACCTACATACCCCTGAAGATGGCTTATTAAAGCCGAAAGCTCGAAAAAACTTCTTCTTTTCTTACCGCCTCCTACAACCCTCCAAACTGACAAAGGTTTTTCAACCAAAGGAGATTATGAACAATACAGAAAATTAATTATTAATGTGTGGTCTCTGGACATTTTACTGTAGTTTTGGTTTGTGCAAGCGCGATGAAGGAGGTAAAAGTACCATGTGATGGTTGGGTTGACTAGGCCGAACCGGATCCACCCAACACGGCGGCTCTCGGGACCATTAGCTCATCTCTGGGAACACGGAAACGTGGTTTTCTGGATCGTGAGGGGCCAAGAAGGGCCACAATGTAAGGATTCATTTCTGTAGGTACATCTTCAGTGTGATTTCCCTAATGGGATTGACGGTGGGAGGATGTCGGATTAAATTACTTAAAATAAACTCGAATTCGGTACGAAGGTTGTGTTCTCTGCCTGAAGAAAGGAGTGACCTTTCGATTTATTTACACTGAATCTACATCATTATGACGTGTCTGTATGTGTTAGTTACAGATGACCAACTGAAATCGACACAAACGAAAATAACAGGTAACTACAAACGATTCGCCGAGTGATCTGTACAGACGGGCAACGCCTGAGCGATCTGAATTATCAAGAGGAAAAATCCAACAGCCGACAAGTGGAAATATGAAGGTTTCCCTTACATGGGCACCCGCGAGAAGCGGGAAGTCGAGCCAAGAAGCCGTATGAGGCCTAAGTCTGCCGGCCCTGTTGACTCAGAGTCTTCGTCTTCCTCGGCGATATTTATAAGGTCGGTTGAGGTGTCCCTCGAAAATAAAACGAAAAAAATAAATAAAAATATAAAGAGGCACCTGCACTCTTTTATAGGCGGACATAATGTCCATGTCCCTCTTGGCGGCGGGCCCGTCGATGGAAACTGGACGAGGTTGGTTTCGACAGTCCTATCAGTCACATATATGTGTTTCAACAGTCCTATCAATCACAGATATATCTGTTTTAAGTGGGTTTAATAACAAACCATTGGGAAAGACCGACGAAAAATATTTGGTTCATAATTCAACATAACTACGTTTAGAATCCGCTGGACCGCCATTTTTTCCGTTTTTCTCAGTGGAAATGTGGACTTTGGCCTCTCGAATGCGTATTAAAAACGTTACGACTTAATGACGTTATTGCACCGATGAAATCACTTCTTGAACGCATTGACGTGTCCACTATATCAATAAAATGACACTTCCATTTATTGGGTTTCGTAATCATTACAATCGGGAAACCAACAGTTCGAGGCTCAGACTGGTGACAGATGCGTCAATGTTTGTGGGCTGAGTCAAGTCGTAGTGATAAGTAACTTTTTATCTACACCTGGTCTGCCCCCGCGTTGACTCATCCTCAAACACAACGTTTGGTCTGTTCATGTCACAGTCACTTCGTACGGGCGGTTTTAGTCTGATCAAAAAGATGACGAACCGATTAAACTTAATTCACAGACATGAAAATACGAATTGGGCTAAGTATATTTGTTATGGTTTTGATTTCCTCACCCTTCATGTTTTTTTGGGTCGCTGAACAAGAATTTGAGGTTTGCGGACAAACATTTAGCCGGAAACTTTGTTTTTCGGGCACTTTTTTTCAGTTTTCGGCGTATATCTAAAAAAAGAAGCGTTTTTTCAACAAACCCATTCCCTGCAGAGTTATAGTAGACAAAGTGTCCTACATTTCTTACACGTAACGTGTTTTTGTAAGACCAACCATTCCGCCATTAGAGCGCGGCGAAAGGGACTATATTTCCGTATAGATCTTGTCAAATTTGCCGTTCACCAGGAAATCGCACTTGATGTGATTCTTAATAATTAACAATTATTGTTGTAACAATTTATTACATTATGCAATTTATATTATATAATAGTGCATTCCCCATAAACAACATTTTTGTTTTTGGTTTATTTGCTCTTTGCCCAGTTAGCGTTGTGCTAAAATTACGAAATTTGGTTCACGGGTTCGGACCACCCCCATAATTTCAGTTTATCCGCAGCTTTGTACGATCAGCCGGTCGTTCACAATGAGGGCTCAAAAGTGGGGCAGGTCGAAAATCGTCAACGTGATGGTGAATCGGGTCAATGTTCATACTGGGCCAGCTGATTCGAACAGCACATCGAGTTAATTGATAATAATTATTAAGAGTTTCTAATAATTACATATACTTAATTACTAATAATAATTGCTAATCATTTACACTGCCTCAGAGGTAATAATTAATCATTTGGAATGATAATTTATAATCTACCATCTAGACGGATGGCTAATCTGGACAAGAATTTGCAGGGTTTTAATTTAATTTTTATTAAAGACCAACCGTTTTGCAGCTAGAGCACAATTTAGATAGAGAACAATGATCACATTACCTATACAATTTATATTATTATATTTATATTATGTATAACATTACATATCTCATAAATAACGTTTTTCTTTGGAAGACTAACCCCGATTTGGACGCCCACTAGCGGCGAAACAGATAGTGTTTACAAAAATGTTATGTTATGAAATGTAGGAAATGTTGTCTACTTTAATTTTGCATGGAATGGATTTGTCGAAAAGAGAGATGTTTATGTGTTGGCTTGCATACGGAACATTTTCTCAACCCAATTACTACGTCAAATTTACTTTGCACTAATTCAGCCTTCGTTACTCACTGCCTTTGTGGGGTAGTGCATACCATAGGGCATACCATAGTACATACCATAGTACCCGTGGTAAAAAGCAACTACCCCAGAAATACTACGTTCGTTTAATTGACAAAGCACATTTCCGAGCTTATATTCGTCCCATCTTCAATGAGCTCAAACTTTTTATGTTAACGAGCTCTATCAAACGAGCCTTACAGCTACTAAAAAGGACCAATTTCCCCCGGCTTAACCATTATTTTTCCAACCAGATTTGTGCTTTTGGTTTATTTATTATGTTTTTCATGACACTACTTTGTACGTTTGATGTTTTATACAACATTTTCCTCCAGAGAGATGTTGATTAGAGATGCCGTTAAAGCCTTCATCCTCCAAGACGGGCATGCCCATATGGAGAATTATTCCAATATAGATATTCATTTCCATTATTTTTCAGATATTTGTATTTGGAAATGAAGGAAGAAATTCATGAACTTGTTTTCCCATTTTTTGATAGATTTTCAGAGCCACGATAGTGACAAGGGGGAGGTTGCTACCAATATGTTTAACTGTA
The DNA here is from genome assembly GCA_963920205.1 of Stenodema calcarata. Classification (NCBI taxonomy): domain Eukaryota; kingdom Metazoa; phylum Arthropoda; class Insecta; order Hemiptera; family Miridae; genus Stenodema; species Stenodema calcarata. Next base: position 5,487,146 of record OY986054.1, read on the forward strand.
GTTGTAGGAGGTCCTATTGTGGTAACAGGAAAAGTATTGATATTATCAGGGAAGAACCAAATACCGATACCGAAACCTCAATGGCTCCGACAGCTACTCTGCTGGCTCGAGCTCCCAAAAGGCCTGCACAATTTCCCTTGTTATTTGTATTAACCGACATATTAAGTAATTAGGATTAATCATAAACATCGGATTAATAACTAGAAACTATTTGGTGTCCGTTAGTTAGAGACGAACTCGACACGGAGGGATGGAACAGGCGTCGTTTTGTAATAACTTCCAGATAATCCGATGGGACAGTCGAAGGGGAATCGGAGTGGCCTTGCAGAACCTGGAGCTCGCGGACGTCATTCGCTCTAACGAGGGAGGACGCAGAGACGAGGGGACATCATTCAGTTGTGTTAGCGGTTTTCATGTTCCACAGACCGGAATCCCGACTATGAATTGACAATAAATCTCAGTTCAACCGGATCGCCAGCGAGTGAATAAACAACGCGTGTGGCACAAAACGAGTCACGAAACGTGGAATTAAACTTGTGGTTATTACAACGCATCACTTCCGTGTTCCGTCCGTTTTCAATGTGTTGCTAAAAGGTCTGAGGTTGGTTCTTGAGTTGATAATCAATGCTAAGAATTGAATTAGTTCGTTTAATTATGGAACTTGTCACAACTCGCAAAGACACAAATATCAGGCCGGAGTAGAGAATTCTCAACTCACAATTTCAGCCAAAAACAAGATGAACCAAAATGTACTTGTCATACATTTAAACCAAGTTTGGAATGCAAAGATTACCTCAAAGAGTTTGATACGTCGTAAATCCTTAGCCTGCCCAAAAGTCACCACCCAGGTTGTGGTCGTTTGATCCTTGGAGAAGTGATATCTTGTTGGCCGTACTGGGATCTTTGGGTATTCAAAGAAAATTGGTTCAAGTCCAATTTCACGGGAAGAAACCAAGCGTATCTGCTTGTAGAGACGTCCTGTCTCAAAGGACTCTTGTTCGTAATATAGTTCAGGACTCTGCTCAAATTTGCCCAGAGGAAACTGGCCGTTTATGAATGAATGAATGTGTTTATTTTTACAAAGCAAAAGACCAGAAACATATACCTATTTACAAAAAACACTATACGGCATTAGTCATGCTATCAGCCGGAGTTCAGTTCGTCTTCTTAATAATAAGTATCTCCTGCACTTTATATTGAGCGTCTACATACACGAACATAATAATCAATCCCAATCAATATTAAAAATTCAATTCCACTGAAAGCTATTCATGCATGCGATTCCACTGATGAATAATAAGATCCACGAAATATTCTCCTCATACCTTTCAGCTTATGAAATTTGGCCATAAAACGCAAAACACTTTCATCCTCCCCCGAATTACACAGTGAAAATAAAACACCTTATTCTTCACCCAAGGCTTAAAGTTTAGGTCTAACATTTCACACCTAGCGCGGCAAAGAAGCCTTATTTGAACATATTTTGTGTCAGGGAGCTATTTGTGATGTATGAGTTAGCCAGCAAAATGCTTTTATATAACTAGTGATACTAAGCCAAATCAGCCTTACGCATACATTCTTCCTTAAACATCTTCATTTTATCATTAATCAAAATCATATTTTTGACAATAACAATAGAATCCAGATCTGTCCCTACCTCAATATCAACCCTGACAGCTAACTCACTCCAATGATACATTTTTCTTTATAACTTCCAGGGCTACTATTTTCTCAAAGCTTCCATTTGCACCTATTAAAATCTTGGTCACATAATTGACATTAAGATCTAGTGTGTAATCATACAACTGATCTACACCAACCTCCATCCATATCATGCAGCCATGGATATTCGTCAGCAGGGCTCAGAGGTTCTTCACAAAATACGCGTACTTCAAAAGCATTTCCAGTTCGCTGTACTGTGTATACCCCCACACCTGTCCTCCGTAGCACATTATAGACCGAATAAATACCGAACTTGATTCCACAGGGATTTCATTATTACCTATAAATTGGGTCCAAATGCGATTCTACAATGATCTGGAATTCAACCGGTCATGGAACGTTGACGAAATCGATCAAGAGCTACGCTGTGAAATTGGTGCTCCTTAACATGTAAGAGGTCATGCTATCTATTAAGAGTTGGGATTCAAGTCAAATGTCAACACAATCAAAATCAGCTGCTACAAGTCCCAACCCACCGTACAGCAGGTCCTTTGTTGGAGGGGGAATCAGAACATTCGATTAGTGCGGTGATGTTTGATTTTGAACTGAAAACGAAATCTTTTAGAAACGTGTTTTTAGAAAAATATTGGTACTAGGAAGAAGAACTTTTATTTTTATTTTATTTTTTTGTTGAAGTGTGGTAATCTGTTATCTGTAAGATTGGGCTTGCCCGTAATAATGAAATAAATAAATAAATAAGATATTGATATGCAGGGTGCCCAGTTTATGATCCCAAAAACATCACCCACGTGTTCTACAACTACAACGTGTTCGATGAGGTCGAAAACACGAAAAAAATCTTAAAAGTTAAATAACTCGAAATCGAAGGCTCTAAAAAAACTCTAGGAGGTTTTTGGTCGCCAATTAGTTGCAGAATCAAAATCTGGACACCCTGTATAATTGTTGTTTATGATAATTAGTTGTTTGCAAGATGATTATTCGTTACGTCGCCAGGGGAGGTGGAAGAGATGGTGTCAAGCCTATAACCTCCCCTGGTGGATGAATTAACGAATCAATCAATCAAAAGGCCCTCAGTTACAGAACTCTTGTGATTGGGACTGAATCGGAGGTACAAATACCAAGTGCACTTGATTTGAAAGCCCTCAGACCGGAAGAGAGCGAAAAGCACTGCCGCACCCTCAGAACATTCAAGTTTTTGACAAGAAGTAGGTAACTACCGTGAAGTTGGGCTTCCGCACCTACAGAATGGATCAGCGTTGCTTCAACAGGGTCACGGATCGTATAAATCACGAACCCACAATTAAGCGCGGGGGGTGCGCTATAATTATGTTGTAAATAAAACGTCTTCACGTCTAAAACTACGAAGGTTAGTAGAGAAATTAATTTCATTAGCAAGTTCTTGTAATTAATCGTTTGACAGCGTTTCGAACCTTGGCACTGGGCCGGGACGGAGGTCCTCTTTAAACTCTAATGTTTCAAATTGTTAAAACTAATTCTAACGTCAAGTATTTGAGAAATGTAAATCCACGGAAAATTACGACCGAACCACGAACCCTCGGACGTTTTGCAATTCAGTCGACGTCAATTCAAACAAACGACGAGGTTCATTTGCGTCAAGAGGCGCCGTGCGCCAGCATTATCTTTTTCTTTTTTTCCCCTCGCGAAAGAAACAAGAAGAAGAAAATATCATTAGCCGGTTTTGAAATCCGAACTGAACCGAGCAGCGGGTAACGTCGGGAGGTTTTGATTTGTGTAGCGCCAAAGGTTGCGTAACGCCGTTAACTCTAACGTCCAAGGATTCTTTCCACTTGCCAATGGCATCCAAACGACTGAAATTACAAACGGTGACTCACCTGTTCTACGGTCGGGCGAGTTTTATTGAATTCGGCTTCGGGCTTTGGCCGTATGTGTATCTATTTCTCGAGTTCGAAAACAAAAAAATGTAACGCCCCCGAGGGGCTTCTCCAGTCAATTAGTATCAACATCGATCTCATTAATTTCAGTTACACAGTAACTTTAGAATGAGTGACTTCCAATCGCCTACGCCCTATTAAAACGCCTCAACACAAAATTAAAAACAATGCAGAAATTCGCCTCAAAATTTTTCACTGAAACCTTTGATGTAAGTTGACTGCATCTCATTATAAATTGCCCATTTTTTGGTGAGATACCGAATTGACTTCAGCCAATTCAACGGTGAAGAAAAACTTGCAAATTAATCGATTTATAGTCGATTAATTGCAATTAACGCGAATTCAACATTTCCAGCTTCCGTTTTGGGGTTGTTTGTTTAGGTAAAATGCCTCGACTTGCTCGTGGGGTGTTTACCTTAACGTAAACAACTCAATCAAACGGACGTTCTGTTAGGAAAACGCCCAAAATAATGTAAATGTTAGTAGGTAAAACGCATTATCTCAATATTTTGGTGAGTTGAGGCGTTTTACCCTAACATTAACCAATTTTCGTATGTTTATGGTCGGAATTTCCCCTACTTCCGGTTTGAATTTTGACATTTGGACTTCACCATCCAGGGCCAAAAATAGGGGGGTTCCGTAAAAACCCCATTTTCGTAAACATTGGACTTGAGGCGTTTTTATTCAACAGGGTAGTATTGGTTTAACATTTAAAAACCTATTGGTGAGTTGATGAAAACGTTGGACATCAAAACAAAAAGATTGTTGAGAAACTGAAGATGTTTCCTCTCCGGTTACCGGTCGAGAATTCGTGGAAACAAAATCTAAACGCGAAGTAGATCAGGACAAGTATCTGACTGACTCACCAAATTGGTGACACCAATCCTTTTGACCCTTGAAGGAATTTAATTTCGTGATAAATTATTGTGTGAAAATCGTAGAAAAGTGGTAGTAATATTACATATTGTGTTATTTACATTCATTGTTATTTACATTCAGTTAATACTGTATTGAATGAATGTAAATAACACAATATGTAATATTACTAGCACTTTTCAACGAACCACGGAAATACACCGGACTTATAATATAAGTATCATAAGTATATATTATAAGTATATATTATATAGGTAGTCACATAACAGGCGTTTATCCGAAAAATCTTGAAGGAACAATTATTGAAAAAATGTAGGTTATGTTGTGACTGCAAGAACTTCTGATGTTCAGTATGAATCTAGAGGTAGGTAATGTTAGGTAATAATTTCACAGCTGAATGAATGATGATTTTACATCTAATTATTGGAATTCTCTTCATTATTTTGTTCAAATGAATTTTGGACCTTTTACTTCTGTTCGTTTACTTTTTAGATTTACGCAGTAGGTACGTATAGGTATGAGATTTTGGTCTTAGATGAAACGTGCAACGTTTATTAGTCATTACAGCAATCAAAATGCCTTTGATTATATTAATAAGGCGAAAACTTAGTTTTTGTGTCTTCTGTAAAATCAGGGAAAATGAGTTGGGCCATGTTGCCACTTCACCCTCGAAATGTTCCAGTTTACATTAAAATTATAACCTAACGTCAATAGAGGTAACTTCTCTTGATGATTCTACCGGTGCAGAAGATTATATTAGAGTTATACCTTAACAATAGAGATTACCTAACTCACGGTAGAGAAAGTCTTGTTGAAAGTAAGATACTGTGTCTTGTCAATGCGATATGAGATAACGATTATTGTGCTCTGAGCCTTGTGACGAGGAACCAGGGAGTGTTGAGAAACTGAGGATCTCATACTTTCTTGACCCATCACTTGGTCGTACTACAAATCGTATTAAGGCAGGATTTTACGTGTCGCTACCGAGAAGTGCTGAAAGCTCCCAACCAGAACCCCGTGAATCAACGACGCGTTTTGTACTACGAAATACTATTTCATTTCGACAACCCCTGTCTTATCAAAAAGAAGAAGAAAATGTGTTTATTGAAAGAAAATGGAGACTCCATACATAAGATACACCTAAACTAATAAAGGATTTGGCAGATTTTGCCGCGAGTCGGTAGAGGTGTTCTTTTTCCCACGAAGGTTCGAAATGTTGATTAAAACTATGATATCTGGGATTTTTTTGGTTTTTTTTGTCCACCGGAAGGGGTTCAGCAACGCACTTGTAGTTGCGCCCCTGACGGTGGTCACTTACTTAAGCGGTAAGTATCCACTTTAGAGACTTTTTGCATTGAACAAAAGTTGTCATGAATGGTCCATTTAGTCTAAAAAAAATTTTGGAGCAGTCAAAATATGAAATTTTGAAAAATGTTGCCTACCTCTCAGGGACGAAAACATGAGAATGGTCAGTACAGTACTTTTAGTCAATCTATGATTACATTAATTTTGTTAAAATAATCTGTTTTGGTTTTTCTTTTACAATTACAGGTTTCTCAGGGATTACAGGAAAAAATTCCAGATATCTTTGTTTTCATAACTGAACCTATTAAGATTTCAGCGCATCAACATTTCGAATCTTCGTGGAAAAAAAAAACACTTCCAGTGAATCGGGTTAGCCAGCAAGAACGAAAGAAGGAAAACGTGGTACCTACATCTTAAATTTTACAAAAATATACCTACACATTACAAAAACCATTTACAAAATATTTCCACCCTGTAATAAACTTCTTGAGCGAAAAACAACTACCTATTTATCAATAGTTAAATTGACTCACTAAATTATTTCCGCTACTTCTGGCCCATCAAACAAACGCGTACTAAAATACCATAACCTAATTTCACACAAAGGAAGTGGTATCACTTCCAAGCGGAAAGGGGTAGCACTTTGCTTCCTGAGTACCCCGATTCCAAAGTTTACAGTTTAAATTCAGTTGCTTACATCGCACTCTCAAAATTAATTACAGAAATTATTCACTGATATGTCTATTCTGTTCAACGTGATGTTTAAACTACATTGGGAAGTTTCCATAGTACAGGTATGTTCCAGTCGAAAAGGTTATTGTTTGTTCTTAAGAGCCTACTGACCAAGATGAGCAATGTATCCTTTGAAATTAACACAAAATACCTACATAATATGTTATTATTCTCTTCACCGTAAATTTGACAAACTTTTACGAGTATTAAGAAGAAGTTTCATAATCCAGAATGAATGTGAAGTTTGAATGAACTGTTGACAATGAGGGGAACACTGGTGTCGAGAAGGGCTTTAGAAAACCGATGTTTAGCAATCATCTATCATAACCGTATGGAGGTGTTACGGTTCAACAAACCTTGAGAGATAATCGAAGGTTAGCCGTCGAGCTAATAACGAAATCGCATTGTTCCCTTCGTCAAAATCACGTTCATATTTTTAAAAGAAACTCAACCGCTGACGGAAGTTCGGGCGTTGGACTCAAAAAATCGAATTCAACGGCGTACGAAAAAAACGCAGGTCAAAACGTTTTTTTGGCCCATTAGCGGTTCGAGGTCGAAGTCAATCTAATAATGACCGAAGAAAAAACGGTTTAACTATACCGAACAATCAATAATACGAATAGTCTATTTTATAAGACTTTACATAACCACAACCTCAATAGTCATCAAGTGTACTCTCCTACGATTTCTCAAATATTTGGTAAAACCACAATCAATTACGAAACAACAGAACAAAGGGCGGATCCCTCGCAAGTACAAAGGACACACAATTATCAATAGATGGTTCAAATAGATGTAGACTATAGAATATCGTTTTATATAAACTGTGGAGAAAAATCTCAATCTGGCGCAGTCAATACAGTCCAGTAAAATTAGACATAAAAGGAAAGCTGGAGCGTCCGGTGGAAGGTTAATATAAAGCTTATAAGCTTATACACTACGACTTTTTACTCAAAATATACTAGGTACTAAATACGAGAAATAATGCAAGATGTACGAAGATGTGTCAGGAAGCAAGATGTACGATATTCCGGAATGACTATTTTAGGCATTTGGCATATAAGTGTGATTAAAATTGGTAAAATTTTAAAATTTAGGTGTTCTTTGAACTTGCCGTTGAATTCTCTACAACTTTAATTCCTAGAGTGTTTTTATAAGACCGGTACTTTTGACGCAAGAACGACAGAAAGTCGTCAAAAGGTAAATTTCAGCACATTTGGCGAAGATTGTCGTTTTTTAGCGGTCGGTTACTGCCCTATACATTGGTCCATTTTGAAAGCTGGAGTGGGGTCAATCGACGCAGAATTTAATGCTCTTCAATTTGTCCCTTGGTAAGGTTTTTTCTAGGATGCATTGTTTAGGAGTTATAAGCGAAAACCTAAAGAAAGTTCGACAATTTCGACGTTTTCGGGGCACCAAATTCAGCTCAACCCCTGGAGGAGTACACATTCAGATCACTCCATTTCAAGACTAGGTTTTAGAAGGATTCCTAGCTTTCCTCAGGCCACGTCGAGGCCCTGTCCTTACTTTACTGGATTATACGTTCGGGAAAATCGAAATGTAAGTAAGTAGTAGAGTAGAGCAAAATACACATGAAATGACGTGTACGGAGGCCGAAGTTTAGAGCTATGAAGGCCTGAAACGAGTGCCAGATCCGGACCCACCCAGTGTAGCACAATCCTAAGAATGTCAAGATTCAGAATGCACTTGTAATAGGAAAAAATTAATTGCTTTTGGATAATCACCAATTAGTAATTTATTGAACTTCATTGCAATTAGAGTTTGGAGTAATTAAGTAAAGTGTGTTTTCATCAGCCCTGTAATACAAACAGTATTTATTCAATGTTAATCGTTTAATTACTCGTGTAACTGTATAGTTGAGAATGTAATTACTCGCCTATAAATACACCAGTGATAAATAGAGTATAAAATGAAAGCGTGATTATGTTGGTAACTATCAGAGTTCGATCCGAAACTAATTTACACAAAAAGTCAAAAACTAGTATTCATCCATAATCCATACACTTTTGTAGACTCAATGAACATTTATGATTTTGGTTAATAAAAGCCACCAGGTACGAGTAACGTGTGTAATTTAGTGGGCGAATGCACAACTGAACGAATCTATATTCTCTGAACCATTTTAATATTTCGCACCAAATATCAACTTGTTCGAAATTCAAAAATACACAACAAATCATTAAAGGGGGTTTTTTAAACAATAAATGGACTCTGATTGAAACAGATTATGAATGAGGTCAATTGACTTACCAAAATATGTCGAGTGGGACTCACCTGTGAACAATGAAGGGCAGTCGATTAGATCATTTGTGTGTAGGGGATAAAAATAAGGCGATAATACATCGAAAGATAATACATCAATGAAGATGTTTTCATGAAATTTGCCAGTTTCCATTTTTTTTTTTTTTTTTCAGAGTATTAACGTTCCAAAACCGAGCTCTCAGAACCATAACCGGAGCACCATGGTACATGAAGAACGCTGCAATACATCGGGACCTGAACATCCCAGAGGTCGCCAATGTCCTGCCGATCAACTCCATACCATCAACTCCACAGCTCGATGACCCACCATCATAACGAATTACTGATAATCCGCCACCACCCAGGGACCAACGAAGACTCAAACGCAAGAGGCCTCCGGACTTCCTTTGAATGGCACCGATACTATTGTTCCTATAATCACTCTTTAAACCGTATTAACACATTGTGTACATAACTAACTTATAACTTATTGTTCTTTGTTAACGTATAAATTAAGCAAGGGCTGCCACTGGGCAGTAACTTGCATCATATTTACGAGGGCAACCTCTCTAATGCTCCCTATTATGCTAGAACGCTACGGCTGTGCAAAAAAATGTAAAAATCTGTAAATAAAAATTCGTAAAAACCTGTAGATACGCGTTTTCAGAATTTGTTATTTTTTAAATTCGTCCATGTTTGAGCTGTTATTCTGGTCATTAGCTGGCACTTCTCAAGAATCAAAGTACACTAACCGCATCGCAGATTTAACGCTGATTCCAAATATGTGGTGAAAAGTCAAAATTGAATGGATTCAAGTGAAGAAATTTCAGTTTAAAAGTTAAAAAATAGGATTTTTTTTAAAAAACCTTTAAAACATCATAATATATTATAGATATCTAGATATCAAGAACGAATTGAGGTAAAAATATGCAGTTAGTGGCATTTCACTTGACATAGTTCTTTGACATAGTTTTTACACATATGTTTTTTCATGTGTAGTTTTTTATGTAGTTTTTACACATAATATGTATAAATATATAATAGAAATATATTATATTGTTCATCTACTAGAGGATCACGTTGTATAGATACTACATACATACAGGAGATTATTGTTTTTGCCATTTCTCAAAAACGGCAGCAGTTTCAATTTTAATTCTAATGAGATTATATTCTGTGAACCACGCCAAACAAATCCTCTATACCAGTTTTTATCGCAATGTTTGACTCTCCTAAGACGCCTTCAAGCTGACTGTGCGCTCAATCGAAAGAATTACGTACAAAATTTTGATCACTTTAGTTTCCAAGTTATTGAATCACTTTGTCACCTCGGTAGAACAATGTTTTTTGATGCCGTTGTGTAATAAATTGCCGCATTTTTCGCTAAAATCTTGCAAAATGTAGCATACTACACTGGCAGACAATACCTACTATTTGGGCACGTTTGAAAACATACATCGCACATAAGAATGAAGCACTGTATCATTTTGAATTATGCACGGTTATTTAGGTTTTGATGTTGAAGTATTTCTAATGATTATGACATCTAATAATTTCTTGTTTCAACAATTCATGTTTCGATCTGTTCTCCTTCTTCCACTATCCGCGTAGTTATCTAAAGCAAACACAAAATCGCATTCTCCTCATCAACCAACCGCTTTTGGTTTATTATCTTCGATAATGAACCATTGGAATCGCCCAAAGAAAAAATTTTTTTAACCCCCCCTCAAAATTTGTTGGTTTACGTTTCAAGATACGTAGATTCAGAAAATCGAATAAAAAAAAAAATCCGTCCGTCACCCGTACGCCGTCCCCCGTACGCCGTCCGCCGTCCGTGCCACTTTGCCCAGTTAGCGTTGAGCTAAAATTACAAAATTTGGTTTCTGGGTTTGGACCAGCCCCACAATGATCCTCGAAACTTTTCATAACCCTAGGTCAAGGGGAAGGGGTTCAAAACGAACTTTGAAATTTCGACAATGTCATATCTCTAAAAATTCTCATGAAACGGTGTAATTTTTAGTTCACTTTTGAATGACATGAAAAATTACGAATCTTTTAAGACCAATTGGATTTTTTTGCGACCAGCCGTTCGTTCACAGTGACCGCGCAAAGGTTTAGGCCGTTATGTGACCCAACCCCCAGACGCCCAGAATAAAACTACCTTTTTTCATATTCCCGGTAAACTACAGTCTAGAAATTTTAACCGTGAGTCGGGGATAGACCACATTGCAATATTCACTCGGTTTCTCATCTGTAAAATTGTTTAAATAATACCTTTTTGTAATAATTCTAATTAAATTTTGATGATGAGCTATTGACTTGAAATTTTAAAAATAGGTCAGAACTGGATCACAATGCAATATTCACTCGGTTTCTTGTCTGTAAAATTGTTTAAATAATACCTATTTGTTTAAACAAATTAAATTTTGATGATGAGCTAGATACTTGAAATTTTAAATATAGGTCAGAAATGGATGACATTTCAATATTCACTCGGTTTGTATGACATGGTATGAGTATGGTATGGTATATTATTGTATGTATGATTTGGTATAATACAGTATGGTATGATATGAAAGAAATTCGTATGGTATGGTATGAGTACGGTGAGAATATAGTATGGTGCCGATTTGCAATACAGTCTGGTATAGACAGAAGGGTGATCTGCACAAGGAAGATAATAAACCGTTGTGTCAAGAATTTGCAGAGTTTTTACTTCTTAAGTCATGACGTCTTTTTTTTCAAGTATCGCGTTTCACCAGTGTTTACGGCCGTTTCCGCGATTATAAAGAAAGAAGACGGAAAGAAAACTCAAAGGGCGTTGAGCTCTCGTTATCTGCGAATATCCCCAAATATTGGGCAGGCTGCCGAAGATCGCGACGTTCAAAGCCAAAAGCCAAACGGGTGGACAAGGTCTTTCAAAATAGACGGTCCGAATCCGACGCAGGTTCTGAGTCATATTTACGCCTCGAACTCAGATCCACTTAGTTCTGGATGACTCATTTCAGAGTCCACATCAATTTATTACCATCTGTAGTCGGCCTTATGTATCTACGAGTACATAATATGTATTGATATTATCAATAATGATTTTCAATATTATCCAATTTTACAATACGATTTAGCTAAAATATATGGAGGTACTCGTATTTTAAGGAAGTAAAAAGGTTTTGTTGTTGCAGGGCGCTTATACAATTATTGTAAACAAACTACGTTTACTACTGTGTGGTAGGTTGTTTGAATCAAGCGCCCTGCAACAACAAAACCTTTTTACTTCCTTAAAATACGAGTACCTCCATATATTTTACCTAAATCGTATTGTAAAATTGGATAATATTGAAAATCATGCCCTGTACCCGCGGGTATTTTTAACCCGTTTTTTAAGTGTCTGGTTTTGTGCTCGATCCCATTTTCAGTCTCGAAACAAACCAAGTAAAAATTCTCAATATTCCAAGCTGTCATTTCAACTCAATGGACCAAATCACACGCATTCGGGTGGGCCAACTTCCAACGTAATTTTGTACACATTTGAAGGAAACCAGAAAAATCGTGCTGCCAAGTGGGTGGGCAGTGTAGCTCGCTCAAACATCTCAACGTGGAAATACAATTAGTTGGTGTGACCAAGATCGGGTATTCGCTTAATAATCGTACCACGGGAAGATAATTCAATTTGAAAAATACAATGAAGGCAGTGGGCTAAAATTTGTAGGATAAATATAAGGTCCAGCAGTGAAACCTGGGATAAATCAACGTATTTTCAAAATATTTTTACATGTATTTTTTATATAGTAGAGGAAGAGTGGGAAATTGAAATGCATACGCAAAGATGCGCCCTAGTTTCAAAATACTATTGTTAATGAGTTTTTACTTGGAGCAATAAAATCTTTGAGAAAAAAAACGATATTTTTACATATATTTGCTTTATTTGTTTAGAGGAAGAGAGGAGAATGCAGGAGAAATGCATGTGTAAGTACGAGAAAAAACCATTATATTGAGAAAGAACCACAGTATGCAGCATGGCTATAAGAGCAAATGTTCGAAGAAATAAGTTGTTTTATGTGTCACTCGTCAGACTGTTTCATTGTTTGCATTTATGGGTAATTTTACCCCCCTTAAAATTCTCCTAAAACCCCGGAAGATTGGCCCGATTCTGCCCACCTACGAACTTAGCCTTTCGATTGCCAAGACAGATTTTGTGTGCAAATTGGAACTTTAAACATCAATTCTATCGAGAGTTATGCATTCTGGGTCCAAAAAGTAGGATTTGAGCTACATGCTATTGAAAGTATTAGAGAAATTTGGGCAAGTGAGCAGATAGATTTTCAAAAACCTCATAGCTCACTTGGATAAATTTCTCTAGTAAGTAATTTTGGAAAAATGGTGAAACTTTCAATTGCATTAGCTCAAAACCTGTTTTTTGGACTTGAACGCCTTTACCCAGAAAGTATAGGTATATATATTATATACCTACATGACATTGTAGGTAACATATGTATTGTTTGTTGGTGTCTCTTGGTAGTGAATTCAGGATGGTCTGAAACGGATTTTGGCATAAAAAACCTTTCGGTAATTCGAGTTTTAAAAATTTTGGACCAACAAAAGCTAAGTATATGTAGGCAAACTATGCGCACCGGCAAACGATACTGTTGTTCCGGTATATGTGCCCGAAATCGGCACGACGATCGGATTTGACCACTGACAAACAGACGATTTTGACACTGACAAACGACAATTTTTTTCTTTGGGCGATTCCAATGGTTCATTATCGAAGATAATAAACCAAAAGAGTCATGGGAGCAGACGATTTTGACACAGTTATTGATCAATTTTGACACTTGGTATAGATGTTTTTTTTGACATTTTATGTCTTTACTCTGGCACATAACTCGAAAAACGTTACACAAAATCGTCACACGAAATCGACACGAAAATGTTGACATTTTATGTCTTACTATGGCACATAAATGAAAAAGCGTCACGCGGGGGAGCGTCACGCGGAGAGCGTTACGCGGAGTTTCTGATGATTTTTGCTTACAACCGATTCGTTGCTACCCAAGCAGCACAATTGGTCGGATTTCACGACTTGCTACCTAATCTGTAGTATATCCGACGTCGGAAATCTGTGTGTCAAATATTAACGTCATCACGACGTCGGTACGACGAGAGATTCGTCGGAAATCTATAGTACAGATAGACGAGGTCGCTACGACGTCGGATATTTGTATTACAGGTTGACGAGGTGGCCACAACGTCGTATATCTGTACTATATAACGCTGAGGTCGCCGCGACGTCGGATATCTGTAGTAAAGATAGACGAGGTCGCCACAACGTCGGATATCTATAGTGAAATGGCGATGGCGATAACACGCAGGTGGGACGCTACAGGCGCTCATTCTGTTGTACCGTTTGGGAACTACGTTACTATATATTTCTGTACATGTTTTGTACATCAGCCGACGAGAGGTAGACCTCTACAGATTTGTTACACAATCGTGTAACAATATCGGAACATCCCTAGTTCGCCATCTTTTTCCATTTCCATTACAGGTTAGGTTGAGGTTAGATATTAATTTAAATCATTTTCCAATATATTTATTTCTGAAATTCAAATGTAATAATAACTCTGATAGTTACCAAGGAAATACAGCAGTTTAATAGTGAAACCAGCGAAATAATAAGTCGTCATAACATTTTCACAATAGTTACCAAATTGAAAAAAATATTTACAACGTCTCAAATTCGGAGGGCACTGGTTTTTGAGAGATAGAATCGAGCATTTCACGTTAAATTTTTCTCCGCGGATGATATGAAGAGACATGAACTTACATACGGGAGTTGGTAGGTACCGTGTAATATTCACACCAAGTATTTCACCATCCACCATCTTAATGATTTCCGTGGAGAGAGATAACCTTCCTCGTCGGAAGATGTCGGTTTTGTATTGAGTCAGTTGAGGTCGGGCGGCGACGTCGGTACAACCAAGAAATCATTCCCCACATTGGTCGGCATTTGGTCGTGGTGAGGTCGGCACGACGTCGTCGCCCGACCTGAGGTCGGGCGGCGACGTCGGTACAACCAAGAAATCATTCCCCACATTGGTCGGCATGTGGTCGTGGTGAGGTCGGTACGACGTCGTCGCCCGAAGTCAGGTCGGATTTCCCGACCTCTTACGACGTCGGACCGACGTCGTTGTGCTGCTTGGGTACGGAACTTTATCTTCGCCAGTTATCATCGTACAAAAATCGTTCACCACTCGTTGGATAGCTCTCGATTTACCTAACCATATTACGTTAACCACTGCGGAGTGCGTGGCCGACAAGCTGCGGTATGAGCGTGATTGTTTAAATAAATTGATTACACACAGGTGATCAATGCAAGCTTCATAATTTATGATGAACCCTACAATTAAGTATAACAACTACGCTACTGGGGTAGGTGATGTAGCATTGTTATGTCTTTAATCTGGCACATAACTCGAAAAACGTTACACAAAAGCGTTACACGAAATCGTCACGAAAATTTCTGATGATTTTCGCTTACAATCGATTCGTTGCTACGGAACTTTATCTTCGCCAGTTATCATCGTACAAAAATCGTTCACCACTCGTTGGATAGCTCTCGATTTACCTAACCATATTACGTTAAACACTGCGGAGTGCGTGGCCGACAAGCTGCGGTATGAGCGTGATTGTTTAAATAATTGTTTACACACAGGTGATCATTCTCAATAATTTATAATATAAATAATATTATTGTCTATACGAATGCAAGCTTCATAATTTATGATGAACCCTACAATTAAGCAGTGTTGCCAGATGTAGGGATTTTTCCCTACACGTAGGGAATTTTGGGGGTGCATTGAGCGTAGGGAATCCCTACGCTGAACGTAGGGATTTTCGGTCAAGCTAGGTTACGTGATTCAAACACTGGCAAAATTCTGATAAATTGAATAAATATACGATTTTAGTACATTTATTCGTGATCGGAAAACCACTAAGTGGTATGAAGGATATGAAGGTACCAATTGTTACAACCACCCCATCACACCAAATATGATGAAGTTGCTTGCGTCATAGAGCTTATACGCTTCTAATAAAAGCGAGCAATCCCTCGATAGTGACGAAAACGATTTGATTGGTTTTTGATGGTCTCTTTGATGAATAGTTTTTGATTTATTTTTGATAACCTCTTGAGTTATCAACCTAAGATTTTACTTCTCTTCTTTCTATTTTCAATCCCAAATTTTTCTGTTACTTGTTTTACTATTACTGTTTTACCATTTTAATTATATTTTCTCCTCGTAGTCATTCCTGGTCGTCGACATTTTTTAAATAGGTATTCCAAGGCTAATGTAACCAATGCTACCATTCTTGAGCCTTAGTAATAAGCCTTATTATATTTATATTTATCTCAGTGATACTTCTCAAGTACCTAACAATTCTTGTCCTGAAAAACAATGACTGGACCTAATCTAACTATTATTGAGACAGCAATAAAAATTACATTGTGCAACTCAGTGGTTCAATGGTTATTTCAATCCTCAAACCAAACCAGCAGCAGTGAATGCAGTGATCTTGTCGTTTTGTAGATGACTAGGAGGGAAGTGATCTTCTTTTGTTCTTTTACATTTTCAGCAATCGAAATTTTACGCGTAGGGAATTTTTTAACACGGTAGGGAATTTGTAGGGAAAAGTAGGGATTTCGGAAACAGTCCGTAGGGAATTTCGAGGCAAGTTGTCTGGCAACACTGCAATTAAGTATAACAACTACGCTACTGGGGTAG
Source organism: Stenodema calcarata (assembly GCA_963920205.1). Lineage (NCBI taxonomy): Eukaryota > Metazoa > Arthropoda > Insecta > Hemiptera > Miridae > Stenodema > Stenodema calcarata. Next base: position 5,503,701 of record OY986054.1, read on the forward strand.
GTGATGTAGCATTGTTCGAAGGTTCTTGAATCACTTCTTTAAAGACATAATAATATTATGTCTTTAAAGACATGGGACATATTATGTCCCAATGTGTTGCAGACTCGTATGCAAGCATTTAATTCTCGACTGTATGAACAACAGGATGGAGTTGACATTCTTTTGACATTTTCATGTCTTTGCTTTGGCACATAAACTGAAACGGGAAAAATTTGTTTCCTTGATTCACCCTTTCCCTCAGATCACGTCAGAACACAAGCGACAGGCGGGCCATTACGTCAGACGCACCTATGACGCACGAGCGTATGACGTCAGACGGCTGGCAGAAGGTCAACTAGTACGTCAGAGCCTATGACGCACGAGCGTATGACGTCAGACGGCTGGCCGGAGGCCAACTAGTACGTAAGAGACTATGACGCACGAGCGTATGACGTCAGAGGGCTGACTGGCCAGGTGATCGGGTTTTTAGTAGTATTGAAGAACTCGCCGAGCTTATTCAGCACAAAGTTCAAGCGCTCGACCCTTTAGACCGACTGTGCTCCTTATCTCTAGAGAAGTTGTCACTCAGTGATTTTAGGGGTCAAAAGAAGACCCACTCTAATGATGAAAAGTCTAAAAACAACTTTATCACAGTTGTGCTGATCAGAGGCATAAAAAGTCCCTGGGAACAGGTGATAGCGTGTGAGTCAGACGCACATGAAGATGATGGGATGTCGCAAGTTTTTTTTCCAATTCATTTGGCATTAATGACTTACATTATACAGCCATATGGATAGAATGATCATTTACAAATAGAATTTAACATTTTATTTAATTTTGTTTTTTATTTTTACTCCCTCCTATCGACCAGTAATTTTTCGAACGCACATCAAAGTATTTACCCGTTATCACCATAAACACTCGAAACACACGCAAACACTCAAGGTCCTACTTCACGGAGATAACGGAGAAAACACAATCGAAGGGCGCATCGACTCAAGTAACACTTGAACGCGTGATTCACCAAAGTCGCCTCATACTGTCCTTATTTGGGAGGCGTCTTCATCAGTTTTGACGAGACTTCAATGTAAACCTAGTTATCTTCTTCCCTATTGGACAGATCGAGGGCATATCGACAGTCACTGGCCACTTCTGAATGTACTCGTACCTAAACATCTGATAAACACCTTGGAAAGTACCATGAATCAGCGCAACATGAATTAACGAGTTAATAAATATAGCGAATATATAAATATCTATGTATATTCGTATGATTTTTGTCGTCTTTTGGCAGTGAATTCAGGATCGTCTGGAACGGATTTGGACCGAGAAGAATAGCTTCCTTTTTTTCGAAAGTTCGCTAAAACATCCGATATTTCTACTACAAGCAACAATTATTGTCATTTATTAATGTTTTTCATAGCACTCGGATTGAGTGGAGATTTTGTTCACTACAAGCGAGAGTGCGTTGTAAAAGAATTTTAATTCCATTATAAAGGACTTTCATATCGTCCGGATGCTCCTGCGGGAGATAGGATTCAGTCCCGAGTTCCAGTTGCCCCGAAGAAAGAACTGCTTCTGTCAGCATGGAGCTACTGTCAGGACTCTGCTAGCTGCAGGACTTTTCTCTTAAATGTATCATCCCTTCCACTAACCTCACTCTCATGCCTTTACCCTCCATCACCCCTCATTTTTAATAAACTTTTAGGGCCGACAGGCCGGTATTGTATAAACTTAAGTCACTCTGTACTAACTACTTATTGTATGCTATATTCATGTCAATAAAGTTATTCTTGATCCTTGCTTCTTGAACTACAGGACGACTGGGATTAGGAATTGGTCCAATTTGAGCCGTCATCAGTAGCTCAGAGGGGCATGCCAGTGAAGGGCCTGGGTTCGAATCCCTGCTAGGAAACGAGATTTTTCCAGGGAGTGGTGGTCTTACAGCTGTGCCAAAGTGGCCCAGTAACTTGATCAAATGTGAATTTTCATGAGATTTCCCAAATTCAACTCGGTCTACATTCTTTGCTACATTAGATGGCAGTCTAGTTGGTATCTACGTGTACAAATCAATTCCCCACATTGTACATGTGATGTATTGTAGATGTGATCTACCCTCCAATGATTCACTGTAACTGTTCTTAACATATTTCATTTGTGCTGCGTGTGTTGTACATCCTTTATTTATAGATACACCGACATGATATGTCAAGTCATCCACGGACTACCCAAAATATTACGCCCGGTTATCTCATTTAATCAATCAGCCTTATCGGAGGGCGAAGAGGATTTTTCAATGAGATGAGCTGTCTGGAAATTTAATACCGTTAAATAGGGGCGTCGTGATTCAGAGATGACATCATACAGTACGAACGAGGGTGGGAAGGTTGTCGCTGAAACAGACAAACCGTACAGCGCACAAAAGGCCTTATCTTTTCAAAAGCCAGAAGCTCGAGATGCCTCCCCTTCTCCCATCAGGCCCGTCACCATCAAAATATTGGACTATCGCCGACAGATGGGGGACTTGGTTGGTGGCTGAATCCTCCCCCGATCCTCCACTCAAGTCTTTTAGGTAAATAGCTCTGACTAAGGTCTCCCTTCTGTCCTGTACATTGATTCATAACAGTTAGTCATTCATTCCCAGCCCGCCCGCCCTGTGTCAGTCATTATCCTCTCGTTTAAGCTACACCGGTATAACAGAAGGGTGCCCCAAGAGCCCTCCAACCCTCACTACTCATACTTTTTCCCGACACCATTTCAAGACATAATCCTTGACTCATTCCGCATCATCATTCCTTTTTACTGCCTCGTAAATGGTGAGATTTCTCTAAACGACAGCTATTTCATCTTAGTGATTTTCACTATGCACGACATGAACTGAAAGACATGAACTGGTGTCTTCCGTTCCTACCCTCAGACTAACCCACGCTAAAGCCAATCTTACTTTCCAGGCTGTAGGTACTGCTAACCTACAGACTAACCGCTTCTTCCATCGAAATCCACATCCTAACTCTGAGCTGTAACTGGCTCAACGTGGCACCACAAACGGACGCTTACATAAACTACACGAAGATTAAAATGTTTTTTTCGTACAACGAAAATGTAAAGTTACAGCATTTGAATGAACATTAACAAATTACAATCATTTGAGGTTGCAACTCAGGAACCACCAAACAACAAGATACATGATGTTTAATGAGAAAGAATCATCTTCATTTTGTGGAATATGGTGCAATCTTGAAGGATTTCAATTCTTGTAGCAGGTTCAAACCACCTTTGATTGGGGGATTGAATAGAGTTTGAATGTAATCCGAATGGTTCCAGGCTGGGGAAAACTAGGGGAATTCAGAGTAGAAATTTGGAACGAACATCCAGAATGGAGCTGGTCTGGGGATAGTACTAGGTTTTTAATGGAACGATGGCTCTAGTCTGGGAATAGTTCCAGCAGGCTATGGGAATTCAGAGTATAAAATTTATATGTAGAACGAACAGCCAGAATGGAGCTGGTCTGGGGATAGTATGAGGTTTTTAATAGAACGATGGCTTTAGTCTGGGAATGGTTACAGCAGACTGTGGGAATTCAGAACATAAATGTAGAACGAACAGCCAGAATGGAGCTGGTCTGGGGATAGTATGAGGTTTTTAATGGAACGATGGCTCTAGTCTGGGAATAGTTCCAGCAGGCTATGGGAATTCAGAGTATAAAATTTATATGTAGAACGAACATCCAGAATGGAGCTGGTCTGGGGATAGTATGAGGTTTTTAATGGAACGATGGCTCTAGTCTGGGAATAGTTCCAGCAGGCTATGGGAATTCAGAGTATACAATTTATGTGTAGAACGAACAGCCAGAATGGAGCTGGTCTGGGGATAGTATGAGGTTTTTAATGGAACGATGGCTTTAGTCTGGGAATAGTTCCAGCAGACTATGGGAATTTAGAGTAAAAATGTAGAACGAACAGCTAGAATGGAGCTGGTCTGGGGATAGTATGAGGTTTTTAATGGAACGATGGCTTTAGTCTGGGAATGGTTCCAGCAGACTGTGGGAATTCAGAACATAAATGTAGAACGAACAGCCAGAATGGAGCTGGTCTGGGGATAGTATGAGGCTTTTAATGGAACTATTCCCAGACTGGCGACTCCAGCGTAAGATGAACTCCAGCCTGTGGTTAGTACATGGATGTCCTCCTGGGGCATGAATGGAAGAGCTACGAGGAGTTGCAATGGAAGAAGCGGTTAGTCTGGGGATAGTTACTTAGGACCACCTACAGCCTGAAGACTTGGAAGTAAGATTGGCTGTAGCGTTAGTCTTAGGGCAGGAACTGAAGACATCAGTTTCTGTCTGGGTTTAATGTGGGATTGTGAATGGAACAACGGCTTCATTAAAGGGGCAGTTACAGATACCCAACTTCAGACCAGAGACTCCAATGAGATATTGGCTTCATACTCAGGTTATTCTGGTGATTGCAGAGAGAAACCACTTTTGAAGTGAGATTAGCTAAGGGGTATAAATGCGAAGCTTCTCTCCGGGGGCTCTGATCAGTAAGGCCAATGGTCAATCTGAGAATGAGACTGTTGGAAAGCCTTAATCTGGGGACAGTTACCTAAAACCAGCTTCGACGTGAGATTGGCTTTGGTGTGAGGGTAGGAACAGAAGTCCTCAGTTTCTGTCTGGGTTCAATGTGGGATTGTCAATGGAACAACGGCTTCATTCAAGGGACAGTTATGGATACCCAACTCCAGACTGGAGACTCCTATGAGATGTTGGCTTCGTTTTCAGGTTAGTCTGGTGGGAAGAAATGGGAAGGTTCTCTCAAAGGGCTCTGATAAGTCAGGCGAAGGGTCAATCTGGGGGTTGATCTGAGGGCAGAAACGAGCTTCTTATTTAAACATTATTGAGAGACAAAACTAACTCAACTAAAAGGAAAGTTGTCGATTCAAGTCGCGTTTTTTTTTTCAAATTTACCAATGATTTATCGAGACAGGACGGAGCCTGTTCCATCTTGCTTTTGTTATGCTCTACTAAGTAGAAACAAGTCTTGTTGTGCATCAACTCCTACCTGGTGATAAGCCAGTGCAAAAAACGTGAGTTGTTGATAACGATAACCCAGGTCATGACGATACGTGATGTTGTGGCTTACGTAGCTAAGAGACAGGGCCAGGGCAGCGTGTCGCTCAGACTTGTGTAAGTGCAAATCGAAGGAAGTTCCTTCGTACGGTGAATTGAAAGTATTCAAGGAAAACGGAAAACAACAATTCGTTTGGACCTGTTCCATCCCAGAGACAACTTGTCGAACGCCTACAACAAGAACAATCTACGGAACTCTTGAAACCAGAAACAGTCACTTTGTTACCTCAAGGGCTGTTACAAGGGCACCGAAGATATGCGAGTGGGTTCAGAACGTACCGGCCAGATGGGAATGTCGAAGAAGCAGGAGAGATGACTCAGACCACTTTCACTATTCACGTCCCACCGCCGTCTCCTGCCAGTCCTCCGTTTACAGCTGGCAACTTCTCGCGAGCTCTTGAGAACCACCTCGAGACGGTCACGAAAAACGAGACGTCGACTTCACAAGTTTCCTCTTGTAGAAAGTTCGAACACAACGAAGATGAGAGAAGCAGCACCATCAGTGGGATTCCACTCACCCGACGTGGAAATTGTAGCCAAAAAGCCTCGCGAACCGGTCAACCTGCTCACGAATTATTCCGAAGCATATTTTGATCAAAACAATGACGAATATGAACGGAGATTTCATACCAAGTCCATTTTTGCAGTTTTTATACTTCAAGCTAGACCTTGTCGATTTGCGCTAATAAACAACAGTCCAATTATCGACCAAATTACATTGTTATGTGGTAATTGGTAATAGGACGGAGAGAGGACGTTGGACACGGGACTGGACAGCTCAACCTAGTGTTGAAGCTACTTACAATATCCAAGGCATTTTTCCTTTTCGTTCTGTTAGTGTATTATTCAGCATGAACTTATGGTCTTGGGCGATTCCTACAGATCACGTACCTACGGAACCCATCTCGTAGGAACCCGACGCAGAAGGTATTTGATCCTAAAATGATCTTCATATTCGCCAGCTGTATCTGATGGTTTCGCTCCAATTTCATGATGATTTGAATAGTCACAAGTGAGAATGTTGTTAGTTCATAAGTTAGTTATAATTTCATGAGGTAGAATATTCATTATACCAGAAGACCTTGAGTGACAAGCAGCATGCGATAGGAATGAGATTCTAGAGATTGTACTCGTACTTTCTCTTTTTCTTTCCTGTATTGTAGTCTTGTGCATGTAACTGTCTCAATAAAAATATTCTACTTCAGGATGGTTAGCTTATCTTGCATTATGGTCATTGGACAAGACGATTTCTCATGGGCGTTCTAGACAAGCTCATAAGATGCGTCTGATGGATACCTATGGATACCTATAGGTATACAAGAGGTCCTTCCCTCAAAAAGAGTAGAAATAGACATAGGTCGTTCTAGACAAGCTCATAAGATGCGTCTGATGGATACCTACAAGAGGTTCTTCCCTCATAAAGAGCAAAAATGGAGACATAGGACGTTCTAGAAAAAGTCATAAGACGCGTCTGATGGATACAACAAGAAGTTCTTCCCTCATAAAGAGTCAAAATGGAGACTTAGGACGTTCTAGACAAGCTCATAAGATGCGTCTGATTGATGCCTACAAGAGGTCCTTCCCTCATAAAGAGTCAAAATGGAGACTTAGGACGTTCTAGACAAGCTCATAAGATGCGTCTGATTGATGCCTACAAGAGGTCCTTCCCTCATAAAGAGTCAAAATGGAGACTTAGGACGTTCTAGACAAGCTCATAAGATGCGTCTGATTGATGCCTACAAGAGGTCCTTCCCTCATAAAGAGTCAAAATGGAGACTTAGGACGTTCTAGACAAGCTCATAAGATGCGTCTGATGGATACCTACAAGAGGTCCTTCCCTCAAATAGAGTAGAAATCGACATCGGACGTTCTAGACAAGCTCGCAAGATGCGTCTGATGGATACCTTCCCTCATAAAGAGCAAAAGTAGAGACATATGTCGTTCTAGACAACCTCATAAGATGCGTCTGATGGATACCTACAAGAGGTCCTTCCCTCATAAAGAGCAAAAATGAAGACTTAGGAGGTTCTAGACAAGCTTATGATGGATACGTACAAGAGGTCCTTCCCTCATAAAGAGTCAAAATGGAGACTTAGGACGTTCTAGACAAGCCCATAAGATGCGTATGATGGAGGTCCTTCCCCTAAAAAGAGCGAAAATGGACTTAGGTCGTCCTTACTATGGACGGCTTTTATTAACATGCAAATTTGGCGCAGAGCTTAATCTCAGGCTTTAGCAATGATTATCTCTGGAAATCAGTGTGTACGTCTCACTGTAAATATCAGGATTCAGACGACTTGGAAAGAACTTGGCGGACACAGAAGTTTTCAAATTAAGCTCCTGTGTTGCTTGAATAGTTTTTCGAAAAATCTCAATTCTTAGTGTTAAGTTGAGGGTTATTTGGAGAACGTCACTGTGCACTTGAAACATTTCAAGTCGTGACCATCGAAATCTTCAGGATCTCACGAGAAAAATAGATTTTTTCCCCTCACCCAACTAAATTCAAACATGGCCGTATTAAGAGAACCGCGTTGTATACGATGAGTATTTTTGTATCGAGGAAGCTGTGGGAAGGTTACGCACAACGGCCTTCCTTACTACGAGAGCTGACTCACAAACCGGCCGATATCTTCGCGAGCGACCGGTTGCCGTTCGGTCGTCAAGTTGAAAAGATGTAAAACTACTTGATCTACCGAGTGTTCCATAACATAATATTATTCTCGTTAACTCCCACGCACCGCTGCACTGCGTAATAATATAATTCTAGCGAAATGATCGAGTCTGTTCAGTGCAAAATGACGAAACCACCTTTTAGAGGCATTTCGGAGAGGAAAATGACACGAATAAGGCGATACATATATTTATAATGTTATATAAAACATAACTCGTATATAATAAGTCCTTGATCCCCCTTGGCAGACACGTCATACTTAAATAATATGTAAGTATGATGTGTCTAACCAGGAGGCTCAACTGTTGCTAGTCACAAACGAAAGGGTTCATCAACGAGCCATTTTGATATTCAACAATTTGGTCAAATTTGAGTACTAGAAAATTCCACTACATTACCAGAGATTGTGGTATAAGAACAAAGATTATTCCAAAAGCAAAACATAGCGTTCATTTGGACTGTCCAGTACAAAGTGACAGAGCAGCGTTTTAAAGAAATTTCGGAAAATTTGAAAATCTTAACCGCAAATATTTACAGTTTATATCCAGAATGTCCTTTAAGTGGATTGGAATAGGTCAAATTTATTAAAAGCATTAAATCATTGTTGAAAATCTTTGGTCCAGCTTTTCTTCTCAAAAAATTCGTTAAAAAGGAACTAAAGTTGAACTAACTCACTTTTATGACGCTGAATTTCAATGACACCAATTTCCAATTTGGGTTCAGATTCTACGTTGAAAATCATCCGAAGACACTTTGGAAGTTCTTGACAAAAATAATGATTGAAGTAATAAATTGCGTCACAGTGTCCGTGATTGTATTATAATACAAAATACGAGTCATGTTATTATTTAATCACCTATCAAACCGTTTAACGTGATATTTGATCAAACCTTTGTGGTTTTATCTCGTGATTTCATCTTCAAGAGAAACAAACGCAATTACACCACATGATGAATTAGGTGTTTAATTGGGCGGAAAAAGATTACAAGAACTAAATTTATCAGTGATATCAAAATTTGTCCACTACGTCCGTGCCAAGTAAACCGACCGCGGCTGTTTGGGGTTTTTTTGTCATATTTATTTAAACACTTTTCCACTCGAGGGCGAGCCAAATTAAAAATGACGTTCGTGTACGCGGGAATCCGCCTCTCGGATCAGAATTTTGGACGCAGTCCAAAAAATACTGCCGGTCGCCGAGCGAAATTTTGAAAATGACGCGATATTTGGGCGGAGCGATCATCGCGAATTGTGTACGACCTACTGACCTAACGAGGAAAAGTCTTCGTGCATCGGGTTGATTGCGAACTACAAAAATGTATGGCAGTTTAAAAGAAGCTATTAAATTGTATACAACGGTTTATTATCTATTATTTCTTGTAAAGACCACTGAGACGGAAGGTTAATAATGTGTAGACAATACATTTCAACCAGTCCGTATGGATTTTAATTATTATTTTTTACGAGCACGCCTCGTCAATAGCGACTAAACATGACAGATAATCGTCTTTTCATCAAACACAACTTACAGCCCAGTGGCCCAACTACGAATTAGAGTTTCAATTGCCAGAACAGACTTTTTGTTCAAATTTGAACTTTTTATCTGAATTCTTTACAGAGTAAGTATGTACATATAAATTATTATAATTTTGTGGTTGTTATTTGGTAGTGAATTCAGGATGGTCTAGAACTAACTGTGGTGATGTTGAGGGATGTCGAGGTTCGGTCAAATGATGAACCTCGACATCCCTCAACATCATTCTTACTGACGGTCAACAAATCACACACACTAATTATGGTATAAAAAGTTTTCGAAAATTCGATTTTAAATATTTTGGGCAGAGAAAAATAGCTTCATTTTTTCGAAAATTCGCTATTTAAGTATTCAAGCGCAATTACCATTTCGCATGATCTGCGTGAATTGAAACTGTTTTTAATTTGATTTTTTCGAGTTCAAAGGTTTATTTTGTTTTCTCTGAATCATCTTCGTGAACCATTTAACAATGAATCAGTGCACGGGGAGGGGAATCTGACAGGGGCCTTCGAGAGTTCGTACGGTGACGTCATTGCGCTGGACGAGACGATGACGAGGGAGCAGCGGAGGGGCGATTGTTATGCACAAATCACGAAGAACATAAAACGGAAGGGTTTTGTGTTTCCTAATGGACAGAAGGGCGAGATGATTCATTCCGATGAATAACGACTGCGTTCCTGCCATCGACAACTGCGACCGGTCAAACACTGACGTCATCTGTGACTACCTAAGTTTTGAACCTATTTTTCGAGTCAAATCTTGCTCTTGTCGGATTTCATCCAAAATAAACAGCTCAACTTGAATCAGAATCGGCGTTTTTCAATTCAATTCGAGTTAAGCTATTTGGGACGAAATGAAAATTCGACAAGAGCAAGATTCGATTTGGAAATTACGAAAATGGTCGAGTTTGATTCGAGTTGGTTCGCGAGTACAAAAAATAAGGACGTTAAAATAAAACAAGGTAAAAATAAAAGTTTTACTCCAGACAAATGCGATGACGAGTGTGGCTGTTGTCGCCATAGCGTATTTTCGAAATGGCCCCCATGGTTTCGTACACAAGCTTTAGTTTTTGTAAAGAAATTCATTGAAACAACCTCAGACTTACAACTAGGATTTTATTTTGCCCTGATATCATTGAAATTATCAATCTGAATCTACAACGGCAAGCACAAAAAAATTGAGAATCCTTTTGTTAAAAACCCCAGAATTATATCGGTAGATTTTATTTGTAATTAATTCATCATCTCTATCATTCAGGTTCTGCACAAAGCAACCAAGGCGATTCCAACAGCCGGATATCGTATTAATTAATCATAAATAATAATAATAATAATTATTAATAATAAATACAATTATTAATACCTAACAATAAATTATAATAATTTTCACTAGGTACCCTTGATAAAATTATTAATTTTTTTTTTTTAAATCGTTTATTTTCTTTATAAGTTTACATTGGAGTATTGAATGTAAGAACAATAATTACAAGATTAAATTATAAGTTATAATAATTACAAACAATTCCAATTTTAATTTACAGGAAATTAGTCTCCAATATGGGCTAATGCCCGTGTTAGGAGACGAGTCTTTTAACTACATAATCTTAGAATTGTTAGACATTAAGTGTTTTATTAATAATTTGTAACCCTAGACTAATTTTATAATCCATAGAATTATGTATTCCTATCATTTGAAACGTTGTGTCAAGAATTTGCAGAGTTTTTCTTTTTTGTGGGCCTGTGTTATCAAAGATAAAAAACCAAAAATTAAACTTTGCGGAAATTTTGGAGGAGGTTATTTTCAGTAAATTGGTCAATAGGTACATAATTTTGCGGCTGAAAATCGTTTGTCTTGCGCCGCCGTCTGCGCAAGTCGGTCGTCGAGATGTTGTTTAGAAACATATTGAGACGATGTGGACGACCTGTGACCCATCTCTCCATCAGTCCCCCCCACACACACCGCCCCACACCCCCCCCCCTCCACACACCGCTCAAGACACCACACACCGCCCCCCACACCCCGCTCACCCACCCATCAGTAAACTGACTTGATTGCCCTAAACGGAGCGCTCCGAATTGACTAATGGGTCGGTGGAGGAGGACGAGGAGGAGACACCACCACCCCTCCCCCCCGCCACTCACCCCTCACAATCTCATCTCGGCCGCTCTGACACCAAATTGAATGTTTGTGAGTGAGTCATTGGCGGCCCGCGGCCTCCGGTGCCGCCCCCCCATTGCCGCCACAATCACCAGGTCCAGGGAGGAGGGAGGAGGCAGTGGAGAGGGGGGGGGGGTGTACTTGAGAATTTATACGTAATTAATAAGGGAGGAAAAGGGTGGAAAGGGGATCGAGGGTTGTAGTGGCGTATCATTTCCTCATATGGGGCTGCGGAGGGATCGAGTGAATCATTTAAGGGCGGAGGGTGCCCCTTTTGTGTATCTCTTCATCAAACACTGTGACTCAGTGGGTGACTGCGATTATCGGGGTGGTCGCTCCCTAGAGCTCCCCCTCCACCCCCACTCACTCCTCCTCACACACAAACAACAACAACAACAACAGTAAACGTCGTCTTCTCTCAACAACATCGGTAAACCTCCCATTCATTTCCTTCCGGATGGACTTACGGCGTTTTCCTTGTGTGCTCACCTCCTTCACTTTTCCCTCGCTCTCTCCCCTTTACAACCCCCCCCCCCCCTTAGTGCCACATCCACACACTTAAAAAATGACTTTTCTGGTGTAAGTCCATTCCACCACTTCCTTCCCCTTTTACCACCCTCACCCAATCACCAACAGTCCCCGCTGAATGTGCCACCCTTCTCCTACCCCTAAAGAACCCCTCCTTATCCCCTTCCCCTACCCCTGAAGAACCCCTCCTTATCCCTCTTCTCCTAAATATCTCCTCTGCATCACCTTTTCCAAGAACAACCCCTCCAAATCACCCTTCCCCCAAATAACCCCGTCAGATCCCCTTTTAGTCACTATTCCCCCAAATAACCCCTGACTATCATCCCCCTTCTCCTAAATAACCCCTCCTGGTCCCCCTTCTCCTAAAATACCCCCAATCATCATCCCCCTTCTCCTAAATAACCCCTCATCATCATCCCCCTTCTTCTAAATATCCCTCCTCAACTTCCCACAAATAATCCCCTCCTCATCACCATTCCCCCTCAATACCCCTCCTCATCCCTCTTCCCCTGCCCGTAAATAACCCCCCGTTTTCCCCTTCCCACAATTAACTCCTCCTGATCACCTTCCCCTCAATACCCCCAACATACTCATCATCACCACCATCCCCCTTCCCATAAATTACCCCTCGTCATCTTCTACCCCTACATAACCCCTTCTCATCCACCCTTCTTCTACCCCTAAGTACTCACTCCTCATCCCCTACCGCTAGGGTTGCAAACTTTTATTCGGAAAAAACAAGTACTTTTCAGAAAATTATTGAAAAAAAAGTATTTTATTGGAAAAAAAAGTACGGTCAAAAAGAAAATTTTCAATCACCTCATCACCACCTCAAAATGCGGAAATGAGCAGAATGATCAGCACCTTATTGGGTACCTAGAATATATTCTAAGTTATAGAAATTGTTGATCAACAATTCCTATACCTTCGTTTCCATACTTGGTTATTGGTAAAAAAAAACTCAATAAGTACATCGATTTCATAGAAGAAATTTTTATTGTAGCAAATGCATATTTATTTACTCGTCTCTTCTGTGGCGGACACTGAAATCCTAATGTTGTAAAGACCTCCTCTCGGTCGGGGTCACTAGGTAGGGAAATAAAATTACTAATTTCAGTTTTAAAACGATAAAGTAAAATGATGAAAAAAAGTATTTTAACGTACTTTTTTAACTTAAGAAAGTACAAAGTACAAATCATCAAAAAGAAGTGCAGCACTCCTAAAAAAAGTACGGTTGGCAACCCTTCTTACCGCTCCCCCTATATAACCCCTCATCTGTTTATATGCCCCCCCCCCCAACCCCATCCTTCATCAGTACGCGTTTCTTGTGGGCAACCCACTCCAACTGTCAGATTTAATTAATTCGATTAAATTAATAGGCCAAATATTTTATAATTATTCATTTATAACTATTTGGCTACTTTACCGTTTCCTCAATTTTGTTTAAAAAAAACAGTAAAAGTTGTTAGGAATTTGAAAAGGTACCCCATTTAAATTCATCAAACCCGTTGTTATAAAAATGTCAAAATCTTGTCAACTCCGTTACCTACACGACAACGTGGGCAAGGGGTTAGTGAATTACTTTGTGTGATCACTTCCTCGTAATAATCACTCCCCATACCACCATCCCCCAACCACTAACCACAGTAAACTCCCCTTCCCCCTCCCACTGACAACCCATCCAACCCAATCATCACTGTAGCAATGACCATCCCAACCAACCACAACCCAATCACAACCATCGAAATCATCAATATCGCGCCCAATCATCACCGCGTCCCTATCCACGCCACTTCTCTCAATCATCACTGTAGCAATGACCAACCCAACCAACCGCAACCCAGTCCCACCACAACCACCGAAATCATCAATATCCCGCCCAATCATCACCGCGTCCCAATCCATTCCGCTCATCACAATCATCACCACTCACCTCAAGGCTCCTCACAATCCCTAAGCTTCAAATCGTGCAGCGTCACCAATTGAGTGAAATTTCGAACGCGCGACCCGAAGTAATCGCATTTTTTTGGACTGTTATAAATTTTCTCATATGTTCCAAACCGAAACCATGAGGTTTAGCGAAAATCCGAAAAACCCACGTGAAATACTATCAAATAGTATTTTAATAGTAGTTTTGGCTCTAATAATAACGAAGATACTGGCGGTCAAAAAATGAAAAATTTCTCAAAATATGACCAAATGCAGGTTTTGGGATAGGAGAATAATTCTTATATTTACACACATTGCAATGTATTAGTAGACATATTATGCATTCCCAAATTCTACTCTTACAGAGCCCATCTCCAGGTTCAAACTTGGTCAGGGAATGAGGATTAAAATGTATCACACCTCATGGTTTGGAAGATATGAGCAGAAAACCAGTAACAGTCCGAAAAAATTGATTCTGAAAAAAAGTTTCTTGCCTCTCCCCCCCCCCCCCTCGGTAAATAAACTTACCATCTACCAGACAATCCCTCAATTTGTCGACCTTTGTATTTATTTACTTTTCCTCATTTGTTAGCGGATTTGCGAAGAAAAGGAAGCTATTGTAATCGGTCTGAAAATTTTGAAACTCGAATTTCCTAAACATTTTCAAAATCCGTTTCAGACCATCCTGAATTTACTGCCAAAAGACACTAAAAATCATGTCATTCCAAACGATAACTCTCAGTAGAATTGTTCGGATTCGCACGATAAGTCCGCCCTAGCAGTCGAAAGGCTAAGTTCTAAGTTCATACATGAGCAGAATCGGGCCACTTTAAGGGGTGGTTTTAAGGAGGCCGGTTGTTGTGATTGCGTTTCCTCACATCCAACAGCCATTTCCCGAGGATATTTGGATTTTCCGAACTTTCCAGAACGTTTTCGAGGCCTTCGAAATGTCGAGTTTTCACGGGTAACGACCGGCGGTAACCAGCGACTTAACCGGACCAGTTCAGTTCCAACTTGACTTTTCCTTCGTATAAATTATTTTCCACGTCCGAACGTCACGCGACCGTCGTCGTCACAACTGACTCGCGAACCGCTTGTAAAGAGAAAGGAAAATCCGCCGTATCCCGCGAGACCGTTCGTCGATAAATCATATGCAAATTTCTGTTCTTTTTAGAAATTTCTGATGTAATATTCATAATTTGGGGTCTCACGCTATAAATATGAATGAACTGAACAACACGAACATTTGGGGGCAGCTCAAGATCGTCGATAGTAGTCGAACACTACAACGAATTCTCGGCGTTTCAAAGTCTTATTCGTATTAGCGGTCAGAATCACACTTGAGCCCTTAAAACAACATGTGTGCAGAAGTACTAACTTCGATAATGAACCATTGGAATCGCCCAAAGAAAAATGCTTGCATACGAGTCTGCAACACATTGGGACATTTTATGTCTTTAAAGAAGGGATACAAGGGCCTTCGAATTATACTACATCACCTACCCCAGTAGCGTAGTTGTTATACTTAATTGAAAGGGTCATCATAAATTATGAAGCTTGCATTCGTGTTGACAATATAAATTATTGAGAATGATCACCTGTGTGTAAACAATTATTTAAACAATCACGCTCATACCGCAGCTTGTCGGCCACGCACTCCGCAGTGGTTAACGTAATATGGTTAGGTAAATCGAGAGCTATCCAACGAGTGGTGAACGATTTTTGTACGATGATAACTGGCGAAGATAAAGTTCCGTAGCAACGAATCGGTTGTAAGCGAAAATCATCAGAAACTCAGCGTAACGCTCCCCGCGATATTTCATTTATGTGCCATAGTAAAGACATAAAATGTCAAAAATACTAAAGTAGA
Organism: Stenodema calcarata; assembly: GCA_963920205.1. Taxonomy (NCBI): domain Eukaryota; kingdom Metazoa; phylum Arthropoda; class Insecta; order Hemiptera; family Miridae; genus Stenodema; species Stenodema calcarata. The sequence goes on from OY986054.1 coordinate 5,519,494, forward strand.
TTTTATTTAACACATTTTGTCAAATGCAACATTGCTATAAGAGAAAATTTTCGAAAAATAACTGGTTTTATGTAAAATGTCTCCATTTTTTCAGATTTTATAACAACTTTTGTCTTCATTTTTTGCGGAGTAACACCTCAGCTTAGTGATTTTTCAGCGCTGAACTCGATGGTGAAGTCAGAATGGCGATATCTCGTTCCGTTCTCAGATTAGAGCAGATGAATCGTGAGCAAAATCTCAAGGAACAACCACGTTTCTTCATCTTCAAAGCGTTCCAGTTTGAGAACAAATTTGGTAGGTAGCTACACTAGGGCAAACACAAAATTTGACTGGAAAATGTTAAAGTACCTGTGGTTGCTATTTTTTCTACCTCTCGTACCTCGACCTCTCGTTGAACGTCTTTTCTACTTTGGGCGACAGAGTAGGAGGTGACTGCGGTGTCATATTTTCGATTGTTAAATACGAGTTCAAAGTCAATGCTTCAGTCTCAGACGGACTGAATGCGACGGTTTAAGTTCGAATGTAAGTACCCGCTCATCCTTATTAATACCGGAATTGGCCTCCGTCCGAGCGAACTCGAGCGGGCCAATTACGACGTCAGCCCCCGCGTGCCAAAATTTGAAACCGCCTGCTCCAAAAAAAAATCCATCGACGCACAAAGACCACTTTGCCCGACAAAACCAACTTTCTTTTTTCTTCTTCGTATTTGGTTCTTTTAAATGGCGCCCTCCTCAGCGTAATATCGATAATCGTCGTCATCATTAGCGTTAAATACGCCCCAATTTATTTTTTATTTTTTAAATAGTCGATTTTATGAACGGTCATTTGGGTTTTGCAGGGCCGTTAACAGGTTAATACGAACTGATGAGCGGTTTCTGTTGATCGTCACCCGTTTACCGGAGGGAGGTTCTCGTTCTCTCAATCATTTTACGACTTAATTCACGAGAGCTGAGGATTTCGGAGATATTTCTGTTGTCCAAGTGGATTTTTAGGTGAAGCGCGGTTATCGGTTTTGTACGACACCTTTGTAGGCCTTTCAGTATGCAATAATAACGAAATAAAAACAAATAATTTTTTAAAAACCCTCTTAAATAACTATTTGTATCCAAAATATACCACCAAAATAATGGAGGTCTGCCCATTAGCAATAACGGGTGGAAAACATCGATATTTCGATTATAACATCGATGACTGGAAAAAATTGATATTATCGATGGCTGGAAAACTTCAATATTTCGACTATAACATCGATGGCTGGAAACACCGATATTTCGATAAAAACATCGAAGGCTGGAAAACATCGACATTTCGATTTCAACATCAATGGCTTGAAAACATCGATATTTCGACAAAACATCGAAGGCTAGAAAATATCGATGTTTTGGTTATAAAATCGATTTCGGAGATTTTTCTGTTGTCCAAGTGGATTTTAGAGTGAAGCGCGATTATCGGTTTTGTACGATACCTTTGCAGCCCTTCCAGTTGTAATAATAACGAAATAAAAACCCTCTTAAATAACTATTTGTATCCAAAACATACCACCAGAACAATGGAGGTCTGCCCATTAGCAATAACGGGTGCAAAACATCGATATTTCGATTATGAGATCGATGGCTGGAAAACATCAATATTCTTAATACAACATCGATGGCTGGAAAACATAAATATTTCGCTTACAACATCGATGGTTGGAAAACATCAATATTCGATTATAACATAGATGGCTGGAAAACTTAAACATTTCGATTATAAGATCGATGGCTGGAAAACATCGACATTTCGATTATAACATCGATATTCTTATTACAACATCAATGGCCGAAAAACATCGATGTTTCGATTATAACATCGATGGCTGAAAAAACATCGACATTTCGATTTCAACACCGATGACAGGAAAACATTGATAATATCAATGTTTTCCCGTCATCGGTGTTGAAATATTATTCAAAATATTATTTTGAATATAAAACAGATGGCTGAAAAACATCGATGTTTCGATTATAACATCGATGGCTGGAAAACCTCTGAAGGGATAACATCGGTAATTCCATTATAACATCATTGTTTTTGAAACATCGAACCAACCTGCGAGTACTGTACAGAGGAGAATGGTTGCACATGTGCTACCTTGGATCCCTAACAGGATGTATCTTTGTGCTATGTATAGTATCCATGGTTGGCAGTTCAGTCTCAACAGCTCGCCTCGGCACTTTGACTACCATCGCCTCGTATTGGGTCAATACTTTTATATAATCCACGTCCAGGTCCAGATGGCAGTATACGAGGTGGAATCGCGCTTTATGTGCTCTGTCTATGATGCTCCTCTTAAATCCAGTCCTCTGAGCCTCCAGGACCAACTTACCCAGCCTTCCAGAAGGGATGTTACTTCGAAAATTCTCTCATAATGTCATAACGACTGTAACGTTTTATGGTGGCTCGAGGGCACTTGAAGTACGTTACTTCAAAACCTCGCTCATTTGGTCATGCTGCTGGAACCGGAATCGACTTCGGCAGCGACCATCGGTGGATTTCAAGGTGATGAGACTTGTGAGGACCGCTTTGTTTCCTTTTGTCTCGTTGGCGGCGGTTTCGTTTCGAACGACTCGTTATAATTCTGAATATAATATTCCATCATTTCAATCTCAAGTTACGAGCGTTAGGCGGAATTAGAACGAGGATAATTATTGATAAACAATATGACGGCGCAACATCTCTCTCATGGACTCGCGGTTGTCGTAGATGGCGGAACAATGGAAAGCTAAAATTACCTTCTGCTTGCAAGTCGTAACTTAACACGCCGTCGACAGACGACCTGTGCGCGACTCCTGTCAGCACGTTTTAATAACCAGCGCTTGGAATGACGAGACGCTTTCCCGCTCATCAATGGTCGGTGGTCGGTTGACTATCCGGTTATTTAGCTGCCTCGTGGGTGGTCGTAGAGATTATGTACGAGTAGATAGTAGATTGTTCAAAGTAGATAGTAGATCACGAGTACTCCGATTGATTAATGAGAAAATATTGTAAATAAACACGTTCTTCATGCATTCATTGATTCATCCCTGCTGGAAATGTGCCCACGGTCACAGTGGGTGTGCCCATGTTCACACTGGGCCAAGTTTTCTCCCGTAATTACCAATTGACCCAGGTTTATCCCAGGGTTTACCCTGTTATCCCAGGTTTATTAAATAAACGTTCAATCAATCAATTGACATTTTGCCTAACTACAGGGTTTTTAATCAGATTTTAAACAAGAATACGCAAATATGCACAAATAGTGAAATTTAGAATTGGATTCAGAATCCTTGACAACGGATTTGTATGGAAAAAATAAACTTTTGTCGATGATTGAATACAAACAATTTTGAAATTGCAACAGCGCGTATTGAACCCTTTTCAGCCCAAAAAAACTCTTCTGTAATGTAAAATCACTTATTCCTTCTTCAATTTTTGTTGACAAACCTGCAAAAAAATCAGTTTTAGACATTTTTAGAGGTATCCTATTCTGAGTACTGTTATGACTGATAACATGGTCAGTGTGTTAAGCTTCAGTACTGTGAGTACAGATCTGCATCATTCATCAGAGAGGTTGGATCTAATGACCAGAAGCCTGTGAGTCATAATATAAATGTCGAGTTTCAACTGACATTTACTGGACGTCATCCTTCAGACATTAAATTAATTAATGGAGCTGTTAATCTTGAAGCATTAACAGGTTCGGAAGGTGCTTTAGCCCTAAAAGGTCACTAGTGTACGGATTGTGTTACGAATCCGTGTTCAATTCGACAAGTTGAATTCGTTTCGAAACGGCGAACGACTGCGGGAATCAGTTTATAAAACACCGAGACGAAAAAATTAATAGCGATTCAGGAACCAGTTGGACGAGAGGTAGAGCTGGAGACTCGCCAGTCCGGTCCCTCGCAGCTTCCTGGGCCGCTGGATCCAAAAGTCCTTGTCAAGTTCACTCCAGGCGGCCCTCAGCTTTCTAAACTCGCTCGCAACACTGGGGATATCGCAACGGTCTCACAACCTCCTTCTGCGTCTCGGGCAGTTCAATCAAAAGGAATCCAGACGTACGTCACGGGTCACTGGGAGAAATTCTGTTCGAAGACCACCGCGAGGATAATTGTGGAAAAGTCGGGCAGTTTCTGAGTTGGATTGGAGTGGAATGGGCTGAGAAGATGTGCGGTTTCTCTTTGAGGACAATCAAAAGCGGTTGTACCATTTTGGAAGATTGAAATGATGGATCCTAAAGAACCCACCCATAAATCTCATTCCGATACGATTGATGTACTAATCAAAAAACTGAAGAAAAAAAACATTAAAACTGCAAATCTATACATTCTGCGATATACGTATTCTGCCAACATGAATACACGAGAGATAGGTAGGTACCTTCTTAGATATTTTATGCCCCGGAGAGTCAAATAAGTCCCTCTTCGGCTACAATGGTGACAATCCAACCTTAGCGCCCATTTTCAAACCACATTTCATATTCGAACGATCATTTCCACCACAACACCAACACTGAATATTGAATGACCTCAACACATTAAATTCACTTTACATGAAAATGATCGCGGAACCCCGAAAAACGACAGCATTAGGTACCAAAACAGTGTTACCTCAGTCATCATCATGGGGACATCGATCATCAACAATGCTCACCCACAATCGTCGCTTCTGGGCTGCAAGGACATACACCGTCAGATAACGACAGGCCCCAAACCTTTCCAACCTTCAAACCACTGATTTAAATAAATCAAGGTGCCGAAGGATTTAGTTCCACAGATCCACTGATTTCAGCAAAGCAACTCCAGCAAATCTCATCCGTGTATGATCGGTCAATCGGATTCAGTACTGTGCTCAGTATCCCAAGAGCTCGTATATGGCATTTCTAAGAGTTCTAAGAGCAATAGACATGGCGACAGATAATGAGAAGATTCTCGTTCATGTTCCTTGAATTCAGCGCAGATAGAAACCACAACGTGACAGCAAATCCCAGAACTTTCGTAGGTAGAAATACAGATAGTGTAACAGATACCACTAGCACAGTGGCAGCTACTGATAGGAGCATGTGCACCCCCAGCCAATAAAACAAAAATAATAACCAAATGCTCCCATCCCATTTGAAGAGTAAGTTGGATAATGCCGGAAAACGGGATTTTACTGTTTGAAAACATAGCCGCACTGGGCACCTGACCAACCTATCCAATCTGCTCCTGTACTCCTCCCTTGTCTCATATAAATATGAGACATGTCTTCATATCTTTTGTCTGGCATTTTAGGTTTGAATGTGGCGGGCCTCTAATGATTGACCAATCAGAGAGCGCAAAACTTCTTGCAAGGAGCAATGCATTCTTTTTCATCTTCATCTTTCCTCGTCTGTTATCTCAAATTAATTTGTACTTTCGTTTTTGTGGTATCGTCCGTTGTTTTCGGTTTTCTCTGCTATCTCGACTTTTTTTCTCGCGCCTGTTGATCTCATCAAAAGTTAATTGCAATCAGTATTAGTGTTCTATGTGAAAAGTGTCCAAAAGTGTTTGCAACATGCACGTTGCAATCACTGCCCAAGCAGCCAAGTTTTCCGGTGTTACCACTGCAAGTTCGAAACGAAATTTAAATAGCTTGACGGATTATGACGCTATAAATTTCTCCCTTTCCGTCGTGATATACTCCCAGCGTATGCTACCTCCCCTGATGTGCACCCCCTGAGTTGCAGGGCAGGAGCCGCCACTGCACTAGCAACAACTGATATTGCCGTAGGGGAACGAACAGCGTTGGTAGGTCAGGATTCGGCAGACTAGCTGCATTGATTTTATCCTATGAAAACTCAGTAAAATGAGTGAATTCCATCCACGAATTCAGAGGAACCTACGAGCATTTGCTTGATGCTTAGCTCCAGGGTCAATGGAACGTCCGAATATGGAGCATTCCACAGCCATAGTTTGAATATTACAGCATTCTATGGGCAGCATGATGAAAGCGAAGCTTGGTATTCAGTTTACAAACTCAAAATTCCATGTTTCACAGCTCGGAGTACTCCCAATCTAGCTGCCGTCCATCAGAGCTTAAGAAAACGCTCAGATCTGACGTTTAATAAATTTGGTGCCTGTTACATGAATATAGAGTGCCTGATGCTGATGCGAATAGTGGTAGTGATGGACGAATCTGCTATGAACTGTAGGTATCCATAGGCCTGTTCAATGCCCAGCTGTTCTACGGTCAGATGCCAATTAATCTCACAATTTCTTTTGGATAACCCACTTGCAGAGGTTATTCACGAAGTCATCAGACTTTATTTATCCATCATCTTCGAATTAACCTTAAACAAATAGTGGATTTCTGCGTGTTGTCTTTTAGCGAATTGTCGAACATTTTCAAAATTTTGAAAACTCGAATTTTCGAAAAATTCGTATACCAAAATCCGTTTCAGACCATCCTGAATTTACTGCCATGAGACACCACCAATCATAATATTATGCCAATCGATAATTCTCGATAGATTTGAGATAAAAATGTCCAATTTGCACAAAACATCTGTCTTGGCATTCGAAAGGCAAAGTTCGTAGTTGGGCCCAATCACTAAGGGGGATTTTAACAGGGGGGGGGGGGATGAAACAGTCTGACAATTGACACCCCCCCATTTCAAAGGTGTTTTTACGCTGAATACGATGGTGGAATCAGAATTGTGATATCTTATTCCGTTCTCAAACTGGAGCACTTTGAAGATGAAGAAAAGTGGTTGTCACTTGAGATGTTCTTCACGGTTCATCTGCTCTTATCTGATGACGGAATGTGATATCGCAATTTTGACTTCACCTCCGTGTTCAGAGTTGAAAAATCTACAAACTGAGGTGTAACTCGTCAAAAACTCGGCAAGCCCCCCTGGACCCCCCGGGTCTTTTCTCTTCTATACTTTGTATAGAACGAGGTATTTGCTATGCAAAACATGAATAATGTTTTTGCGTCCCGTTTCCCCTTTTCCTTATCCCTTTTCTTTGTCTGTATGGAAAATATTAAGAAATGTGCGGAACATTTATTAGTTTTTTTATTTACTCAGGGCTGTATCTCAGCTTCTTCGATATTTACAGCGGTTTTGGCAGTATATAATTTATGCATAAATTAAAGGCTTTCCAACGAATGGAGAACGATTTTTGTCCGTTGAAAACTAAAGAAGTTTCATTTCCCTAGAAACGGCTCGGTTGTACGTGAAAATCATTAAAAATCTTCGTGACATAATTTCGTGACTTAAACTTCGTTACGCTTTTCAACTCTGGTAGGCCACCGCAAAAACATTATTCATGTTAAAAGAGATAAAATGTGTTATAAAACCAGTAAAATGGAGATATTTTACATAAAACCAGTTATTTCTTAGAAACGTTGCTCTTATAGCCATGCTGCATGACTGTGGATTTTGGTTTATTATCTTCGATAATGAACCATTGGAATCGCCCAAAGAAAAAAAAATTTTAACCCCCCCTCAAAATTTGTTGGTTTACGTTTCAAGATACGTAGATTCAGAAAATCGAATAAAAAAAAATCCGTCCGTCCGCCGTACGCCGTCCGCCGTACGCCGTCCGCCGTCCGAGGCACTTTGCCCAGTTAGCGTTGAGTTAAAATTACGAAATTTGGTTTCTGGGTTTGGACCAGCCCCACAATGATCCACGAAACTTTTCATAACCCTAGGTCAAGGGGAAGGGGTTCAAAACGAATTTTGAAATGTTGAAAATTCCATATCTCGAAAAATTCCCATCAAACGGTATGTTTTTTATTTCATATTTAGATAGAGTTTGTTCCGTAGAATTTTTTAAGACCATCTGCAGCTTTGTACGACCAGCCGTTCGTTCACAATGACGGCTCAAAGATTGTGCCTCACAACCCGATCGTGAATCAAACTGTTGAAATACAGGTCCATTTTCATACTAACAAGCTCTTTGGAACATCATATGGCTTAAGTGATGTCGAGTTTGTTGTTCTGAGGTGCGTTTCGTGCTACGGAAATGAAGGTAATTTCGAATGTTTGTTGGTAGGTACTTCTTTTATAAAAAAATTATTACCGACGTAGTATTAAAAACCCCAGAATTATATCGTATTAATTAATCATAATTAATAATAATTATTATTAATAATAAATACGAATTATCAATACCTAACAATAAATTATAATAATTTTCAGTAGGTTTATTTCATATTTAGATAGAGTTTGTTCCGTAGAATTTTTTAAGACCATCCGCGGCTTTGTACGACCAGCCGTTCGTTCACAATGACGGCTCAAAGGTTGAGCCTGTCGACGCGATCTTGAATCAAACGGTTGAAATACAGGTCGATTAAATACAGGTCGACTCGATTTTCATACTAACTAGCTGTTTAGAACATCATATGGTTTTAGTGATGTCGAGTTTGTTGTTCTGAGGTACGTTTCGTGCTACGGAAATGAAGGTAATTTCGAATGTTTGTTGGTAGGTAGGTACATACTTCTTTTATAGAAAAATTAAAAAGTATTAAAAACCCTAGAATTATATCGTATTAATTAAATACAAATTATTAACATTTAACAATAAATTATAATAATTTTTGCTAGGTATCTACTTGATAAACTTATTAATAATTAGTGATAATTCATAATAATAATTAATCTAACATTAAATGTTAATCTAAATTAATCTAAATTTTAGGATCTAGACATTTAGAACTAGTGATCTAGACAGAAGGGTGATCTGTAAATTCTTGACACAACGGTTCATTATCTTCTTTGCACAGATCACCCTTCTGTCTAGATCACTAGGTCTAAATGTCTAGATCCTAAATGTTAGATTAATTATTATTATCAACTATTTCTCATTGCAAACCTGTTCATTGTGTACCCACGATCCTTCCCTAAAAGACCTGGCAGCGGGAAATATTATTCAACATGGTTTGAAAAGGGAAAAACAAGTTTTGTAAAAAATCCCAATGCTCTAGGTAGTAGTCGATACCAGTGACCAACATTTTCTTCAGTAGTCGACATGGTTTTGCACTAGTAGTCGACCTACATCTGTTAGAAGTCGACAGTATCACTTGAGTCAGTAGTCGACAGGTTTCGTCATTCCATCGTTTTCGAATTTTACGACATCTAAATAAAATCGGAACTTGAAAATAGATTAATAAGATGTAATAAAGTAGTTATCAGACTTTTTATTTGCAAACAGCTCATTATCAGTCTCAAATTGCAATAAGTACTTAAGTAAAAAGGTATGAAAACAATAGTCGAAAACTCATTGTCAGAAAATTGACATTACAGTTGGGCTTAGGTACCTATTTACATATTTTTTTGACATTTTCATGTCTTTGCTTTGGCACATGAATGAAACGGGAAAAATTTGTTCCCTTGATTCACCCTTTCCCTCAGATCACGTCAGAACACAAGCGACCGGCGGGCCATTACGTCAGAGCCTATGACGCACGAGCGTATGACGTAAGACGGCTGGCAGGAGGCTAACTAGTACGTCAGAGCCTATGACGCACGAGCGTATGATGTAAGACGGCTGGCAGGAGGCCAAAAAGTACGTCAGAGCCTATGACGCACGAGCGTATGACGTAAGACGGCTGGCAGGAGGCCAACAAGTACGTCAGAGCCTATGACGCACGAGCGTATGACGTAAGACGGCTGGCAGGAGGCCAACAAGTACGTCAGAGCCTATGACGCACGAGCGTATGACGTAAGACGGCTGGCAAGAGGCCAACAAGTACGTCAGAGCCTATGACGCACGAGCGTATGACGTAAGACGGCTGGCAGGAGGCCAACAAGTACGTCAGAGCCTATGACGCACGAGCGTATGACGTAAGACGGCTGGCAAGAGGCCACTAGTGCGTCAGAGCCTATGACGCACGAGCGTATGACGTAAGACGGCTAGCAGGAGGCTAACTAGTGCGTCAGAGCCTATGACGCACGAGCCTATGACGTAAGACGGCTGGCAGGTGGCCAACAAGTACGTCAGAGCCTATGACGCACGAGCGTATGACGTAAGACGGCTGGCAGGAGACCAACTAGTGTGTCAGAAGCTATGACGCACGAGCGTCAAGGGGAAGGGGTTCAAAACGAATTTTGGTACGACATGGTATGACTATGGTATGGTATATTATTGTATGTATGATTTAGTATAGTACAGTACGGTATGATAGGAAAGAAATGGTATGAGTACGGTGAGAATATGGTATGGTGCCGATTTGCAACACAGTCTGGTATTTAAATTGTGATTCGCTACAAACGGTGCATATGATATCCGCACTTTGTGAAGAATCGTGGAAGATAAAAACCTTGAGAGCGAACCACATCCACATCCACAATCCTGTGAACAACAATGATAATTGGTATTTGTCTCTGAATCCTCCTCAGGGATTTCATTACCGCGAACATTCCGCGCAGGAGGCGGATCGGGAATCCTGATGATTCGTTTAGGTCCGCATCAATGAGTCAGATCATCTCAGGGGAGACCAGAGAGATTGGTGTTTCCCAGAAACACTTGAGAAGGATCTGACAGAGTTACGTGAACGAGAAAGACAAAGATCGTCACAGACGGATTCAGTTTTACAACGGACCCCTCGTCATTGATATTCATAGATTTTACGATGAATGGATTGTAACATCCGATTGATACGAGAGATTCTTTGGAGATGAGGAAGACAACAGGAAATAACAAAACACGAATGGAAGGAAAGAGAGTTGTCACGTTTACACAACATCGACAAGACCTGATTGACCTCCAAGTAAACAACAATTATTTGGTACGTGTAAAGAAATTTTTTTGGAACATCCAGAAAGAATCCAATCAACCTTTAAATACCCGATCATCGCATCCTGTAGCGAAAATTCAGTGAAAATCAAAGTTGAGTTGATCTTATTTTTTACCCTGTAAAATATCGAGGGACACGGCAACTTCCCACATCGTCATTTTTGGCCAAAATGAGTTATGCATACCATTCGAAGCGTCTTCTCCCAGCGGATCGACCTAAGTATAAGTTAGGTACCTAAGTTAAGTAACACTAAATCTCACGAATTATTTAACTGAATTACCTACTCAATAAAAACATAGTCATTGGCAGATGGTTTTTTGGCTCTGCTGAAAAGTCGCCCAAATGACGTAGTGGGAAGTTGCAGTGAGACCCTCAGATATGTGTTTTGTGTCTCAAGAAAACAAAATAACGATAAAAATTAAATAAATTCAATATATTTCTAATTGCTTAGCATTGCTTAACATTAAGAGAAATGGAGTCGTTATAACCAACCGAAAAGTGCTGATTATAATAATTATATCAGCAACGGGCAATAATTGCCCGTTGCTGTTTATTGGTATCGCGTTACAATTTTTTCTCCGTGTAACAAAATTCTAAGAAGTGTAGGAGCCCCTTAGCTGATCCTTGGCCTATTCTGCTTAAAGTGTAAGTCCTAAGGAGGCTATATACCAAATTACAGCTCCATTGAGTGAATAGCGTAGAAATTAGCTGTAGGAGCCACTCAGCTGATCCTGGGCCTATTCTGCTTAAAATGAGAGTGTTAAGAAGGTTACATGCCAAATGACAGCTTCATAGAGTGAATAGCATCGAAGGTACCTAGCTTTAGGAGCTATCCGTGTCAAAATTTCGCGTTGTTGTTTATTGGTATCGCGTTACTCTTTTTCCGTGTAGCAAAATTTTGAATGTCCCCCAGCGGTAAGACATTTCCACGTCAAAACAATCCCAGACAGCGCAGCGTTGGATGGAAATTGATACTTGTAAAACACAATTACTCTCTAATTTATCGGAATCTTGTAATTATAGTCAAGTCTTCATGGAGTGGTGTTTATCAAACTGCATTCGATCCATTAATAGCACAAAAAGCGTTACTAAAATAAAATAAGTAACGCACAACTAATGAACGTACAACTTGTTTCGAATGTCACACATTCTTCCCTTACATATGACACCTGATTCACAAAGGATCAACCACGTAATTGAATCAGTGAGAATAATGACAGTCCATTTTTGGTCAATTTGGTAGAACCATTTTTAAAGGTCGAAAGCTGTAGAAATAGCCATTGAGCACAAGAAGAGTACTAGTAGGCCCTAAATTAAGCGAGGGTGAAAATGAATCAGAGAAAAAATAGTACATGTCTGTGGACTATTCTGGCCATCAACAAGTGCACAGTGTGCAGAATGCATTTTAAAATCAAACAATAAGATGGGCTACTAACGATTGGTCGTTATTGGTTGATTTTAAAATTCCTGGGACATGAGAGCAGCCATGTGCGTAGCCAACTTCGGTTCACAATTTGAGCAATTATTTTTAGAGACTTTTCATTTTTTAGGTTTCAGGGTTGCGTGTTTTCGCTCGCTCTTAGAGTGGGTTATGGACGGTCAAAAAAATCGATTGAGGAGTCAAATTTACATGAAATTTCGCGTGAATCCGAATCTGCAATAAAAACGGAGGTTCCAATTTGAAAAAATGGTATATAGTCTTGATGAGGGGCGATGAAGACTATACACCAGTGTATACTATCACGTACGAGGTGCACCAGAGGTCCTTTATTTGTAACTGAAATTACTCAGTTTAAGTGTAATTGAATGGTGATATCTTTTGAGAATGAGAAATGTAGGTCTTCTGCGAGGTTTATTTTTAGTTGTGTATCTGCACTGTGTCGTGAGTAGTGTGGGTACTCATTTTGTGGTACGCATTCGAAAGAAAGAGCCGTCAAGTGGGATTTCCTGCTTCGGCATTTAAATTTAAACGCGAAACAGTTCACACTTTCCATTTGGCTCAGACGTCACTCGACGTGCTAATACAGAAAGGAGTTGGGTTTCAGACTGCGAACACAAAGGCCTACTGCGCGAGATGGAATGAAAAGGCTGCGGTGACTCACTTCCTTGTCTCCTGTCCCGAACGTTTCAAGAGTTTGTCCTCTGAGCTCATCGCCCTGGTGGGCGTCCTTCCCGGACCAGGGTTCATGACACGTTGAAAAAGGCCTTTTGTGACTTCAGCCGGTGTTTATGAGTGTTCCCAGAGCCCATTATGAGTCTCGGAGCGTGCTAAAGAGAGGGAAATACCAGAAGGGCCGTTAGAGGCGGATGAAACGGCAGGGATTTTACTGCTCCGTGATCTTACGATCTTGGCATTCACGATCGTTAGAATGTACCTACATCAATTCACTTCCTTGGTTGGGATTATATCTACCGACACAGCTTCATTTGGTATCGTGATACTCCCTCAACGTTTCAATTGAATCTAATAATCTCCAATCAAACGATTCTCATACTCAACAGAATCAGGTTCTTCACATCCGTCTTCATACTCGGATCCGCATACTGCACCATCTGATGCTTATCTCAAAGTCCCTTCTGGAGTTCATAATTTTTTACAACTTCGAAGGCTTACGCACTGCTTCATTTTGTATTCATAATTTTGTGTCCTTGGATGTAACAGTAAGAACAACTCCGTAAGAAGCAATTCATCGTACAGGCATATTGTATCGTTATGGACCCATAAGGGCCATAGGTGCCTTTCATTTGACAGCCTCGCTCTAGTCTCATTCAACATCAACACGAGACTGGCAACTCTACAAGACCTTGGACATGAAACATTCGAGATCCTAAATCAAACAGGCACTTGGTAAAACAGTACGAGACTTAGTACACAATGCTTATTGATATCATGTCCTGGAAGGTGTACAGAATTAGGTTAAAGGTTCTTGACCACTGGTATTTGGACCAACCCTCGATACTCCCAACATCACTCCTTGGTGTACAGAATGACTAAACTCGTTCAGTGCTGATAGCCTCCAAAGGAATACAATGATAGAATATATCAAGAATTGGTCGAAGGTCTTCCTCTAGCCAAGATTTACTCGTACACCTTCTAGCAGTCTGAATTGAAAATGTGTGGATCCACAACCTCCCAATGTATTGACCCTCAAGATGTAGGTACCCATTTGCTTTTACGCCGAAAATTGATGAATACCCCGGAAAGATTCTCAATGAACTCCTACACCTTTTTTACATTTTGTACTACTACCATCAACGGCCTGGAGAAGGACCTCCTTCATGGTCTGGCGACTTGAGGTGGGATTGAAGCTTTTTTCGATACATTTCGCCCTTGATGGATAAAAACCTTCAAGTTACCTCCTTCAAGCGATTTTCTAAAAACCCTCGTGATGCTCAAGTTAACACGTTAAAAGTGTACAATTCTACTCTTGAGAGCTTGTCTGCTAAACGTGGGTTAAGTACATGCAGTTCCTGACTTTGTTTCCTCTGAAGACTGCTGCAGAGGAACATAGTATTGCAAAGAGCGTTTTGCCTGCAGATGATCAAGATCGACTCGTTCCAGGTCTGACGGACTGTTAACAGAAGTTGACAGAGACATGAGTAGTACGCCCGACCGCAGTTCCGGGTCCCTTTTCCGTTCGACGCCCAGTGTTGACAACTATTGCAGGTCGAAGTCGTGGTTGACAGCAGTTCAACTGTGGTTGGACGGAAACGGACGGAAGCCTCCGTCCTAACCTTTTCATTCGATTAGTGTGCTTGCGGAGTCAACGTCTCTCACTACCCTACAACACTACAATCCCTCGACTCAACAAGTGTTGACTGACGTCTTGTGTCCTGAGTGATGGATGCCGAGTTTTTCTTTGTGTCTAAAATTTTCGGTAGTTCAGGTGAACTATAAGCAGAAGATTGAATTATTCTCTGAATTTTGGGACAAGAGGATGAAGAAGAAGAGATGCTCAATAAGCACTAAGGTAATCGTAGCTTTTAGAAAGAGCCGAATGTCCTATAACAGCTTGCTCTTTTCCATTTGCTAGTTGCACAGCCATCAGACACTACAGGATAAATCGAGGAGTAACGCCAACAACGTCGTCAGTCGAGCGCTCCAGGTTTACCTGCAAGATGTCTATAGGCTCATCCACACTATGCTGGTTGGCTTTGTTGAGAGGCATTCTCGCCCGGCTTTAAGTTCAAGCCGGCCTGTCCACAGTGTATGCAAAATATGGACGGGGATGATGGGCAGGCAGGCTTTTTTTGGGCAGTCGTAGTTGTGTCATCATGAGCGACGAAGATGATGCTGCTCTAGAAGCTGCTGCTGCGATCATCATGGAAGCTCATGTGAGCTACCGTCAACCAAGGAGATATTGGGTTCGTCCTAGTACCGGTAGAGGACAACTCCAACTTTTTGTGATCACCAGCGTTGACATCTTTGACAACTGAGCTTTGAATCTATCTAAAATACAAAAGGTGACTGATGAAACAACCCCTGCGGCACTTTCGGGCTGTCCCCACTAAGCCGAATAAGCCTTTGGATTGGCGCAAACCCGAGCGGCACGTCCATACTTCTTCGGCTTTGCCGCACGGCCTGTACCAGTCCATGGCGTAGTTTAACAGAAAGTTGACAACGATCAAGAAGGCAGCGGACCGGTGTAGACAGTGGCTGGACGGCGCTGTCAGACCTGGAACGAACCTACTGTGGAACTTCATCGGTTATTGTTAGCCAGAGGATGTACTTGTTGTTGAAGATTGATCAAATTCAGCACCTGTTATTTGGATTCGTTTCTTATGAATTCGTAGAAGGCAAAATCCACTGGAAATCTTCGAGCTTTTTTCCACTGTTTGACTTTTTAGTGTTAGGTAAACATCATCATCTCTAAATAATGGCTGTTTTCGATGTCGTTACTAATGATGACTGCTAACTACGCCTCCAAAACAACGAAATCACCAATTAAATACGGAAATTTGCGTTGTCTGACGTCATATTTTATCACTGACCGTTTAGAATCTGACTTGTAATATCGAGGTATTTAGAGCGCCGTCTGATAACGTACAAGTGTCTCAGCGTGACTCACATCGTGAAACTCCGCTCGAAGATTGAATTATTCAAACGAATAATAACCGCTGAGTTGCAGCTTTTCAAGTACCTCGACGATGCATGTCTAAGCTTCCGTCGTGTGAGGTCTTTGGAAATGTATGACATGAGGTCCCTCGAGCGAATCATAAAGTTTAATGTCTCGCGCGGACTTCTATCACGCAAAATAAAAAACGAGTGAGTCAAATCGTGTAAATAAGTTCAACGAAGGTTCTCCGGGAACGACACAGACGTGGAGAAAATTGGGGTTTGATGACACGAATAAGACTTTGGGTTGTTGAATTGATTACACTAGTTTTGATTACACAAAATTTTGGGTCGGTCTTGCATCCGGCCGGAGCGTGTCGATTGCTTACGTTTTTTGGGGTAATATATCCGAATCCGCTGTCCGTTTTTTCCGGAAATGGCTCGTTTCTTAGAAAAAAGCTGGTTTTTAACATTTAAACAATTTTTTAACTTCATTATTAGCGAATTTTGTTGGATTTTCTTTCAATAGGCTTTGATGTTTTCTTGCAAACCTGGCCACCAATCCTTAAAGTTGGTGAAGAAATTGTATGTAGTAGGTTTCACAGTAATAGAAGGGGTTTTCTTTTAGCTACGTACGAGTATAATCATTTCATCAGCTGGGCACCCTGTACAGTGTAGACAATCAACTTATTGGAACACTATGGCACAGCTTCTGTGTGCCTCTCAAACTCCTAACCTTATTTATTGCCAAAACTCACCAGTTAGTAATATTTAAGTAATTGTGTTGGACGAACTAATTCCTAAGTCATATTTCAAAACACAATTATGGGGCCAATGCCGTTCCAAAAATATTTGACACCTGTATTCAGACGTCTTTAGTCGTTTGAGATCTTTTCAAGACTGAAAAATGGAATACCTACTGCCACTACAGGTCTGTTACATTACAGGAGGGGTAGGGAAACCCGCGTAAGGCAGAATAAGATCTGAAATTTGAAAAAAAAAATATGAACATTTCAAAACATTCTACTGGACCATTAATTTCGTATTTCGTATATTATGCAGGGTGGTCCACGAGTTAGGCTCCCCCCCCCCCCTGAAAAAGCTCAGACAAACGCCATTCTTCATAATTTTTTTCCTAGTTTTCAAAAATGGTAAAATTACGCGTTGCGCACATTCGTAAATGTACGCAATGCGCAACAACTTTGATTTTTCAAATTGAAAACCCCATTTTTCATTGCAGATTCGTATTCTGCTCAAAATTTTATGTAAATTTTACCCCTCAATCAACCCGCGTTCAGCGAGCGCGCAATGTTGCTACGTCACCAAAATGGATTATTGTAAACCCCAAGTGTGGCACATGAATTTTCATTGTTTTTCAACGCTGATTCACGTGGTGACATCTGGCTTTGATCGAAATTCAACGCAATGACAGTTTCTGCATTCATCAAGTCAAGGTAGTGGTTGGAGATCAAACAAAAGCTCAGATCCCTGTGGCTGAAGTCTTGAGTGTATTCGGTTGTTGAACTCAGCAGTGGACTCTAATAGGACAGGAGTGCTTGTGTTTTCATGTAAATCATATTTTGTAAACCCTCGACTAGACTTCTTTTGCTTTGTAGTTACCTATCCCCACCAATTGCACTCGTAGCAAACACAAGAAACGACAAAAATGGTTGAATGACCATAGTGTTGGAAAAACATAATTTTTTAAAAAGAAAACTTTTGGCTGTATTGCGTTAAATTTCTATCAAAGCCAAAAACGTGAAAATTTTGAAAAACAAGTACACAGCTGCTTGCTGGACAGCAACCTAAGCGATTGCTGGCGAGCTGCAGTCACGAACTGTGTACTCGACTTCAACCAAATAGTAACCAGCCAAATCCAGTGTCAGGCGTCACACTGACTCACCATAATTGTTACCGAATTTTTGTTCAATTTTAGTGTCAAAGTCTTCAAAATAATTTTGGTTTTTTAAGAACAGGCTGAATTTATTATGTTATTATCGAAGGAGTAAGCTGTCATTTTGTATATTATTTTGTCCTTTAACATTTATCTTATGTACCCAAAAAAGTACCACTTTTTAAATGGTGAGGGTGGTGAGTGGAGGGGGGCGTCGACGTTAACTGGCTTCAGTGCTCCTATCGAGCCCCTGCATTACAATATAGAGACAATTCAGATAAGTTCACATTGATCAATTGTGGGTTTGCTGAGTCTTCATTCGCCTTTGTTGATGAGTAATTGATAAGTTAAAGCTCCAATCGGAAGAGATGGCACCCAACGCCTCTGCAGCAGCTTCGGACGCCTTCAAAGGGTTATTAGCATCAAGAACTGTAAGAACCGTGAACTCGTAACACAGTCTGATGAAACGGCTCGCGGAGCAGTGACCTTTTCCACAAACCTTTTTCTGACGGCGAGAGAAACAGTCATCAGGGCGCCTCCTAGCACTACAAGGATCCTTCCCTTCTATGTCGGTGTTTGGCGTGTGACTCACGTGAATGAGTGAGTCGACCTCCTATTCCCACTAACCGACTATGATTAAAGACGCTGTTTTAGGCTACTGATGACTGCAAAGCGGAAAAGGTCAGTAAGAAGAGAGAGTGTTGGTTTTCCTTGCACGTGAGAGGAAATCTGTATCCTGATGCGTGGGACGAGCTTCCTACAGACGATGCTGTTTTCCAATACAAGAAGTCGGTCAATTTAATTTCGAACTGTTTTTTGCTCATTAAATAGAAACTTCAGTGGACTAAACGTGGTTTTAGGATATCGTCGAATCGATTTTATTCACCTGTGAAGGTGTTTTAATTATTAGTCCACACAAGAGCTTAAAACATCCAACCTCCGGTAAAAATTCAGACGTGATGGAAGGGAAAAATCTGTGTAGCTTCGATTTCCCTCAAATACACTTTGAAAGTGCCTGTTCAGACGGTAAGGCACAGCATCAAAACAACGAAAGATTCCTGGGATGACGAAGTAAAGGCGAGATAGCATCGAAGAATATCACCTTAACCCTAACTTGTAAACAATGTTGACGTCGAAATCCCATCAAGGGGCTGGTGTGGGTGGAGCTCACAGTCCCTGCAAAGGCACTCGTACAGTGCTCCAAACACGATACGATATAACATGATCTAAAATCACCAGGATCATCACGATCGAAATCCTGCTTCATTTGACCACTGAAGCAGGAATTCGTCAATTAAATGTATTTGTGAAAAAAAGTTTTAATTTTTTACCAAGTTTTTTTATTGTTCATAAGAAGCAAAATTTATTATAACATTTAATGTTATAATAATTATAACATTATTAAATAATAATTATAACATTATTAAATAATAATTATTGACAATTATATAAAGTTTCTCCTTTAAAATCAGCCCAATCCCCTCGACCATCCTGAACAAACTTGGAGGTGTTTAAGTTGTAAATAATAAAAAACAATTCTTGGATGAAGCGAATTTTGAAATATTTTGGGTCAAATTGAGAAACGCCAGAGGGAGACCTTAAATAGATCACGTTAGAAGACAAAAATACTTCTGTTGCCCTTAAATTAGGAATCGCCTAATATAATAATACTGGAGGCTTATTGATATCCTTCGTTTAGTCCTTTAATAACTTGGCCAACAACATAGATTGCTAGTTTAGGTTCCTATAAGATGTAGAAACCTTGCAGTGAATCCCCACAGCATTATCTGCATCCCCCCCCCCCCCCCGAGGTCCTATCTCAAGTTCCTGTGATTCACACATTCATCATTTTCGGCGTTATTGTTTCGTATATTTCATTTCGTTCAGGTTTTTCGAGCATTTCACGTTTCATTGGTTATTCGGCGTCCTCGTCGTTTTCCAACAGTGGCTGTGGAAAAGATAATTGATACAGTGAGGGATCGTAGGTCATTGTGGACATTTTTCAAGCAGGGGCGGGTCCAGCCTATGATCTGGGGGTGGGTGTCATGAGGATCAGAATGGATTGAATTTAACAGACAAAGTTCATTCTTTCTAACACGTATTCTGTGTTTAGGGAATCACTCACAATAACAGTAAGTAGGACTACGCCCATACAACTACTGTTATATTGACGATTCCCCCCCCCCCCCCCTTTTCTACGCTGAACACGATGGTGAAGTCAGAATTGCGATATCTCATTACATTTTCAACCTGGAGCACTTTGAAGATGAAAAAACGAGGTTGTTACTTGATATGATCTTCATGTTAAATCTGCTCTAATCAGATAACGGAATGAGATATCGCAATTTTGACTTCACCATCGTGTTAAGAGTTGAAATATCCAAAAGCTGAGGGGGGTTTTGGGGAGTTGGGGGGGGGGGGTTCACCCAAAAAATTAAAGTTTGACAAGTGACACCTCATTTTAAAGGTTTTTACACGCTGAATACGATCGTGAAATCTACTACTACTACCGATAGGTGGCTAGTGGTACTCACCAATTAGCAAAATAGGTTCCCGCTGATCGTCGATCAGGCTGTTGATGACTAGAAAGAGGTTGCTGGGAAGGCGTTCCGAGTCTGCTGTCGCCTCGTCGTAGACGATGACCTCCTTGAACCCTCGTTTCCTAAGCAGTTCCTTCCCGATCCTGGTGGTCGCGAGGTCGGCCAAAGTGGCTTTGCCCTGTTCCAACCTCCGCCGGGATATCCGGTCGGAACAGCTGACGTTGACTGCTCCCCTGATATGAGAAACGTTGTAGGCGATGAAGGGGCGGCAGTCGATGATGAGCGGCGGCGGGGAGATGGTTTCCATCCAACCGGCCAGCACTTCGGGGCTCACCTGTTGGGAGCAGATAGCAAACTCGTTAGGTTTCGTGATGAATAAGAGCAGCGGGACATGAATATCAACAGCCGAGTTCGAAATGAGCTATTGGTATCTAACACACTACTCTGACTCAGTTATTGAGGATAATTATTACAGCAGAGCGTGTGTCATCTCTGATTGCTCATAATTAACTAATTGCCAGCAACAAGAGTCGTTAGGCTTTGTTTACTTCTTCCAATTCAAAATTTGATACGACATGCCCAACTATAATAATGCCCTTGTTAGAAAATCATCTGGTTAATATTGGTCGCATAGTAGCGGATTTGATTGAATAAAACTCTTTTCACGTCAATCCTGATAGAAGCAAATCTATATTTGAGGCGTTGACAAGGAGGAGCATGTAAGTCACAAAAAATCCGAAAATGAGTTTTTGCATGAAAAGGACAGTAAGAACCAAAGCCAATGGCGTAGAGTGAGTTTCATTATCTTTGCATTTTGTTACTTCTTGTTCTTTTCTTTTATATAAATAAAAACATGTTTCAACATCCTCAAAAACTTGTTTTGGTTTTCTTGTAAAATTTTGTTTTTTAGACTTACATGCTTCTCCATGTTAATGACTCATGTGATTGAGAAATAATTGGAATAAACCAGAAAACAAAATAGCCTCGATCATCTTTCAAATTGCTCTCTGATTGTTCTAAAATTCAGGTTGTGGGATCACTGAATGTGAATAAGAAGAGAACATGTTTGCGACGTACAGGTCGAATTATCAGTAGATATCCACTCAGAAGTAATGTACTTATATCTATTATTTGGAATGGCAGGAATAGATATAATTGGCATTCAATTGAACAAAACTCAATAGATAAAGGTATATCGTAGTATGTTTGAAATGAAGTGTCCCCTTCACCATGATTGGTGGAATTGACAAATGCGAGGGGAGTCTCCCTAAATTTCTTATAAGCCCTCACTTTTCATATAGAGGAGAAGGGACTTATTGCGGGCTGAGTTCGGTGTTTGATGAAATGAAACGCTAGTCAGATCAATAATCGATAACAGAAAAATCACTTGGGGTATAAGTTGATGTGTCTCTTTAGTCGAATCAATGAAGAAACTCGGGATGTACAACAGAGGGAAACTACCTTATGAACGGACTGAAAGATACGATCCTTCTATTGAAACAACAATAAACAAAAACACTTCCGCTTGGATGAAATGGTGTGGGCTGGGGGGAAGAGCAGGGATTTTTTGGGCTGTTTAGAGCAGGTTTGGACGGGGGAGAGAATCTCTGGGATGGACAGCTCTGGGTAGGGCAGGAATTGTTTTGCCAGAGAAGGTAAAGGATGTTCTGGAATCTGCATAGAAGGTTTAAATCAATACAGTTCCATTTCACGGTGAATGTGGCTGCAAGCTAAGTTTTGTTGAATGCAAAAGGGAAGTCATATATGTCACAGATTGTGAAAGAAACGAGATTATGCTTCATAAAAGAGTCATTCAGAATACAAAACGGTCAGAGCAGGTCTAGGCTGGGTAGAAATGGTTTGGGCTGGTCAGCGCAGAGCA
This sequence comes from Stenodema calcarata, assembly GCA_963920205.1. Taxonomy (NCBI): domain Eukaryota; kingdom Metazoa; phylum Arthropoda; class Insecta; order Hemiptera; family Miridae; genus Stenodema; species Stenodema calcarata. The sequence goes on from OY986054.1 coordinate 5,541,642, forward strand.
GGTCAAGAATGGTTTGGGGTTAGAGGAGGTCTGCGATGGACATAGCAGGTTAGGGCCGAAAAAACCAGGAGTTTGGGCAGAGAAAGCTAGGAATGGTTTGGGCTCAATTAAGTGACCTAGAGAGAACCAGAGAAGTAGTTTTTGCAGACGAATCTGATTCAACTGCAAGTCGTGGTGCACGTGCAGTATGAGCAGTCGTCCAAGTGGCAGTTTCAGCTGGCGGACTAGTTTGCTACGAGCTACATAATGCGTTCCAGCATATCCTGCCAAGTAGAGTCGCGGCTGACTGTACTGGCTGCTTCTGGGGAGTGTGGCCAATCCATCTGAACCGCATCCACATTGCAACCTACTGGTAACTTGCTACAAGTGGATGCAAGTAAGCTACTAGTTACTGCGAATGTACCCCCAGAAATAAATCTCTTTCTTCTGTTGCATGGAACTAGGGATGAAAGTTCCATGTTCGAGTTTAGAACAACTAATCCCTGGAAGTTTAGATGTTACGCTGACCAAGCAAGTAAGTTGATCTCTCAGTAGCTTCATGATCAAAACTCGGGGAGCTTACAGTAAACGTTGACTGTTTTTCACCTGCTTTGCACAATCTACCACAAGGTCAGTGTTTTTGTTCAGGAGCTTGGATACTAAAAATTATTTAATAACCCGCTACACATTTTTCAGGCCTCTTATAGAATTGCATACTTGGGTATACACTACCCTAATGAATCCAAACAACATACTAAAAAAAATGCACAGTCATGCAGCATGGCTATAAGAGCAAATTTTCGATGAAACAACTGGTTTTATTTAAAATGTCTTCATTTTACTGGTTTTATAAAAAAATTTCGTCACCTCAGGTTATAGGTTTTTCAACGTTGAACATGGTGAATTCAGGATTGCGATCTCTCATCCCCTTATCATAATATTATTAGAGCAGATGAACCGTGAAGAACAACTCAAGAAACAACCACGTTTCTTCATCCCCAAAGTGCTCCAGTTTAGGAACGGAATGAGATATCGCAATTCCGACTTCACCATAGCGTTCAGCGTTAAAAACCCCTATAAAATGAGGTGTCACTTGTCAGACTATTCCATTTTGGGAATTTATGGGTAATCCCACCACCACTAAAATCCCCCCCAAAACCCCCCTTAGAGTGGCCTGATTCTGCCCACCTATGAACTTATTCTTTCGACTGCTAGGACAAATTTTTGTGTGCAAATTTGAACATTTTATACCAATCTATCGAGTTGTCGTCTGAAATGACACATACCTACCTACATATCGACAGGAACAGTGCAAAGGCCTGAACGTACAAAAATCAAAAATGTTCAGGAAACGATAAAAACTGTTTTCTAACAGTAACTATACTTCACACATCCAATGAGAAGAAATGGAGCGCTGTAGCTCGATTCTGACACTATCGGCGTGTGCATAAAAGCCAAAATTTACCAGTGAAGCTCAAAAACCTTATTTTTGGAAACGTGAAAAATCATATAAGTACATATGACTTTCGGTGTCTACATGGGCATTCTTTTGGCAGTGAATTCAGGATGGTCTGGAACGGACTTTGTTGGTATGAAAAGTCTTCGGAAATTCGAGTTTTCGGAAATTTTGCACCGAGAAAACTCGCTAAAAATCAGAGATACATAGTGTTTTTTGGATTTTGACTGTCCTCTCTCCACAACTTACTCACCTTACGAAGGATGTTGAGGACTTCACGGCGGAGGACGGCGTTTTCGACGCAGGGGCTCGTCGGAAGGCTGATGGTGTCCACTTTGCAACGCTTGGGAGGTCCAGGCTCGCTGAGGCTCCGGTTCAACGACAGCCGCAGGCCCTCGCGCCGCCCGCCGTTTCCGCCGTCCCACCAGCCCGCCGCGGCGCTGCTCATGTCGCCGCCTCCTGGAACCAGATCGCAAATAAATATATACTCGTATATATCTCACGAGGTTGCTCAATTTTGGTTTATTATCTTCGATAATGAACCATTGGAATCGCCCAAAGAAAAAAAAATTTTAACCCCCCCTCAAAATTTGTTGGTTTACGTTTCAAGATACGTAGATTCAGAAAATCGAATAAAAAAAAATCCGTCCGTCCGCCGTACGCCGTACGCCGTACGCCGTCCGCCGTCCGCCGTCCGAGGCACTTTGCCCAGTTAGCGTTGAGTTAAAATTACGAAATTTGGTTTCTGGGTTTGGACCAGCCCCACAATGATCCACGAAACTTTTCATAACCCTAGGTCAAGGGGAAGGGGTTCAAAACGAATTTTGAAATTTTGAAAATTCCATATCTCGAAAAATTCCCATCAAACGGTATGTTTTTTATTTCATATTTAGATAGAGTTTGTTCCGTAGAATTTTTTAAGACCATCCGCAGCTTTGTACGACCAGCCGTTCGTTCACAATGACGGCTCAAAGATTGTGCCTCACAACCCGATCGTGAATCAAACTGTTGAAAAACAGGTCCATTTTCATACTAACAAGCTCTTTGGAACATCATATGGCTTAAGTGATGTCGAGTTTGTTGTTCTGAGGTGCGTTTCGTGCTACGGAAATGAAGGTAATTTCGAATGTTTGTTGGTAGGTACTTCTTTTATAGAAAAATTATTACCGACGTAGTATTAAAAACCCCAGAATTATATCGTATTAATTAATCATAATTAATAATAATTATTATTAATAATAAATACGAATTATCAATACCTAACAATAAATTATAATAACTTTCAGTAGGTACTTGATAAAATTGTTAATAATTAGTGATAATTGACAATAATAATTAATCTAACATTTAGGATCTAGACATTTAGACCTAGTGATCTAGACAGAAGGGTGATCTGTACAAAGAAGATAATGAACCGTTGTGTCAAGAATTTGCAGAGTTTTTTATATAACATGTCATACGAGTCCACCCATCGGTTCTAATCCTACAGCCCTGAAATGAAGAAAATTGAAGCAAATATCCGAATCTCACAGGCAAATTTTCATCATAACACACCCCAAATTGTTGGGACAAATTAAACTAAGGAGGCAAGAACTTGAAAACATCCACAATGATGCAAAATGGCTATAAGAGCGAATATTCGATGAAAAGTGAGCATAAATGCTTTGATCACTGTTCAGTACAGATGGCTTCTATGTGTAAATCGGTACAGATCACCCGTCTAACTAGATCATCTGTCTGTTCAGATTGCTCTTCTGCATTTTCCACTTATCTGTAACGATTGTTCTTAAGTCTAGATCACTTTTCTGTACAGATTGCTCCCATGAGTAGATCATTGTTCTGTACCAATCTCACTTCTACCTAGATTACGGTTCTGTTCAGATTGCTCTTCTATCAAGATCACTGTTCTGTACGATCGTCAATCTGTCCAGGTCGCCCCTCTGTTAAGATCATTGGTCTGTACAGACTGCTCTCCGGCCTTTTCCACTGATCTGTACAGATTGATCTTATGTGAAGATCATTGTTCTGTACAGATCACCCTTCTACCTAGATCACGGTTCTGTACAGATTGCTCTTCTATCAAGATCACTGTTCTGTACGGATCTTCATCTGTCCACGTCGCCCCTCTGTGTTTCAAAGTGTTCCTTACACGTAATATTGCTTGGTGGTTTTTATATTTTTTGGAATAATATTAAAAGATCAAATCTGGTTAACGGAACACAACGCAAATAAAATATATTTCAAGAACATAAAATCTCATCATGTGGAAACCATGAAGTTCAACAGGTTTTTAACTAGAGCAAAACTATATCCTTCAAAAACCTTCCAACCTATGTCCTGCTGGCCCTTAAAGAGCAGACCACCCAATAATTCCATATTAATTGATTTTGCAAATGTGAACTTTTCATCTCAATTCTATCGAGTGATATCGCATAGAATGACACATTTATTTATTAGCTCTAATTTGAGTTTATACATAATGATCAGTTCGAATCATCACTATTTCCATTCAGGTAGAAGTCAATTTACCGTCTTCATTAAAAAGTTACTGAATCCTGAGTCCTCTGTATCCTTTATTGTATCCTTTATATAATATATAAAGGATACAATAAAGGATACAGAGGACTCAGGATTCAGTAACTTTTTAATGAAGACGGTAATTTGACTTCTACCTGAATGGAAATAGTGATGATTCGAACTGATCATTATGTATAAACTCAAATTAGAGCTAATAAATATATTATATTACGTTTTATTCAGGTGTGGAATCAGAGTTCAATACATGACAAACATTTGGGTTTGAACAAATATTAGGATAGCAATCCACACTTTCCTACTAGTCAAGCTGATCGAAAACTTTGACAGGCTCTCCTCTAAAATGACGAAAAATGCATTTTGAACACTTTTATGTATATTTTTGTAATCGGGTTCAATGGTTCGTTATTGAAAATAATCAAAATTCAGCCTTTTCCGTCAATTTAAAGAGAATGATGGGGTAAGCTGTCAGTGTATTACGTACGACGAACTAAGCACAAACACATAAATGAGTTGTAAGTTAGATAACACTTGTTTGCACAGCGGAAAATGTGAAAGTTATTAATTTATTTGTACTGTTTTATGTGTGTTTTTCTTCAGACCTGTTGGGTTGACAATATGTTTGAATAACTCTACGAGGTGTTGATCATAGTAAAGAACTGAATTTACGAACACGCCGGTAATCAATGCGATGTGACACGCGCGCAATTGAGCCGTTGATTTTGTGTAATTAACGATAACTAACAAGATGTTTTTCCACATTCAATCACCTCTCAGACACTTATCACTACCTCCGGAATAATTGTCTATTTGCTCATATCACCTGTCATGGTAGGTGCGAGTGGGGGGTTCTCTATAGCAGTTAAAACCCTCCTCGATGACGGTGGGAGATTATTATGACAAGCTAAACAGAGGGATTACGTAAGTGCCCCCTTCCCCCGCTGTACTCGCTCGCATCAGCTCTATATTTAGATACCAGGCGAGGGGACCGGAGGTATCGCAGAGGAAGGCAAAGGCCTCCGCTGAACGGGCCTTCGGGGGATACGAGAAATACGGAAATCGTATTGATGAACAGGAGGGAGGAATAAATATTGGCATCGTGAACCGCGAGAGAAAACCATTTTTCGATCAAATTAATCAAGTACTTACACAAAAAATGAATTTTTCCACCTTAAACGGCCACGGAAGTTAAAATTTGGTGATCAAAAACGAAAAAGCACGATTTTGAATGATTACGTATTCTAGAACATCCCCCCCCCCCCCTCACATCACAATGATTGACGCTATAAATATCTACGAATGCCTTCTTAAACAACCTTAACTTCAACTGCATATAATACAATTTTGGTCCAATAAAGAAAAGATTTTTGAAACACTCAAATTCTTGTAAATAAACACTGACTATTTTAAACTCACTTAGTTGGTTCAATGTACATGTTAAAATATTATTCTATCATCAAAACCTTAATTTTGACTGATTTTTGGACTGAAGAGTCATTAAGCTAACCTAACTGTATGGACTTATGGATTGCATTTTACAGACAAAGTTAATTCTCACTCTTACATATAGAGCGTTTAGGGAATCACTGACAATAACTGAATTTCTACCTAACTCCTTCTTGTACATGGCAAAATCAGTATTTTCATTTTTTTAAACACTTTTTGCACGCTCATGTGACGTCCATGTTCGAACTCAGCCTTATTGAGCATGGACCTATTGAGTAACCCCTCAAAATTTGGGGGGTGTCACTATCTTGAAAATCATGAATCGAGTTTGTGGTCATTGGGCAATAAGGCTGGGTTACGCCCCGCAACTACTATAACATTGCCGATTTTTGGCTTTCGGAGCGAGGGGTGTCCATGGCAACCTCTCCAGAATCTGCCACTGAATTAACCGATTCCCAACGGTTCAAATCAACGAATTTTGAAATTCGCAAGTTAGCAAATTCCCAGCCCTAATGATAATGTACTGATATAAATGATAGGTAATTATACATGAATTATAAATTATTTATACATTTTATTTGTATTGATATGACATACTATGAGCTTATACATGGCCAGGAATTTCGTTCAGATGATTTTGTCCGGGAAAATGTTTGAAAAACACGGTTTTCAAATACTAAATAGGGGATTTTAAACTAATTTTAACAATTTTCACAATCGAATCAAAAACTTCAATTTTTCAAAGAAATCATTTTTAAATTCACGATTTAATTTAATTTTTAAGGTCCAGACCCCACCCCTTGATTCGTCACGTGGCTTTAACTTAACATAAGAAATTTCTTAGACGACGAATTTTGCTCGGTTCTACCGTCGACCCGTATCCGAGTCTTAGAATCAAAATCTATTCAAATTTTAAAGAAAACTATACCGTTTCATTGAAAATGTCCGAAATATAATATATTTATTTTATAAAGCTTAACATGAAACTTGCTTTAGCCTTCAAACTTTTGGCACAAAATGAGCGTCCGTCCGTCCGTTACATTAAACTATTTTCAATTTTATAGTGATTTCCGATTTCAACCAAACTGTGGCTACAGAAATGTATCTTCGCCATTCTTGATCGTACACAAGTCGTTCACCACTTGGAAAGCTCTCGGTTTAAAGAATATTTCCCTATTCTCCATAGCCCTGTGACTGTACGAATAGCAGAGCTATGGTCATAACATTTTTCATTTTTTGTTTACGTACAAGTTTTGTTTAGAAGCTGTAATTTGGTATGTAAATACCAAATAGGTACCTAATGCCCACTTTAGCTAATTCAGCTAATTCCCGAAATTTAGCTAATTCCCGTGGTGGTAGAACTTGAAATTTGGCATGAAGGGTCTTTAGGACTTATAGTTCGAGCAGCATACGACCGAGATGAGTGGCTCCTAAAGCTGATTTCTATGCTATTCACACTATGAAGCTGCAATTTGGCATGTAGCCTCCTTAGGACTTCAACTTGAGGCTGTCAAAGCCCCAGATCAGCTCAGTGGCTCCTAAAGCTGATTTCTATGCTATTCACACTATGAAGCTGTAGCCTCTTTAGGACGTTATTTAGGTATCCTCCTTAGGACTTACACTTCAAGCAGCATATGGCCGGGATCAGCTGAGTGGCTCCTAAAGCTAATTTCTATGCTATTCACACTATGAAGCTGCAATTTGGCATGTAGCCGCCTTAGGACTTTAACTTCAGGCTGCCCAGGCCCCGATCAGCTGAGTGGCAAGAACAGGTTTCATGCTTATAGAAATTTAGCGGTGAGGCTCAAAACGAAAGGGGAATTGGGGTCCACGGGGGCACAGCCCCCCCCCCCCCTGGCAAGACCTTCAGGGCCGAGTTTTAAAGAACTTTGATAGGGTGGCAAAAATGATTATTTTGTGGTCTATTCCAATGGTTCGTTATTGGAAATAATAAACCAAAAGGGCTTCAAAACGGTGTAATGGTGGACTTATCATTATTAGGTTTGAGGTTCCTCACATACTCGTAATTGCGTAGCTGAATGCGAAGTACCTCTCGTACCTACGCCTCGTGGCCTGAGCACAATCTCTTCCCGCATTCCACGCTCGCGCGTTTTCGTAACTTTCCCTCTTGCCGATTATGAACTCACGAGGCCGCGGGAAGATCTTTTCCAAGTCGAGGGCCGAGTAGTCAAGTGGTAGGTAGCGGTTGGGTGCCGCTGGCAGAGCGGCGGTCATGCTACAGTGAGGAAACTCCAAGGAGGTTCGGCAACGAGATTCCTATTTCGCAACCCCACAATGAATTCTGCTGATGAGGGCTCCTATTGATTTGAGTAATTACCTCGAAAGATGTAATATCCACAACCGAAATTATTGCCAAATTACTGACTGGCTAGTCATGAGGTTGCATCGTCGTCGCCAGTTTTCTGAAATAAATTGAACCATGACTACCCACATTTTGAACTCAACGCCAAACTTGATAATCATTCGTTTTGCGCCAATCGACGAACCATCACCGACGAAATGATTGCCGCTCATAGGCTTAGATTATAAACTACCCTGATTAGTTGACGGTGCTGATGGTGAACTCAGGACTCCTTTGGTTCTCAGTAGAAATCCGTAGAAAAAGAGAGCGTTCTCATGGAACCAGTGATTTCTAATTTGCTATATAAGCTATTGTTCTCAGTCCAAAATTATTAAAACTCGAATTTCCGAAAAATGTTCATAACGAAATCAGTTCCAGAACATCCTGAATTCACTGCCAAAAGACACCAAAAATCATATCAATATATATTATATATTTATGTATGTGTGTCATAAGTTCAAATTGTCACAAAAAATCTGTCTTGGAAATCGAAAGGCTAAGTTCGTAGATGAGCAGAAATGGACCACTTGAAGGGGGTTTTGGGGAGGTTTAGGGGGAGTTTTGAGAAGTTTTTTTTCTTCATAATTTCAGTGTATAACATTGACAACATTTTCAAACGCCAAAACATACTCGAACAACGAGGTGGTTTGAATATGCCTTATATCTACTCCATATATTTGGTTCCACATTCATTGTTGCAATTTTTATGGAAATACATCATAGGCGGTTTAATGATTTAATCACTAAAAATGAGTGATTACCACTGATTTTGTAGTGATTTCCGTTAATTGGCTCGTGTAATCACTAGTATTTATCATACGATCACTAGAGTGCCCAGTGATGAATCACTACTAATCACTGGACGATAAGTGATGCATCATTGGGAAGAATCACTGTTGAATCACTGAAGTAGGTAAGTGCTTTTAACATTTAAACTCTTTCGAGTGAATGGACTTCAGCCTCGCGAGATACTCAACTGCTACCTTCTCCGCCAGATCTAGAAGGAACGCCAAGTGACACTTTGGCCAAAATTTGTACAAATTTTCACTTTAGTCTTTATAAATGTAAAGGATTCGTAAAGACTCTTGGCTAATATTGAATGCCTCTCATAAATGTTAAACACTTCGTCAGCCAAATCTCTAATAGTCTGTAAGCGTAAATATGATTTGAAATGGTACAGAATTAGAACTCCTAAACATCTTCCCTAAAACAAGTTTAAATTTCAATTGAGCTAAACTGTGTTGTGTATCCCTCATTCCTAACTATTCATTAACGATTGAATCACTGCAGAGGTAGTGATTAACGCAAGGCATGCACTATTGATGCACTAATGATCCAATCACAACATTTTTTTTTTAATGATTCCAAGTGATTATTGCGAGTGATTCCCACCAATGATGCAATCACGGCAGTGATCCGCCAAATAATCACTTGTATCTCAGCAGTGATTGAATCACTACATTTTTTCAATCATTCCAAGTGATTCATTTCTGTAAGGGGAATTGGTGCGTTCTAGGGTTAAATCCCAAATCGTCCAACGTTTTGCTACTTGTCGGCTAGAGGTTGGCTGCCTTCGACTATTACGATAATACGAGAAGGGACTTCTGGAAAAAAGGCCGAAATTAATGGATCTTTTACAGGTGTGTGCGGGGGTGCTGTGGGATGACTCTGTCAAGAGAGCCGAAAAACCTCGAAATGTTTGGATTTTTTTCGGTTTTTCGCTTAAAACTACTAAACTAAACCATACCGATTTTTTCAAAGCTGTAGAGTACCACATTTGCTAAAATTTTGTATATGGAAACTTTTTTTCTAAACCTAATATTAATCGAGATACAGCCGATCAAAGTTAGACGAATTTTCTCAAAATGGCAAAAACGGAGGTTTTGACACTCTAACTGCCCTTTTGGTTTTGGCCCGCCTGCACCAGATATGTCATTGGACCACGACAACATTGACAACGACGGCGACAGTGCAGCAGCCCCCAAGCGCTCCAAATTATTAGGGGCCTCATGAAGGTTTTATAGATAAATGGATTGAACCACGTGATCTAACTTAGTGACGTTTAAGATTATGGATTGATCGGAATATACTGTAGGGTGGTGATCTGCCACCCCACAGAAATAGGCACTTGGTCCCGTGTTGTAGTATCGATATTCATGAGTGATTACCATAATTACCATACAACCAAACTGATTGATAGTGAGACAGCCAAAACCTTCGTTTTGGCCAATTTTTGCCATTTTCAGAAAATTCGTTGAACTTTGATCGACTGTATCTCGATTAATGTTAGGCTTAAGAAAAACGTTTACTTACAAAACACTGTAGCAAATTTAATGCTCTACAACGTGTTGGTCGAAAATGCTTAGTTTAGATGTTATGGACGAAAAACCAAAAATATTCCAGAACATTTTGAGGTTTTTCGGCCCTCCCCAAGTTAGCTCAGGGTGCTCGAATTGGATCCCACAGCACTCCCGAACAGCCTGTGAAATTTCCATCAATTTTTTCCTGGTACGAAGTGCATATCTACTGGATTATACCTGACAGATTCTTGGTTAACGCCTTCTTCAAAATGAAAACCGACAACAGAATAATAAAATGAAATATAAAAATCCCGTTGCAACCCGTAGATACACACAGAATATCCATCTATATGTTGATTTGTTAGTGGAATGTCCATGAATTAATTTGTGTGTAAGCTTAAGTTGTGTAACCTGAGCTCGTGAACCCTGAGGGGAGGGTTCGTTATTTATTCACTCTTTTTACTATTTCTGAATGGGTTCTTGTTCTGCGGTAACAGAGAGTTCAAGACAGCCTCTGGACAGGTGAAGCTTGTTTCAAAGCTTGTTCTGCTGCCGTTCCGAGTCGTGAACTCTGAGAAGGTTGCGAACTTTTGTCCTGCACGCACGAAGAAACGCACGTTTCAGGTCGTTCGGAAGCTCCCGGGACCGCTTTGTACAAACTTGGAGCGGTCGGGTGCCTGCCGACTCGAATAGAAGGTTACGGTCGCTCCAAGGTTATAATTATGCTGGAATTCCACAATGTCCACGATGCAGTTTTGTATCAGAGAGATCTCAATGGGGACAAATGTCTCGTTGAGTTCTCATATTTCTGCATACGTGTGAACAAGTTTTTTTTTTTTTTTATTACGTAGAATAATATTATTATTTATTCTTACACATTCCATGCCGCATTTCAACTTAACCAAAAATAACAGAGAAGTATGATTCTACAACCGATATCTACTACTGACCTTGTTTCCATCGACGCCTACAAGGAAGTTATCACTAGTTTTGTGCCCCACAAGATCCAACTTTGAGCTTTTAAAATGTTACTCCAGGAGCCTCGTACAAAAAATCGGGGTGGACTCAATTCCAAAATTAATGAAAATTTGAGCAGTTGTTAGGGGATGGTATGTTTGCTGAGTTTGCAGACCTTGAGCTCTTGAGGGCAAAAAGACAGCGATATGTTCGTCCTTTTTTTCGGTTTTTTGCGTATAACTTGAAAAGTACGCGTCCAACAGAAAATGTCACTCGGTTCTGTTTTAAAGACCATCAAATTCCGCGTCGGATGACGTTTCAAACGTTGAAATCGGTCCAGTGGTTCAGACGCAATCGTCCGTCAACGATAGGCAATTTTGTGCAACTTCGCTAAAAGGTTGACAACCCTCAAGTTCTAACGCTTGTAGGTCGAGAATGACTGCTCCGATTGAAAAATGCCATAGGGCCAAATTTGTAGGAAATCTGATTGTGAATCGGATGCGTTTTGCAATTTGAAATTCGCTCACTCCAGTGCTGAGATATGGATTATAAACCAGAAAAGGTCGTAGCCAAATTTCCGCTTTGGTAGGACAACCCTCAACTTCTAACGCCTGTAGTTCGAGAATGAAAAATATCAGAGGCCCGAAATGGTTGCAACTCTGATTCTATATCAGATGCGTTTTGAAATTTGAAATTCTCAATCCCCTCCTCCACCATCACTATCCCCCCTCCATTGGTTTGAAGTACCCTTAATATAATATATTGTCTATATTATAGACAATATTTAATATCCAAAACCTATATTTGATCAGCCTCTCTTCATAATTGAAGAATTGACTGCCCTGGTAATCATCAAAATTGATTATTAGTGAGTGAATTCGAACTCTCATAAAGAGTTCGAACTCTCATAAAGAGTTCGAACTCTCACTATACTCCTGATACTATACTCTCACTATACAATCAATCTGTCTTTTGGGACAGGAAAGGGATATAACTGGATATTATTGGCCTATAGGAACCAACATGAATGCAGCTGCTCACGGTGAGGCACTCAAGAAGTTGAGGAAAAAAATCAAGGTTGAAAGGAGAGGAATGCTGACTTGTGGTGTGTCACTCCTTCATGACCTGGCACCATGAGATTGTCATCTTTTCAATCAATTGAAGTTTTTTTTTTAGGAGGAAAACCATTTTCCAATTACGAGGAGGTCCAGGATGCTGTCGAAAAATGGCTTGTACGATGTGGCGTTTTGGGATACGCTGATACCATTAAGAAGTGATACTAATCAAATTCCACTAGGTTTCTATCTTATAACAATCACAATTGAGAAAAACTATTCAAGTGATGGACGTAAGTAATTCTCACTCTTAACAACACTGTAAGTACCTATTGGTCTCAAGTAAACTAATTTTCCAAGTGCCAACAGTTTTCCATTGAAAGGTGGGTTGAAAACAGTCTTGAAACAGCTTCAAAAAACTTTTCTTAGATAATTCTTCCACCAACTTCACGATACATTCCTAAGTTATCCAATACACAGTCCTCCTCTTAGTCGGGTTGTTATGTGTTTGTTTTTTCCTCGATTAAGTAACTCTCATCTGGGGGTCGTCGCGACCCCGAACGGTCATTCTCCTCCGTGATTCACTCGCAGTTTCGACATCTCCATTGTATCAAACGGTTTGTTTACTTTGTTGTTGTTTTGTCACCGATCATCCCAACTGTTTCCACAGACGGAAACACATCTTTGACGTAATTGCAACGTCGCTAAACGAATCTCAACAATCAAACGGTGTAATTCTTTTTGCAATCCCACAAAAACTCAAAAAGCTTCATCTCGCCTGATTGACTGCACATATACATAAAAATACACGCACACTTGGATGCCAAGATGTCAATAAGCCCAAACGTAAGGGAGAGGACAACGACTTTTGGCCTCCAATAAAAGTAACCAAATTTGAGTTTTTGTAAGTCGAAAATCCTTTTTAAAAAACATGTACCTTAAAACTAGACAAATGAGATTGTAAGTTTCAATAAAGACATTTCTCCTTCAAAACTTGAGATGTTTCTTGCTCCAAAACTACTAAAAACTAAGATATATCGAGGGTGAAGCGGCAACATGATCAAACTAATTTTCTCTAGTTGTACAGGAGACAAAAAAAGCTGATTTGTCGTTTTTGAGAGACGCAGCAGCAGGTTGCAATTCACTTTATGAAACAGGTGAGATCTATCTTGTTGATATGACGTTTAAGACAAGCAACTGTCCAGTCGATTGTGGGAAATTTAATGTTATCAACCGTGCCAATCCTATCTGAACCAAATGCTATCTTAATGGTAAACATCGATTTTGCTGAAAAATCTGTCGTTTGTTTGCATTAACACGTCATTTTCTCCCTTAAACTCCGTTGCCCATTTATTTTGAGTCCACCGTTGGAAAGTAGAGATTTCAAGCAAGTTTTTCCCTATTACGACCTATTTAAAGAAAAATCACTAAAACAGATACAACCGATACAAAAACGTCAAATTTTCAGAAAATCTCACAATTTGCAATTTTGTCTCGTTTTGTACGCATTAAACCCGCTTGAAGGATTTTGATTGTTCATCAGGGAGATGTGCAATTTAACGCTCTTTCCAACGGTATAATTATATTTTTATTTATTCAACGAATTAATGATGTTATGCGCATTTTAAAGACTTAACGTCAAAACTACGAAACAATGTGTACAAAGTGGCATTTGGAGTGGATTAAAAAGTCTAAGAGACAAATTTGTTCCAAATTGGTTGTGAAATTGATCCCTGAAGTCCTTCGGATTTTTAAATATTTTTGTTTCAGTTTATAATAGTAATGAAACAAATTATAATATTATAGGAAATTAACTTGATGGGCATAAGCTCAGTTGTTATGTTATTGATATGCCGAATATATATGGATTATTAAAAAAAGGGTTTCTGTATTCCAAAAATGTTGTTCTTTGTACTGACTTATTATTGTACCAATAATTATTACACACTGAATTTTTGGGTCGTTCGTGAACCATACAGACAAGGTCAGGTATTATGTGGAGGTATAGGTACTAAATATATTTATATACTCATGCTTACATTCAATAGTGTTGAGAGGTCTCAAAGTGGATTTGCATGGAATAAAATTTCAACAAATTATAATTACCTAGTTAACATTTTATTCCATTCAAATCCACTTAGAGACCGCTGAATTTTGAGGCACCAAATTCACTGAGAAAATTCACTTTGAGGCCACCAAAATGTCTGCTACCTACTAAGAAGATTACTTGTACATAAATCTACTAAGAAGATTACTTGTACCTACTTGTAGGTAAGATTTTACATTTATGTACCTACAAGTAATCTTCTTAGTAGGTAACAGAAAATTAGGAGTGAAGTCTTTAAAATCCAATTGAAAAACGTATTTTGGACCACAACTTGTTACTTCAGTAGGTAGGTACAGGTTTGGGCCAGGTGTGACTATATGTAATTTCTAATACTGTATTAATTTGGAATCTAAAGGACTTCTCACGTTTTAAGTATAAAATGATACAGACTCAAATCATTCAACTTAAAAGTGGACAGCTTTTAGGTGTCTTTTGGCAGTGAATTCAGGACGGTCTGGAACTAGGTTTACCAGACGCCTTTTTTTTTTAAAGGACATGTCCTTTTTCATCACTGTGTCCTGGCGTCCTCGTTTTTTTCGAAAATGTACAAAATGTCCTTGTTTTCATTTTGTCTTATTTTTCATAATTTGTTTACAAAATCTTTGAAAATCAAAGTACCCATCTACCTAGACTATGGCAAGACCTATACCACGACACCACAACAGCAATGGTCATTCAGGAGCAAACTGATAGCGGGTAAAAATGAAGATGAAGAAGAAGTCGCTATATTGTGAAGCTACCAATAAATTCCCTCAATTCACTAGTTCTTTTTTAGGTCCTTTTTCTTAAATAAGCATCCTTGATTTGTCCTTTTTTCCAAGCTAAATGTCCTGGTTTTGAAAGTTCGAGGTTTCGTTCGATATTCGAGTAGTATCGAATATGCCTATCCAAGTACTTGAATGAGTACTGGTATTGATACTTGGGAGTATCGAACGTCCCTAGGCCGGATTCAAGACCGACCCAAAATTTTGTAATTTAATGCTAGGTAGGTAGTGCAAGAAGACATTTTTTTCAAGTTCTTAATCTATTTATCGCTGTTATCTATTCAGAGTGTTGATTTTGCACGTAACAGATTGTTGTAATAGTTGTAAGATACGAAAAACAGCAGGAAGCCGATTGAAGGAACGTCCTTGCGAGGAAGCGATGTGCGACCTCCAAACCGTATCAGTGACGTCGTCGCGGAGGTCTCAGCTCAATACCAAATTCGTTTATTCACCTCGCGTCTTCAATACGGCGATAACAATGAATAATTACAGGCTCATTATGTTGGGATCTTGAATAGACTGAGGCGGATTACTTCATCGAATGTGCAGTCAAACATGGCGTTGGTCCTGCAATCAACAAGTGGAATATACTAAATTGACTCAGGGTCTTGTCGTGTACAATACGAGACTCGTGTTACTGGTGGAATTCAAACAAGTTGATGTGAATTGTATTAAATTAGAATCTGTGTGAATTTGAGCGGTGGTATTTGGTACTTGATAACTACACCGTGTAGTCTACACGGGATTAGCCCCTTATCAGTGATAAGTTATCACCTGAATGATTTGGGAAGTGACGTGGTTTTAATTGTTTAGCACAAGTGGGTTGATTACAATGTGGATGAGGACAACCACGAGTGGTAAACATATGTTTATGTGGGAGGAATTCCGTGTTACCTTTCAACTTCGAAATGCGTCAAGAGGTTCAAAAACCTCAGTGTCGTCACGTCGCGAGTCAAACGTGTTCCATGTCCGATCGACAAAAACGGAAAATCACCCCGAAATCTCAAAACCGTTAAGATCGGCCGCGATCAACACGATCACACGAAAGTGACGATAAGAAATGTTTGATGACGTGATGAGAATAACGAATTACGATAAACAATCACACAACGAACAGCTGGTTGAGTTTTGTCGTGAAAGTTCACTACTGTAGCGCCATCTGAGGAAGAAGACCGTTTTGGGGCGGTAGGAAAAATGAGGGTTTTTTTCAGGTTTGAAGATAAGATAAAAAGGAAAACAACCGGTACGACTGAAACTACACGGAGCTCGAGGGTTGTTGGAAGCAGACTGAGGGCCGATGCGGGACGCGAGTGGTCGACTCGGTGAGTCATCGCCTCCCGTTCCTCGTCTCGTCCATCCCTTCAGAGTTGGGAGTTTCGTTGGGGCCGTTTTCTTCTTTCGACACCTTCCCGTTTCTCCTACTGCCGCAGTGGGGGACCACGTGAGATACCGCTTCGGTTCAAACGGCGTTTTCGAGCTGATTTTTTGGGTACTTTGTGAAGAAATGACCCGTCAGCAGTGGCGGATTCAAGGGGAGTTGGGGTCATCACCCCCCCCGAACCAAAATTTCATATTTAATATCTTTGTCAGTTTGGAGGGTTGTAGGAGGCGGTAAGAAAAGAAGAAGTTTTTCCGAGCTTTCGGCTTTAATAAGCCATCTTCAGGGGTAGGTAGGTATTGTTTCCTCAACTCGGTCTCTTTCGTTCAGAATAAACTACTACTAAAAGTTTTTTCTGAACGAAAGAGACCGAGTTGAGGAAACAATACCTACCTACCCCTGAAGATGGCTTATTAAAGCCGAAAGCTCGGAAAAACTTCTTCTTTTCTTACCGCCTCCTACAACCCTCCAAACTGACAAAGGTTTTTCAACCAAAGGAGATAATGAACAATACAGAAAAATATTTAATATCAACATAGCACAATGATGTCCACGGACCAATTGAGCAAATTGGCGAGGTGTCACTATTTTGAAAATCGACATATCGTGCAGAAAAGTTAGATCATTGGGCAATAGGTCCTAATGACATCTTGACAAGTTCTGTTTACATGTTTCTTCCATCATCCAACCTGCTTTTCATTGATTTTCACAATGGAAAAAAAGTTTTTCAGAACAGACAAGTTCCGATTTTGCTGAAGGGACTCTGAAGGTGAAGGGACTCCTCTTCATCTGCTGAAGATATGAGTGAAGAAGAAACAAATGATATGAACGAAGAACGTTTCTCCTATTTCATAAGCATGGACAGAACCCGCTGGAATTCAGCTGAGCCATCAGGAAGGGTTCCTGCTCATAACACTTTGAAGATGCGGATCCGGGCGTACCAAGTTAGGTATGCCACACAGAAATTAGGTTGGTCGTCTTCTGAATTTGAACCTGATGGATATATGGAACCTATATATATTTTTCTAGTACCTAATTCGTTTTGATACGATCAGTTTTTTTCAGTAATAGGTTTCATCAGTTTTTATTCCTGACTTTTTGAACGGATCTGGTATCTAGTCTAAATTATAGTTTGACGACTGTGAATTTACTATAGTAGTTTCATTCCTAAGCGAATCCAAAAATTTGGTTCGTTCTTTGTGCTTCAGTTCCTAAAAAAGAAGTGATGGATTGTGTGATGGAAGTCATCGTACAGGAAAGTATGAGACTTATGTGAATTTATATAATATATAATATTATTGAAAGTCTACCTTTTTCCGTTTTAATACATTCATTTTATATCAAGTCATGGATATCATTTTTAGACTAGCACCCCATCTACCAACCTATCATAAATTAGATTATGCCTCAATTATGACGTCGATCATTTCCATAAAAACTATCTTCCCATTCATTAAAAATCGTGTCAAACCAGTATTTTCATGTGAAGACATTAATTAATGTAATTGTGAACGAAATTAAAAGAAAATAACTGCGCAGTATGACCTGCGTGTGGCATATTGTTAGCGAGTGGTATACTAGGGTGTGGCCGTAAGGGTTTCAACTCTCTTTGAGGGTTAAAAGGGTTTTAAGTTGAAACTCTCTTTGAGGGTTTCAAAAAGCTTGTTGACAACCAGGAACCGTCAGCGACCCTGTGGAGACCATGTGCGAGGCAGGTCTCGTGCACCTTCTTGAGGTATTCGCTGCACTCAACATGTAGGCAAAACTGTCTGTGACTAGGATCAGTAAACGGCCAGCCGTGTTGGGAGTTCCTTGCAAGAGTATTCCTTCGGAAAAAATAGTATAGGCATGAGTTTATGCTCTCAAACTGTCAATATGTGGATCGGAGAGTACACCCTAATGATGGTCATTAATCAATTGAAGATACGGCTGGTTGAATAGAAGGGCATAATCCCTAGGTTAGTCACCGGACCTGGCGGACTACGAAGACGTACCTGTATGCCCGACCGTGCCACCTTGAAATTCAGGTCGTTGACATTTTACCTTGCTCACCTTGAAGGGGGGAAAAATTGAGCAAATATGGCCGAATTTCCATTTTTTTGACCAAATGTGGCATTTTCCCAGAATTCTTTAGTTTGGCAATATGGCATTTGCCTGGCTCAGCTCATGACACACCCCCTGAAACAAGTATGGATGGGTCCCTGCCCCTCAGTAGCTAAGAGATGAAAGAACCACAAAACTACTCACGAACCCGTCTCATCTTGAATCCAAATCCGTGGAAAAACCCGATATAGTAGGAACAGCAAGAATTTTGAAGTTCAGGAGGAACGTGATAGAGAAGTAATAACAAAGGATTTTCTTCAGCATCGGATCCCAAGGGAGGTTTTGGGGAGTTTTAGGGGAAAAAATTACCCATAAATTCCAAAAATGAAACAGTCTGATGAGTGACACCTCATTTTAAAGTTTTTTTACGCTGAAGTCGATGGTGAAGTCAGAATTGCTATATTTTATTCCTTCCTCAAACTGGAGCACTTTGAAGATGAAGAAACGTGGTTTTCACTGCTCTAATCTGAGATCGGAATGAGATATCGCAATTTTGACTGCACCATCGTGTTCAGCGTTGAAAAATCTATAAACTGAAGGGTTACTCGGCGAAAAGTGGAGACAAAATTTGTTATAATACCAGTAAATTGGAACCATTTTACATAAAACCAGTTATTTACAGTAAAAACATTTATTTATAGTAAAACCCAGTTAATTACTAAAACTAGTTATAACGCCACGGGGAGTAGGTAGAACTTATCTCAGCGAAACAGGTGGGAGGTACGTGAGTTTTTTTACTCACAAAGCAATCAGGAACTAACATGTTGTCACTAAGTGAGTCACAAGTCTTGATGAATGAGTGCGAGTGTTTTAAGCCCTGAATGATCTAATTGATTTAGAACTAGTTTCAATAATTTATTCTACAGTTTCAGTTGATTTGGAAAACATTGAACTCAACTTGTATTAACCGGTACGAACTTGCAATGTATAGTACCCTTAACCTATAGGAAGCCACACCTGCACAGTTGGTTCTTGTTTTATCGAATTTCTACAGGTGTTTGGTGGTGACTACCAGAGATTATCCGAATTCACGTGAAAATTCCAGAGATTATTTCGCTCCCGTGGACCTCCTTTGATTTCGATCTTCCTTCAATCCGATTGTTGCGCCCCGTTGCGTTACGCGTTCGACTTATCACGTCGGTTGTCCTTCTTGTAGGACATGAAAACTACCGAATGACTCACGAGCAGCTCCCTTTTTACATAATATACCAACACGACCGCTGCGGAAATAGTTAACGTTGTCGGAGGGGGAGGAGGCGAGAGATAGGACATTCGAGTCCGTTCTAATAAGGTCAGGATATTGAACCAAAATTATTTAGAACGCACAATGAGCTTTTATTTCGGAGATTCAGAACTGTTCTGATTTCAAAATCGAACACCCCCTCCATGGATGGATGTATGAATACATCTGGTGCAGCAGTATTGGAGCATACAGTTATACAGCCTTATACTAGTCTACTGTGGTATTATAGTGATTGTACACTTGTACTACGGTCGGGTTGTAATTGTGTTCCACTTCTATTCAATGATAATAATTATAACTATAATAACCTACTAACCCACCACTACCCGACAGTTACCTACTACAATAAAAATATTATTATATGGTTAAAAAAAAAAAATGATAATAATTATTGTTGCCACTTTCTTTCATGGAAATTTAAAATTTAAAAGCCACATTAATTCGTTGACAAATAAGCTTCGTTAATTAATTATTTATTGTTATCAAACCGGTGAGAAACTTTTCAACAAGAAAACAATTACGGAGAGTTTATTTAGGTCTTAATATTCGGTATTAATACGGTAGTAATTACTGTTTGGGGATGGACTTGCAAAACTCAATCAATTGCTTTGCTAATACTAAACGTATTTTGTAGCACAATTAAAATACTAAAATTATATTAAAATATTAAGAAACCCTACTGGTCAAATTATATTCTGAATTTAATGTGCATAATATAAAAAGTTGTATTATTTATTGTAATCTTGAACTTGGGTTTTGAAATTGGGCATACGTTACCACCACGCCAATAGCTTTCTTAAATGATTTTCTCTATGTAATTGAAGGTGGTCAAAAATATAATTTCGAAAAAATTGGTGGCATTTTACAGCCTTTTCAACATTGCTCTTTTCTCTGCACCGCCCTGTAGAATCGGAAAAATCATCAACACGAGTGCGAAATGAACTGTGAAAACAGGCCAATTTCCTGCTGGAAACTGCTGAATCGAACCACACATGGTTTAGTGATACCGAATTTCTTGTTCTGAGATACTTTTCTCAAGTAAAAAGAAAGAATATAATTTCGATTATCTGTTGGTAGGTAATTACGAAGTTACGAAGTTTTCATTTTTAAAGTAGCGTGAGATACAAGGTTATCAAATTGATCCTAGAAAATACTTCATTAAGCAACGGCTTAAAAATCCGATAAAATGCGTAGTTTTAATTCAAAAATTCTAGGATAAAAATGGCCGAAAATTGTGGCACGAGGAATTTGATGCCATCGAATTGCTGATATAGGCAGGTATTAGCAGTAACTATTGAACCAGACAATAAAAATGACCAACCAACACTAGAATTCCATATAAACATGATATTACGTATTATGCTCCCGAACTGTTTCTACATTTAGCCGTTATTGGTTCAAGTATTCAATAAATTGCCTGTATTGTATCTCCCAGTTTAGATGTTTACGTTTACAGGATGTAGGTTCTTATGAGTTTTAATATGTAATTTTATTTTGTTATGAAGGCAATTGGATACCGCTTGCTCAGAATAAGGCTCCACGAAAGGACACAAGTTCATTGGAAAATTGAGCCTTGGTGGGCAATTTATTTACTTTTTTGGACTGTGTTTTGTACATTAGCCAAATCTTCCTGTTGTAGGCAAAACGTTCATATTATTGACTGAATTGACTGAATTGCTAACAAAATCATAATTTCATTTCAGTTTTTCTGACAATACATTAGTAGCGTAGTGGAAAGAGGGGTGTTTCGGGGACAGTGTTTCGACCCCCCCCCCCCCCCCCTCCACCACACCACCGATATATTGAGACGTATTACAAAATATTGATAAATATCATGAATTTAAAAAAGATTTACTTGAAAAATGAAGTGTTTTCGATTAGTAAAAGTGTTAAACCCTCTATTTAGTTCCCTGTTTATCAACAATCCCCCCCCCCCCCCACTATCTCTAGTCATCAAGATCGAGCTTGTATACAGTTTGTACAATATTATGTAGTTTGTTCACATATTTAACGTGTAGGTATAGTGTTGGGGGGGGGGGGGAGGGGCTCGACGTTTATCAACTAGGTATTCAAGTGTTTGGACGTATTTTCCAGGACATGTAATGGGTACTTATCCACGAGTTGTAAAATTACAACGATGTAGAAAGAAACTGAATTCCATCGAGTCTTTGGGTGGTGAAATTAAAAGGTACAGGTACCTACATGAACGGTTATTGCTCAATACAATAGTTTGATACACTTATTCGAGTGAATTGCTTACCTGTGACTCCTGTGATATCCCAAACTTGGTTTTCGGACGTGAGCATGTTTTATGTAATTTAGTTCTTAGTTCGATTTGTTTTTAAGTAGAATTTAATTATTAAAGTTTATAATCGGTCAGTTGCAAAAAGTATCACAGCGTTGTCGAAAGCGGCACGACACACTGCCGGGAAGAGGCAAGTTGGGCGATAGTGACCATGACTGATATCGGAAACCGAAATGGCCTCAGCGATGGCGTTGGTTGTGGAAAATCAGTTATGACAACTGATAGGGTTGGGCTCGGTATCGGAGTGAAGGCAAACAGTCGGACGGCCGTCATCCCCGAAAATAAACTCTCACAATCTTCGTACTTTATTACGTGGTTGGATGACTGTCGAAGTACCTGCAGGATGACTGTCGGTTATTGACGGTGAAGGGGAAGTGGTTGTCGAAAGGGAAATCAGGATGATATATTGATGATCGTTTACCTTAATAAGGTTTCAACAACAAAACCGGTTTTTTCGTGATATTCCAACACCAAACTACAAGTGAACGCCGAATAACTTAGACCTCCAACGACGATACCGTGCCGATCATGGGCAACGATGATAGAAATACGTAAATACAAAGAACAAACATAAGTAATTAAATCATCCGTACGAGTAAATCTGCTGATAGACGTCTCTAATGAGAAAGGCCCTCACAGCTGAGGAAAAGCTACTCAACCTGGCAAATCCACCTCCAGAAATAAATAGACGAGTCCAATAGAGGACCAATATTTGGCATCTCCAAGTCAAATTCAACCTTTCCCAAACCAAATTCAATCTTTAGCAAACCAAATTCAACCTTTCCCAAACCCCATTACTAACCATTTGTTGCATTATTTTAGGCTTAAATTGAACAACAGTATAATAGTGGTTCAGTGCAGGTACTAGGTATGTGTGGTAAATATACAGGGTGTTCGCCACTTGGTGTAAAAAAAAAAATGGGTAAAACTAGACTTAAAATGGAGTAAAACGCAGCCAACCGCACCTTTCTATTGCAATCCGTTCCCAAGATATGATTTTTTAAAGGTTTTTTCCGAAAACCACGTTTTGGTTTATTATCTTCGATAATGAACCATTGGAATCGCCCAAAGAAAAAAATTTTTTAACCCCCCCTCAAAATTTGTTGGTTTACGTTTCAAGATACGTAGATTCAGAAAATCGAATAAAAAAAAATCCGTCCGTCCGCCGTACACCGTACGCCGTACGCCGTACGCCGTCCCCCGTACGCCGTCCGCCGTCCGCCGTCCGCCGTCCACGCCGTTTTGCCCAGTTAGCGTTGAGCTAAAATTACAAAATTTGGTTTCTGGGTTTGGACCAGCCCCACAATGATCCTCGAAACTTTTCATAACCCTAGGTCAAGGGGAAGGGATTCAAAACGAAATTTAGAATTTCGACGATGTCTTATCTCCAAATATTTAACTGAACCGTGTAAATTTTAGTTCACCTTCGAATGACCTGAAAAATTACGAATCTTATAAGACCAATTGGATTTTTGTGCGACCAGCCGTTCGTTCACAGTGACCGCGCAAAGTTTTAGGAAAAACACTAAACTTTCGCGTCGAAAACGGCCGTTATGTGACCCAACCACCAGACGCCCAGAATAAAACTACCTTTTTACATCTTCCCGGTAAACTACAGTCTAGAAATTTTAACCGTGAGTCGGGGATAGACCACATTGCAATATTCACTCGGTTTCTCATCTGTAAAATTGTTTAAATAATACCTTTTTGTAATAATACAAATTAAATTTTGATGATGAGCTATGGACTTGAAATTTTAAAAATAGGTCAGAACTGGATCACAATGCAATATTCACTCGGTTTCTTGTCTGTAAAATTGTTTAAATAATACCTATTTGTTTAAACAAATTAAATGTTGTCGATGAGCTAGATACTTAAAATTTTAAATATAGGTCAGAAATGGATGACATTTCAATATTCACTCGGTTTGTATGACATGGTATGAGTATGGTATGGTATATTATTGTATGTATGATTTGGTATAATACAGTATGGTATGATAGGAAAGAAATTCGTATGGTATGGTATGAGTACGGTGAGAATATGGTATGGTGCCGATTTGCAATACAGTCTGGTATAGACAGAAGGGTGATCTGCACAAGGAAGATAATAAACCGTTGTGTCAAGAATTTCATCTTCCCGGTGAAATATAGTCTAGAAATTTTAACCGTGAGTGGGGGATAGACCACATTGCAATATTCACTCGGTTTCTCATCTGTAAAATTGTTTAAATAATACCTTTTTGTAATAATACAAATAAAATTTTGATGATGAGCTATTGACTTGAAATTTTAAAAATAGTTCAGAACTGGATCACAATGCAATATTCACTCGGTTTCTTGTCTGTAAAATTATTTAAATAATACCTATTTGTTTAAACAAATTAAATTTTGATGATGAGGTAGATATTGAAATTTTAAATATAGGTCAGAAATGGATCACATTTCAATATTCACTCGGTTTGTATGACATGGTATGAGTATGGTAAGGTATATTATTGTATGTATGACTTAGTACAGTATGATAAGATAGAAAATAAATTCGTATGGTATGGTATGAGTACGGTGAGAATATGGCATGGTGCCGATTTGCAACACAGTCTGGTATAGACAGAAGGGTGATCTGCACAAGGAAGATAATAAACCGTTGTGTCAAGAATTTGCAGAGTTTTTTGCCATACAAACCCACGTTTCTTCACTTTAAAACAACTTTTGTCTACTTTTGACCATATTTTCGGATTCAGCGTTATTTTCTACATACGTTAATGTTACGTTAATGTTACGTTATTTTCTACATACATACGCCTAATGCACATTCGTTATCAAAAACGAACTCCTAAGGACCGCAATTGCAGTTCAAACATTGACAATTTAAAAAAAAATTTCGAAAATACTTGTACGTTAACTGCATTTCCAAAAAACGTGCTGAAAGCTAGCAAATCTCATGAAAACTTGCACTTTTAATCAGCTTTCTAATGGTATGGTCAACATTGCGATTCCTTGTCAATTCCATGGAGAAATTCAAGTTTGAATGTGGAAAAACAGTAGGCAACCTACAAAAATACGAGTACCTACCAGAAAATTAACAAACGGATTCTCAATTTTTTTGTAATTGCCGTTGTGGGGAGATGATTCATATTATCATTTCAATGGTATCAGGGCAAAATCTCATAGAATTTCTCAAAGGGGAAGAATCTTGGAAGTAACCGCTCCACTGCAACAAGATCTCTCATAACTATCATACTATGATGTTACGGTTAAATCCGTACGAAAAAGAGCCAGGGCTAGCGTACGAAACCATATGGGCCATTTCGAAAATTTTGAATAAGGCGGTTAAACTAAAACATTAATACTTTATACCTAAGTATGTGCCTCGCAACAACAGCCACACTCGTCATCGCCTTTGTCTTGTTTTATTTTAACCGCCTTATTTTGTGGACTAAAACTCATTAAAACGACCTCACAATTACAACGAGGATTTCATTTTGCCCTGATATCATTGAAATTATCAATCTGAATCATATCTCTACAACGGCAAACACCAAAAAAAATTGAGAATCCGTTTGTTAATTTTCTGGTAGGTACCTACTCGTATTTTTGTATGTGCCTACAGTAGTTTGCCTACAGTTGTATGTGCCTACTGTAGTGCCTACCAGTAACTGGTTTGCCGCATTCAAACTTGAATTTCTCCATGAAATCGACGAGGAATCGCAAAGTTGACCATACCATTAGAAAGCTGATTAATTATGTGCAAGTTTTAATGAGATTTGCCAGCTTTCAGCACGTCTTTCGGAAATGCACTTAATTGTCAATGTTTGAACTGCGATTGCGGTCCTTAGTGAGGAACACCCTGCGTATATGTGGTAAATGTTGGTAAATATAAGTCAATTGACGGATAATAACAATATTTTCAGTGTGTTCCAAGTTGAGAGTTGGTTTGTTCCGTGACTATAAATTTATAAAAATGTCCACGATACCCACATCTCATTCGTTTCGTAAGGATGACGAAGTCCAAGAAGAGGTGGACATGACGTCGATCTGTAGAAAGTCAGTACCGTGAGAGGAGGGTTTCGCCATGAGTGACGTCACAATAACAGAACAGTAGATAGTCGAGTGTTGGGCAATTGAAAACGGCGCTGATGTTCGGGCGTTCAACTAGTGAATTAACCGTTTGTATTTTGTCTCTCGTAGACAACAGGACATGCCAAATTTGTTTTTTCAAATAAAAACCGCCCTTTTTTGTAGGTATTTCAACCACAGAAGTCCAAGACAGTTGAAGGAATATACATATGTGTTCTATATACACAAGAAATATATATTTTGCAAATAGAAAATGAAATGGAGATCACATTTAAAGCGAAAATCATAGAAAAATATACCTCAATATTTCGGCTGGTGGCCGTGATCACGAGACAAGAAATATACATACACATGTGTTCTGACAGGCTTCTGTCATTTTGTTTTTACTGCAGTGCTGTAGTACTTTTGGCCAAAATTGTATTCCAATTGCTGTTATTTGGGAATGAATGTCACGAACCTGTAGGTGTCCACATACATTTGTCCACATTTGTGGGTATAATGAGCCCTGAGACTGATCCATTGAGCTGCAAGTCTAGCAATTGGGTGATGGAACAGGACAGGGATAGGCGTTAGTCAGGTTCCAAATTATCTGCACATTTCTCCCACCCCTCGAGCCATCGTCTCTCATCCTATTGTTCTTGAAGCGGTTACAATGACCGCTATCAGAACCCCCTGCAACAATAGGCCGCCGGGGCATTGGCTCAATACCGTTTTGGATCCGACAACGACGCTAACGCCGGAGTATTTTTCGTGAAGGATGAAAATCTCATTTTACATCCGTACGAAACTAAACTGTTATTTTCATCCTCTCATAGCGGCCTCAACGATATGGAATAGGTAGTAGCTTTTAGTCCCATATTACAAATACCTACAAAGAATAGAAATCACATTAGAACAAGAAGCAGATTACATAATATGATATTATCGAATCGAGGTGTTTGATTGAGATCGAATGGACTTTCAAAATGAGCAATTGTCAACTCAAATTCATCGAGATAAACGAAAGAAGTCGACTCCATATCGACTCGAGGTGTTTATTTGAGTTCGAATCGACCTTCAAGAAGAGCAATTGTCGACTCAAATACTTCGTGAAAACGAAAAAAAGTTGACTTCATATCGACTTGAGGTGTTTATTTGAGTTCGAATCGACCTTCAAGAAGAGCAATTGTCGACTCAAATACTTCGTGAAAACGAAAAAAAGTTGACTTCATACCGACTCGAGGTGTTTATTTGAGTTCGAATCGACCTTCAAGAAGAGCAATTGTCGACTCAAATACTTCGTGAAAACGAAAAAAAGTTGACTCCATATCGACTCGAGGTGTTTATTTGAGTTCGAAACGACCTTCAAGAAGAGCAATTGTCGACTCAAATACTTCGTGAAAACGAAAAAAAGTTGACTTCATATCGACTCGAGGTGTTTATTTGAGTTCGAATGGACCTTCAAGAAGAGCAATTGTCGACTCAAATACTTCGTGAAAACGAAAAAAAGTTGACTTCATATCGACTCGAGGTGTTTATTTGAGTTCGAATCGACCTTCAAGAAGAGCAATTGTCGACTCAAATACTTCGTGAAAACGAAAAAAAGTTGACTTCATATCGACTCGAGTCGTTTATTTGAGTTCGAATCGACCTTCAAGAAGAGCAATTGTCGACTCAAATACTTCGTGAAAACGAAAAAAAGTTGACTCCATATCGACTCGAGGTGTTTATTTGAGTTCGAAACGACCTTCAAGAAGAGCAATTGTCGACTCAAATACTTCGTGAAAACGAAAAAAAGTTGACTCCATATCGACTCGAGGTGTTTATTTGAGTTCGGATCGACCTTCAAGAAGAGCAATTGTCGACTCAAATACTTCGTGAAAACGAAAAAAAGTTGACTCCATATCGACTCGAGGTGTTTATTTGAGTTCGAAACGACCTTCAAGAAGAGCAATTGTCGACTCAAATACTTCGTGAAAACGAAAAAAAGTTGACTTCATATCGACTCGACGTGTTTATTTGAGTTCGAATGGACCTTCAAGAAGAGCAATTGTCGACTCAAATACTTCGTGAAAACGAAAAAAAGGTGACTTCATATCGACTCGAGTCGTTTATTTGAGTTCGAATCGACCTTCAAGAAGAGCAATTGTCGACTCAAATACTTCGTGAAAACGAAAAAAAGTTGACTCCATATCGACTCGAGGTGTTTATTTGAGTTCGAAACGACCTTCAAGAAGAGCAATTGTCGACTCAAATACTTCGTGAAAACGAAAAAAAGTTGACTCCATATCGACTCGAGGTGTTTATTTGAGTTCGGATCGACCTTCAAGAAGAGCAATTGTCGACTCAAATACTTCGTGAAAACGAAAAAAAGTTGACTCCATATCGACTCGAGGTGTTTATTTGAGTTCGAATCGACCTTCAAGAAGAGCAATTGTTGACTCAAATACTTCGTGAAAACGAAAAAAAGTTGACTCCATATCGACTCGAGGTGTTTATTTGAGTTCGGATCGACCTTCAAGAAGAGCAATTGTCGACTCAAATACTTCGTGAAAACGAAAAAAAGTTGACTCCATATCGACTCGAGGTGTTTATTTGAGTTCGGATCGACCTTCAAGAAGAGCAATTGTTGACTCAAATACTTCGTGAAAACGAAAAAAAGTTGACTCCATATCGACTCGAGGTGTTTATTTGAGTTCGAATCGACCTTCAAGAAGAGCAATTGTTGACTCAAATACTTCGTGAAAACGAAAAAAAGTTGACTTCATATCGACTCGAGTCGTTTATTTGAGTTCGAATCGACCTTCAAGAAGAGCAATTGTCGACTCAAATACTTCGTGAAAACGAAAAAAAGTTGACTCCATATCGACTCGAGGTGTTTATTTGAGTTCGAATCGACCTTCAAGAAGAGCAATTGTCGACTCAAATACTTCGTGAAAACGAAAAAAAGTTGACTCCATATCGACTCGAGGTGTTTATTTGAGTTCGAAACGACCTTCAAGAAGAGCAATTGTCGACTCAAATACTTCGTGAAAACGAAAAAAAGTTGACTTCATATCGACTCGACGTGTTTATTTGAGTTCGAATGGACCTTCAAGAAGAGCAATTGTCGACTCAAATACTTCGTGAAAACGAAAAAAAGGTGACTTCATATCGACTCGAGTCGTTTATTTGAGTTCGAATCGACCTTCAAGAAGAGCAATTGTCGACTCAAATACTTCGTGAAAACGAAAAAAAGTTGACTCCATATCGACTCGAGGTGTTTATTTGAGTTCGAAACGACCTTCAAGAAGAGCAATTGTAGACTCAAATACTTCGTGAAAACGAAAAAAAGTTGACTTCATATCGACTCGAGGTGTTTATTTGAGTTCGAATCGACCTTCAAGAAGAGCAATTGTCGACTCAAATACTTCGTGAAAACGAAAAAAAGTTGACTCCATATCGACTCGAGGTGTTTATTTGAGTTCGAAACGACCTTCAAGAAGAGCAATTGTCGACTCAAATACTTCGTGAAAACGAAAAAAAGTTGACTCCATATCGACTCGAGGTGTTTATTTGAGTTCGGATCGACCTTCAAGAAGAGCAATTGTCGACTCAAATACTTCGTGAAAACGAAAAAAAGTTGACTCCATATCGACTCGAGGTGTTTATTTGAGTTCGAAACGACCTTCAAGAAGAGCAATTGTCGACTCAAATACTTCGTGAAAACGAAAAAAAGTTGACTTCATATCGACTCGACGTGTTTATTTGAGTTCGAATGGACCTTCAAGAAGAGCAATTGTCGACTCAAATACTTCGTGAAAACGAAAAAAAGGTGACTTCATATCGACTCGAGTCGTTTATTTGAGTTCGAATCGACCTTCAAGAAGAGCAATTGTCGACTCAAATACTTCGTGAAAACGAAAAAAAGTTGACTCCATATCGACTCGAGGTGTTTATTTGAGTTCGAAACGACCTTCAAGAAGAGCAATTGTTGACTCAAATACTTCGTGAAAACGAAAAAAAGTTGACTTCATATCGACTCGAGGTGTTTATTTGAGTTCGAATCGACCTTCAAGAAGAGCAATTGTCGACTCAAATACTTCGTGAAAACGAAAAAAAGTTGACTCCATATCGACTCGAGGTGTTTATTTGAGTTCGAAACGACCTTCAAGAAGAGCAATTGTCGACTCAAATACTTCGTGAAAACGAAAAAAAGTTGACTTCATATCGACTCGAGGTGTTTATTTGAGTTCGAATGGACCTTCAAGAAGAGCAATTGTCGACTCAAATACTTCGTGAAAACGAAAAAAAGTTGACTTCATATCGACTCGAGGTGTTTATATGAGTTCGAATCGACCTTCAAGAAGAGCAATTGACGACTCAAATACTTCGTGAAAACGAAAAAAAGTTGACTTCATATCGACTCGACGTGTTTATTTGAGTTCGAATGGACCTTCAAGAAGAGCAATTGTCGACTCAAATACTTCGTGAAAACGAAAAAAAGGTGACTTCATATCGACTCGAGGTTGTTATTTGAGTTCGAGTCGACCTTCAAGAAGATCAATTGTCGACTCAAATACTTCGTGAAAACGAAAAAAAGTTGACTCCATATCGACTCGAGGTGTTTATTTGAGTTCGAAACGACCATCAAGAAGAGCAATTGTCGACTCAAATACTTCGTGAAAACGAAAAAAAGTTGACTTCATATCGACTTGAGGTGTTTATTTGAGTTCGAATCGACCTTCAAGAAGAGCAATTGTCGACTCAAATACTTCGTGAAAACGAAAAAAAGTTGACTCCATATCGACTCGAGGTGTTTATTTGAGTTCGAAACGACCTTCAAGAAGAGCAATTGTCGACTCAAATACTTCGTGACAACGAAAAAAAGTAGACTTCATATCGACTCGAGGTGTTTATTTGAGTTCGAATGGACCTTCAAGAAGAGCAGTTGTCGACTCAAATACTTCGTGAAAACGAAAAAAAGTTGACTTCATATCGACTCGAGGTGTTTATTTGAGTTCGAATCGACCTTCAAGAAGAGCAATTGTCGACTCAAATACTTCGTGAAAACGAAAAAAAGTTGACTCCATATCGACTCGACGTGTTTATTTGAGTTCGAATGGACCTTCAAGAAGAGCAATTGTCGACTCAAATACTTCGTGAAAACGAAAAAAAGTTGACTTCATATCGACTCGAGGTGTTTATTTGAGTTCGAATCGACCTTCAAGAAGAGCAATTGTCGACTCAAATACTTCGTGAAAACGAAAAAAAGTTGACTTCATATCGACTCGACGTGTTTATTTGAGTTCGAATGGACCTTCAAGAAGAGCAATTGTCGACTAAAATACTTCGTGAAAACGAAAAAAAGGTGACTTCATGTCGACTCGAGGTGTTTATTTGAGTTCGAATCGACCTTCAAGAAGAGCAATTGTCGACTCAAATACTTCGTGAAAACGAAAAAAATTGACTTCATATCGACTCGAGGTGTTTATTTGAGTTCGAATCGACCTTCAAGAAGAGCAATTGTCGACTCAAATACTTCGTGAAAACGAAAAAAAGTTGACTCCATATCGACTCGAGGTGTTTATTTGAGTTCGAAACGACCTTCAAGAAGAGCAATTGTCGACTCAAATACTTCGTGAAAACGAAAAAAAGTTGACTTCATATCGACTTGAGGTGTTTATTTGAGTTCGAATCGACCTTCAAGAAGAGCAATTGTCGACTCAAATACTTCGTGAAAACGAAAAAAAGTTGACTCCATATCGACTCGAGGTGTTTATTTGAGTTCGAAACGACCTTCAAGAAGAGCAATTGTCGACTCAAATACTTCGTGAAAACGAAAAAAAGTTGACTTCATATCGACTCGAGGTGTTTATTTGAGTTCGAATCGACCTTCAAGAAGAGCAATTGTCGACTCAAATACTTCGTGAAAACGAAAAAAATTGACTTCATATCGACTCGAGGTGTTTATTTGAGTTCGAATCGACCTTCAAGAAGAGCAATTGTCGACTCAAATACTTCGTGAAAACGAAAAAAAGTTGACTCCATATCGACTCGAGGTGTTTATTTGAGTTCGAATCGACCTTCAAGAAGAGCAATTGTCGACTCAAATACTTCGTGAAAACGAAAAAAAGTTGACTTCATATCGACTTGAGGTGTTTATTTGAGTTCGAATCGACCTTCAAGAAGAGCAATTGTCGACTCAAATACTTCGTGAAAACGAAAAAAAGTTGACTTCATACCGACTCGAGGTGTTTATTTGAGTTCGAATCGACCTTCAAGAAGAGCAATTGTCGACTCAAATACTTCGTGAAAACGAAAAAAAGTTGACTCCATATCGACTCGAGGTGTTTATTTGAGTTCGAAACGACCTTCAAGAAGAGCAATTGTCGACTCAAATACTTCGTGAAAACGAAAAAAAGTTGACTTCATATCGACTCGAGGTGTTTATTTGAGTTCGAATCGACCTTCAAGAAGAGCAATTGTCGACTCAAATACTTCGGGAAAACGAAAAAAAGTTGACTCCATATCGACTCGAGGTGTTTATTTGAGTTCGAAACGACCTTCAAGAAGAGCAATTGTCGACTCAAATACTTCGTGAAAACGAAAAAAGTAGAGTTCATATCGACTCGAGGTGTTTATTTGAGTTCGAATGGACCTTCAAGAAGAGCAATTGTCGACTCAAATACTTCGTGAAAACGAAAAAAAGTTGACTTCATATCGACTTGAGGTGTTTATTTGAGTTCGAATCGACCTTCAAGAAGAGCAATTGTCGACTCAAATACTTCGTGAAAACGAAAAAAAGTTGACTCCATATCGACTCGAGGTGTTTATTTGAGTTCGAAACGACCTTCAAGAAGAGCAATTGTCGACTCAAATACTTCGTGAAAACGAAAAAAAGTAGACTTCATATCGACTCGAGGTGTTTATTTGAGTTCGAATGGACCTTCAAGAAGAGCAATTGTCGACTCAAATACTTCGTGAAAACGAAAAAAAGTTGACTTCATATCGACTCGAGGTGTTTATTTGAGTTCGAATCGACCTTCAAGAAGAGCAATTGTAGACTCAAATACTTCGTGAATACGAAAAAAAGGTGACTTCATATCGACTCGAGGTGTTTATTTGAGTTCGAATCGACCTTCAAGAAGAGCAATTGTCGACTCAAATACTTCGTGAAAACGAAAAAAAGTTGACTCCATATCGACTCGAGGTGTTTATTTGAGTTCGAAACGACCTTCAAGAAGAGCAATTGTCGACTCAAATACTTCGTGAAAACGAAAAAAAGTTGACTCCATATCGACTCGAGGTGTTTATTTGAGTTCGAATCGACCTTCAAGAAGAGCAATTGTCGACTCAAATACTTCGTGAAAACGAAAAAAAGTTGACTCCATATCGACTCGAGGTGTTTATTTGAGTTCGAAACGACCTTCAAGAAGAGCAATTGTCGACTCAAATACTTCGTGAAAACGAAAAAAAGTTGACTCCATATCGACTCGAGGTGTTTATTTGAGTTCGAATGGACCTTCAAGAAGAGCAATTGTCGACTCAAATACTTCGTGAAAACGAAAAAAAGTTGACTTCATATCGACTCGAGGTGTTTATTTGAGATCGAATGGACCTTCAAGAAGAGCAATTGTCGACTCAAATACTTCGTGAAAACGAAAAAAAGTTGACATCATATCGACTCAAGGTGTTTATTTGAGATCGAATGGACCTTCAAGAAGAGCAATTGTCGACTCATATACTTCGTGAAAACGAAAGAAAAGTTGACTTCATATCGACTCGAGGTGTTTATTTGAGTTCGAATCGACCTTCAAGAAGAGCAGTTGTCGACTCAAATACTTCGTGAAAACGAAAAAAAGTTGACTTCATATCGACTCGAGGTGTTTATTTGAGTTCGAATCGACCTTCAAGAAGAGCAATTGTCGACTCAAATACTTCGTGAAAACGAAAAAAAGTAGACTTCATATCGACTCGAGGTGTTTATTTGAGTTCGAATCGACCTTCAAGAAGAGCAATTGTCGACTCAAATACTTCGTGAAAACGAAAAAAAATTGACTTCATATCGACTCGAGGTGTTTATTTGAGTTCGAATGGACCTTCAAGAAGAGCAATTGTCGACTCAAATACTTCGTGAAAGCGAAAATCAGTTGACTTCATATCGACTCGAGGTGTTTATTTGAGTTCGAATCGACCTTCAAGAAGAGCAATTGTCGACTCAAATACTTCGTGAAAACGAAAATCAGTTGACTTCATATCGACTCGAGGTGTTTATTTGAGTTCGAATCGACCTTCAAGAAGAGC
This sequence comes from Stenodema calcarata, assembly GCA_963920205.1. Lineage (NCBI taxonomy): Eukaryota > Metazoa > Arthropoda > Insecta > Hemiptera > Miridae > Stenodema > Stenodema calcarata. The sequence goes on from OY986054.1 coordinate 5,575,976, forward strand.
AATTGTCGACTCAAATACTTCGTGAAAACGAAAAAAAATTGACTTCATATCGACTCGAGGTGTTTATTTGAGTTCGAATCGACCTTCAAGAAGAGCAATTGTCGACTCAAATACTTCGTGAAAACGAAAATCAGTTGACTTCATATCGACTCGAGGTGTTTATTTGAGTTCGAATCGACCTTCAAGAAGAGCAATTGTCGACTCAAATACTTCGTGAAAACGAAAATCAGTTGACTTCATATCGACTCGAGGTGTTTATTTGAGTTCGAATCGACCTTCAAGAAGAGCAATTGTCGACTCAAATACTTCGTGAAAACGAAAAAAAATTGACTTCATATCGACTCGAGGTGTTTATTTGAGTTCGAATGGACCTTCAAGAAGAGCAATTGTCGACTCAAATACTTCGTGAAAGCGAAAATCAGTTGACTTCATATCGACTCGAGGTGTTTATTTGAGTTCGAATCGACCTTCAAGAAGAGCAATTGTCGACTCAAATACTTCGTGAAAACGAAAATCAGTTGACTTCATATCGACTCGAGGTGTTTATTTGAGTTCGAATCGACCTTCAAGAAGAGCAATTGTCGACTCAAATACTTCGTGAAAACGAAAATCAGTTGACTTCATATCGACTCGAGGTGTTTATTTGAGTTCGAATCGACCTTCAAGAAGAGCAATTGTCGACTCAAATACTTCGTGAAAACGAAAAAAAGTTGACTTCATATCGACTCGAGGTGTTTAGTTGAGATCGAATGGACCTTCAAGAAGAGCAATTGTCGACTCAAATACTTCGTGAAAACGAAAAAAAGTTGACTTCATATCGACTCAAGGTGATTATTTGAGATCGAATGGACCTTCAAGAAGAGCAATTGTCGACTCATATACTTCGTGAAAACGAAAGAAAAGTTGACTTCATATCGACTCGAGGTGTTTATTTGAGTTCGAATCGACCTTCAAGAAGAGCTATTGCCAAATATCAAGTTGATCCGTCATATCGGAGCCACGACATGGATATCTGAAATACGTGTTTCTGATAATAATAATAATATTGTTTTGTAATTCAAACTTAATTTTTATTCAAAGATCTTTAATAAAACGTTTTTCAGTGACCAGGTAATCATAAGAGAGAACCCTGAATTATCCGAGTAGGTAAATTTTAAATTATTGTACATTTCTATGGCTACTAGATCGGATTTCTCCATAAAAAATGTGACGATCGCCCGAAGTGGATGAAACGCCGATGTTGAGTCGATTAGGTCACCCCAGATACGATCAGTCACGATGTCGCTCCGGAAAAGTGACATCACGGCTTATCACGGAACGCTCAAACGCCGCTGGGTTCATCAATGGGAACAGGCTCGACGTCTTTGTGCGTACGAGAGAGAGAGAGAGAGACAGAGTGATAGGGCTGCGACAGGGTGAGTGAGAGAGAGAGAGGTAATCGGAAGTGAAGGCTGATTAGAGGGAGGTTTATCACTACGGCACGTGCCACTGCCACGTGTTCCGCTTACCGCCACTTGACGCCCTCGGGGGTGTACGTGGCGAAACTGTCAGTGACGTCATCTTAACTAACCCCATCCTTCCCCTCTAACCCCACCCCACCCCTCCTCACCCCTCAAACCACCCCTTGTTACTTATTTTTAAGGGTGAACTAATTCTATAGCAGTTAAAAGCTAATGGATCGCAAACTTGGTGATTCATACGCTCCTCTATGTCTCATGCTTGACCCTCAAGTTTGATCTGAGCGAAATAATAATATTATTAGGTATGAACTTCTGGCAGTATATTTTTTGTAGTTCATCACTTCTCTAATAGTCTACGAAGCCTAAAATAACCCTTTTAGCTAATTTTAGAATGAGTTACACGTGCGTACACTGTAGTTCTAAGCGTTTTAGACCAACCTTAGTTTATATATTTCACTTTTAGCGAATTTTCGAAGAACAGGAAGCTATTTTTCTCGGTCCAAAATGTTAAAAACTCGAATTTCCGAAAAGTTTTCATACCAAAATCCGTTTCAGACCATCCTGAATTCACTGCGAAAGACACCAACAATCTATACAGGGTGTCCCAGTATGAATGGTTCATACGTTAGGGATCAATTCTACAACTAATTTGCAACAACTTTTGTCCTATTACATTTTTTTTAACTCCACTGGAAGTCCGACTTTTTACATAATATATTATAGTATATTTCTGGTGAGGCCATTGTTCCCATTCTTGAACTCGAACTGTAATTTGGCAATTGCGTAATAAAGATTTTGACGAAATTTGGACCTTTTCATCATTTTACCAAGGTTTGATATCGTCTGGAAATACCCATAGGTAGTTATACCCTACACAGTTATTATTATCGATATATATTAAACGGTGTGGATTCAGAATGCTGTCAAATGGGTTTGCTTTGAGAACTTTTGAAAAGTTATGAAACCAAAAATTTGGACTCACTGCAATAGCATTGTTTCTTCGTTTCCTTTGAATTTCATTTCCAACTCATTGTATAGTAATAAAAGAAACTAAGTTGTTATAATATTACCCCCTCCATCTCCAACAGGTCTACCTCAACATTTTAAACCCGGTAGTTTTCCGGCAGAAAAGGTTTACATAAAGATAATATTTTACCCCAATTTTACAGTGTTAGAAGAAGCTAGTTTGTTATATTACCCCCTCCATCTCAAACAGTACCTCAATAAGACCTCGAAATTTGAAATCCGCGAAATCATATGAAATTTTCATAGTGCAAAAAGGTTTTGCCACTAAAAACATTTTGCCATAGACGAACATTCTTTCAGTCTCAGGTGCCCTCTAGAAAATTCACATAACACCCAGTTGGACTTAAGAGGGCGCCGTACGTGACAGCTCCCATAAGAAATCAATGTATCTGTCCCGCCATGTAACTCTGCCAAAACTGCACCGATTTCCTTGATTTTTTTTTTCTTTTTCAAGTTAGATCAAGACCTAGTGATCCTACTTTTGCGATTTTTGATATGACGTCCCTGAAGACAGCTATCATCTCATGAAGTTGGTATTCTGAGAGAGATGGGAGGTTGCCCCGGTTGGATGGTTGTTTCTTCCTTATATGAAGTGATATGGAAATTGTGCTCCGTAGGATCTCTTTTTCAGATCCTAAGCTTCAATTTGAGTGCTCAAGCGATAAAAACGGTTCATTTTTGGGGATGTGGTGTCCCGGGAAAAATTGACATCTGATATTGAAGCAGTTTGAATGGCGGGACACAGGCGGGAACGCCAGTAGTTCAGCCCTTTACCGCTAGATCCCGCTGACTGAGGAAAGTGAGAAAGGGCTACTTCACAAGTACCTGCGGTCCCATAATCCCTATACCTACCAGTCAAACAGAGGTGCAGACTCTTCTGAAAGCAAAAGTTGTTCTGCATGGGTTTCCCAAATCCCAATAGCGTTGTGGGGGTTATCTGGAAGAGTTGAAGTCATTATTGGGAAAAAGGGCCGTCCCTACTCTCTGTTGTGAAAGGGCGAGGGAAGATAAATTAATAAATGTGACATTACAGTTGAGTTTACTACAGCCAACATGCACGAAAATATGATAGTTTTTTGACTAGGAAATTTTGATGTTGGGGCAAAATGATCAGTAAATCAAGAAACTGATAGCATCACGTGAATCAGCGTCGAAAAATAATTAAAGTTCACAAGCCGCACTTAGGGTTTCCTTACGTTCCGTTTTTTGTATAATCTCTGGGTTGTAGCATCTTTGTGCCCTCGCTCTTTGTAGCACCATTGTGCTCTCGCTGAACGGTGTGTTCCCAATTAGAAACAAATCGGTTGATGGGTTAAATTTTATGAAATTTTGCGTCAAATCCGCATCCACAATAGAAAAGAGGGCCCATTGGGAAAAAAGTTAATGTGAATTCCAGTAAAATTGCAAATTGCATAGTTGGATGCAGAATAAAAAAAACTCTGCAAATTCTTGACACAACGGTTTATTATCTTCTTTGTACAGATCACCCTTCTGTCTCGATTACTGAATGATAAATTAATTATTATTATGACTTATCATCAAATATTAATAATTATTATTAAGTAGGTAGTGTAAATTATTAATACGTACGTTCAATATCATTCAACAGTTTCTGCCTGCTCCAATGTAGAAACTACATTATATATTCATAATCAAATGTTGACAAAGTTTACACAGATGTTGATGTTTCGAAGGTAGTGTTCATGGTTTCGCATGACTTCTCTTATTTAAGTATGAATGGTTTCCTAACAAAAATGTTTTTGATTTCAATGATGATTGTAAAAAACTCTGCAAATTCTTGACACAACGGTTCATTATCTTCTTTGTACAGATCACCCTTCTGTCTAGATCACTAGGTCTAAATGCCTAGATCCTAAATGTTAGATTAATTATTATTATCAATTATCACTAATTATTAACAATTTTATCAAGTACCTAGTGAAAATTATTATAATTTATTGTTAGGTATTAATAATTTATTGTTAGGTATTAATAATTTGTGTTTATTATTAATAATAATAATTATGATTAATTAATACGATATCCGGCTGTTGGAATCGACTGGGTTCCTTTGTGCAGAACCTGAATGATAGAGATGATGAATTAATTACAAATAAAATGTACCGATATAATTCTGGGGTTTTCAATACTACGTCGGCAATAATTTTTCTATAAAAGAAGTACCTACCAACAAACATTCGAAATTACCTTCATTCCGGAGCACGAAACGTACCTCAGAACAACAAACTCGACATCACTAAAACCATAATATGGTTTTATCATCATATTATGATGTTTCAAACAGCTCTTTAGTATGAATATTGACCTGTATTTCAACAGTTTGATTCGCGATCGTGTTGACAGGTTTATATCTGCTCAACCTTCGAGCCCTCATTGTGAACGAACAGTTGGCCGTACGAAGCTGCGGATGGTCTCAAAAAATTCTAAACAATAAACCTACGTATCTTGAAAAGTAAACCAACAAATTTTGAGGGGGGGTTAAAAAAATTTTTTCTTTGGGCGATTCCAATGGTTCATAATCGAAGATAATAAACCAAAAAGAAGAAATGAGTAATGACTAAATTATTCATCTTCAAAAAAGCTCTAAATTTTGAGGGAAATGATCGTTTTCATTTTAGACCAATTGAAAAAGTTTCGGCAGTTCAGTTCCCGGCTCTCCTTGTGGCCCGGCGTCAATAGTCCAGTAAAATGAGGACCGGACCCCGAAGTAAATGGGGGAAAGCAGGAAATCGTTCTAAAACCTTTCGATAGTCTTGAAAACTAGTAATCTGAGTTTGTGCCTCTCCACGAGGTGAGCATAACTTTTGGTGGCCCAAAAACGTCGAAATTTTCGGACTTTTTTCGGTTTTTCGCGTATAACCCCTAAACAACGCATCCTAGCGAAATCCTTACGATTAGACAAATTAAAGACAATTACATTTTGCGTCGATTGACCTCCCCAGCTTTAAAATTGAACCAATGTATAAGGTAGTAATCGACGGCTGAAATATGGCCATTTTTTCCATATTGGCTAAAATGTACCATTAGACGACTTTCTGTCGTCTGCAGCATCCAAAGTACTGGTCCTATCAAAACACTCTGGGGTTCAAAGTTGTACAGAATGTAACGGCGAGTTCAAAGAACACCTAAATTTTAAAATTGGACCAAGCATAACTTGTATTTTCATATTTTTTTATCTTGTTTTTTGTATAATAAACTCAATGGAAAAGTCGATAACTTGTTTCTCCAAACCACAATCCTTCTCCAAAATACCTATATTAACTTAGTGAAATGGCCATATTTATGCCGTCGATTACTACCTTATACATTGGTTCAATTTTTAAGCTGGGGAGGTCAATCGACGCAAAATTTAATGGTCTTTAATTTGTCTAATTGTAAGGATTTCGCTAGGATGCGTTGTTTAGGGGTTATACGCGAAAAACCGAAAAAAGTCCGAAAATTTCGACGTTTTTGGGCCACCAAAAGTTATGCTCACCTCGTGGAGAGGCACAAACTCAGATTACTAGTTTTCAAGACTATCGAAAGGTTTTAGGGCTAATTTTACTGGACTACAAGGCAAGCAGGTCGGCAGGTACTAGTTTTACCCTTTCCTTTGTTGCAATCGCAGGGTCAATGGAAAGGACCTAAGCCGTCACAAGTACGTCATCGCTTTGTCCCCATATTCCCTGGATATACCAACCTCAAGTAGCTCTACCTACCGGGGATTCCCCAAACTTGGACCTTGTTCATCTCAGATACATAGTTCTCTCGGAATCCGCTGGAGTAGCAGGCGCCACTCTTACGGCGCGCTCTTAAGTTCTGTTTATTCCAAAGCCACCACAATCCCGCCCCCCTCCATCACACTGGCCTCAGGTCAAATGGGAGTGCGGCCTGAAGACCCCAACGAGTCGACAAGATAGTTCCTCAATGCCCCGCTAGGAGTGCTACGGTACCGGGATTCACTGGATCCTCACCAGGCCGGTGCCCCCTATCCGCTATTTATAGTTATAACTCCGATTCGAAATTTCTTTTTTCGTCTTAAAACTGGTTGAATTTACTATCAGACCTCTTATATGAAAAGTTGATCAATTCCCGTAAAATACTCATGCCAGTACGCAGTAATGGTTTGCTAAGTTGTTTCCTTCTCGCGTTTTTGATTCCACGACTGTGGGCATACCTGGCTCTGTGAAATCATGTCTGATCAAGTTAGGCATTGCAGCCAAACCTCCCCGGGTTACAGGGGTTATTTTACTCACAATATTCATCAATCACCGTCGCATACGAGTCGGTAATTCATCATTCCATTATTCGTTCTCCACATAGTTCGCAGCTCTGCGCGTCCAGTGAAGTTTCCAAGTGATGATGATGATCAACTTCGCTTGACGCGCAAAGTATCTAACATTTCGAGGGTCCCACAGCAACACCACGGACTGTCATTTTTGGCCAAAATGAGTTGGTGGTACCATTGGAACCGCATTCTCGCGGCGGATCAGTTAAAAATATAAGTTGGGACGATTTCTCAATAGATAGCGCAGAATACCGAGAAATGTCAAACCAACGGACTGTATTCTTCCCCAGAACTTGAGGCAACACCACGGACTGTCTCAGTTTTCACATGTGTTCAGCGTGAAATCTGATGGTCGGCGCGTACTCCTGATTTCGGTAAGTGTTTGACAGTACAATAATAAAGAACTTATTTTTAATGTTTTCGGTTTCTTAATATGTACTTCGATGGTGGCAGTGGGATGATTTACTTGTAATTTACAAGTTGTAAATATTTAATTTTTTAGATCGCATTTCTTGACGCCAAACGAAACAGTCCTACTCTTGATGACAGTCCGTTGAGTTGCTTCACCATTTCCTGTTCAGTAAGTTGTGTTGCGTCCCGAATTAAGCATTGAAATGAAGTTTTTTCAATAGTTTTTTCGCCTTTATTTCGTTACTTAACTGGTTATGAACATATCAGTCATTATTATTTTCAGTGAATAGGTTTTTGCAAGTGCCTTTTGTTTTTTTTAGCTGAAGTTGGCATTCAACCACCTTGATAGGCACTATTTTAGCGATGATTTTTTTTCTTTCTTTTTCATAGACACCACATCTCAATGGAAGACAGTGAATACATTCCCTCAGATGAGGAAGGGACACCTGATGATGGAAGTTCAGATTGTGAAGGGCTTATGCATGTAGATGACCTCATGATTTCAATGGGTATGAAGAACCACGCAGTAGTTGTCCTGCCAGCCAAATCTTCATCAACTGAGCCTTCCCACGTCACGAAATCCCTCCAGTCAGCTGAAGAAGCTCCAACAACTGAATTCACAGTTCTCCCTTCTGAACCAATTGCACTTCTAAGTAGTGAACCTCATTTTTTTCCCACTGCAATCGATGGCAGTGAGTTCCTACTTGAAGACACTGACGTGGTTGCCAGGGATGTGATCATCTGCAGCGAAACAGGAGATCAGAATGATTTTGCTGGTGTCCCAGTCATTGATATTACATCAAACGTAGAAGAGATCGTAGCAAACCCATTTTGCAGCTCTGATGATCCGTCTTGTGTTTTTAATTCCCCGTCTTTAGGCCTTTATGAGGATCCCATCACAGACCCGTTCTATGCCTTTGATCTCCCACATGACAAGTCTTTATCTCCTGATCTTGATCCCCCAATTAGCGACTTCAATCTAGTCAATGACCCAGTCAGTGCTCCAGATGCCCCAGCTTGTGAGATTCATAATGATATTGTTCTCAACAACTCCAACTTCAACGTCACACCAGATATGGAAGAGGACGAGCAGCAGAAGCCTTCGGGGAACAAGCAGTAGTTTCTAGTTCTAAGTAGTTTCTTTTTTCCTCGTTTTCTACTTTTTCTAGTTACTAACCAAGTGTGTAGTTACCTTATAAAATAGGTCCTACTGTGATTTTCCTTATCCATGGAACAATTGTGTTTTGATGGAAGTGTTGTGATTTAAATTTTAAAAAGACTGTGATTAAAATGTTAAAAAGATTGAGATTTAAATTTTAAAAAGATTGTGATTTAATTTTTAAAATATTGTGATGCAATTAAAAAGATTGTGATTTAAATTGTTTGCGTATATCCTAATAACCCGTATGTTTCTCGTCCAGGGTCTACAGGACCAAACTGTGGAAATCGGAAAATATCCATGAAAATGGATGATTATAATCAATTTAATAAATTATTGGAATTTTTGATGGTGAAAATCCAGAGCGAAAAGAAGGTGCAACACAACTTACCATCAAGCATTGACGAAACAACACCACTTACCGTCTTCATTTTCTTTGATAATTGCTTTTTTGGCCTCAAACTTGTTTTATACGATAAAAAACGCTATCAAGAACTTGGAGAACTAGTGGGACGAGAAATTGAAAAGATATTGTAGAGTGAATTCATTGAAAACCACTCTTTTGGCTCTCCTGAAAAGTTGGCGAAATGACAGTCCGTGGTGTTGCTGTGGGACCCACGATTTGTGACCAGACATTTGCACTTCCCCGTAGTGCAAATTTACAAATTTTGTAAATTTGCATTACGGGGGTATCAATGCTAAATGTATCGATATGTAGGTTATCGATATAATTGCTGCCTCCATATCGATATCGGCTGCAAATATATTGGTCTATCGATAAAATTTATTGATGACATTATTATAGAAAAATTATTACCGACGTAGTATTAAAAACCCCAGAATTATATCGGTACATTTCATTTGTAATTAATTCATCGTCTCTATCATTCAGGTTCTGCACAAAGCAACCCAGGCGATTCCAACAGCCGGATATCGTATTAATGAATCATAATTACAAATTATTAATACCTAACAATAAATTATGATAATTTTCACTAGGGTAAAATTACGAAATTTTTTTTATAATACAGAAAATTATTAATAATTAGTGATAATTCATAATAATAATTAATCCAACATTTAGGATCTAGACATTTAGACCTAGTGATCGAGACAGAAGGGTGATTTGTACAAAGAAGATGATGAACCGTTGTGTCAAGAATTTGCAGAGTTTTCCAGTCTATAATTGTGAGCAGGTGTGTGTAGGCAGTGCGACCATGGAAGAAGTGGAACATAATTATTAATGACACATTCTTCTTCTTCCATGGGTAAGATTTTGAATCAGCTTTTCAATTCATTATATCAAGAACAATCTGGGTGTGAACGTAATTTTATCCCCCATTGTATGAATTGAGATAAAAGTTCAAATTTGCGCAAAAAATCTGTCTCTTGGCAATCGAAAAGGTAAGTTCATAGTTGGGCGGTTTATGGGGGGAAAATTGCCCATGAATTCCCAAAATGAAACGGTCTGATAAGTGACACCTCATTTTAAAGATTTTTTACCGCTGAACACGATGGTGAAGTCCGAATTGCGATATCTCATTCCGTTCTCAAACTGGAGCACTTTTCTCTCTAAGGGGGGTTTTGGGGGGGAAATTCCCCATAAATTCCCAAAATGAAACATTCTGGCTAGTGACACCTCATTTTAAAGGGTTTTTTTTTTTAATGCTGAACATGAAGGTGAAATGAGAATTGCGATAAGTATCTCATTCCGTTCTCAAACTGGAGCACTTTGAAGATGAAGAAACGTGGTTGTTATACTGGATGTTCCTCACGGATCATCTGCTCTAATCTGATATCGGATTGAGGTATCGCTATTCTGACTTCAACATCGCGTTCATTGAAAATTCGCTCTTATAGCCATGCTGCACGTTAGGGGGGGGGGGGGGGTTGCCCTCCTCAATTTCTGGGGAAAATATAATTAAATTTTTTGTTGTGCTATGAAGGTAATCAGGTTTTACAACATCAAATGTCCGAAAATTAGAATACTGTCTAACTTTTAGATGACTTAATTAAACAACCTATGACAATTACAATTATTGTATTTAGTTTTTCCTTGCTGTTCGTAGTAGGTGCAAAAATCAAACCATAGCATGAAACCATTTCTTACAATGCCATTTTTAGTTTTGGATTTTAACCCCTCCCCACCCTCCACCACTCCCTCCACTTCTAACGTCCAATCGCCGCTACTGTATGCGACTGTACAATGTCCGGGGGATGCTCCTCTTGTAATTCACTCATCGTTCCATTTAAGAATTATTTGTTGGAAATCTTAATCCAAAGTTGTAAGTGTCCAAATGTACGGGTTAGTTGGGTCTACGGTTTCAAGAATAGGTTGATCCAAAATTGGAAGGCGTTTTCCGCGATTCTAATCACGGAAAGAAAATAATAGCTTTCACGCCAGAGGAAAATAGCGGGATCGATGGGAGGCGATGGAGAAATGTAAGGAAAAAGGACAGGGCGGATCGGGTGGGGGTAAATATCGACTTTATTATGACGTCATTAGAGATGAGTCACTGGCGATGGTGGAGGTTGGTTGACGTGCGCATGACGAACCCCCCGCGCGGTTCACCACCACCTACGGCCCTTTGAACACACCGTTGTAGCTCGTCTTATCAGAGTTCACCTTTTACAAAATACCTCCCTTCGCTCACCTGTTTAATGCAGATACCCCTCATCGCCCGTAGGCCTTGACATTATTGCCCTCGGAACGTTTTCATTTTCGAACCATCGATCCCGGCGTTTCCAACTTATGCGCCAAAACGGAAACGGTCACTAACACAAGAATTTAAAAAAAATAAACCTTAAACAATAAAAGAGTGTTCTAAAATCCTGCTTTTGTTTTTTTTTTCAAATAACTGGGTCAAAGTTCTAGTTATGCAATATGACCATACGGGCGAATTTTCTACGTAACCTACGACTTATTTAAACCCTTAACGAGTTGTTTACCCACAAAAATAATGTATTAGAATCCAAGGTTGGTATTACCATGCTCTAAAAGTAATTTGTATCGAAATGCTATCTTAACAAATCATTTGTGAAGGTCATGCCCGCCGAGATGGAGGGGGGGGGGGGCAAAAGGGGAAAATGCCGGCAACCCGAGAGTAAAACCCAAAACTTTGCCTCCTGCGAGAGTATCGTCACTTGTGTCTGCATTCACCTGATTATGTAGGCATTGCATTATTACCGCTGAGGACACCCCCGAATTATTACTGTTTGGATCAAGGATTAAACCAAGGAATCATGGAACATGTTTATCGGACAATTTGTTATTTATATCGAACTGCATAACACTATGTACATGATATTTAAATAATATATTATGTTTACATAATATTATTATGTAGTTACTTACAAAATATAATATATTATGCTTACGTAATATATAATAACATAATAACATAATATATAATATTATTATGTTATTATCTCTTTTTCAACTATGATTGCCAAAAGTGGTGAGTGGTAACTGAAATAGGTGGTAAAAATTGAATCTCGTTAGTTGTAATTATGAGGGTCTCACGGCAACTTCCCACATCGTCATTTTGGCGAATTTTCAGCAGAGTCAAAAGACCACCTGCCAATGACTATTTTTACTTGCTAATTCAGTAAAATAAATCGTGAAATTTAGAGTTCCCTGACTTAGGTACCTAACTTATACCTACTCAGTTAGATCGATTCGGAGAAGACGCATAAAATGGTATGCATACCTCATTTTGGCCAAAAGTGACGATGTGGGAAGTTGCCGTGAGACCCTCGGTTAGCTCTTTTTTTGCTCTATTATTATATTGGGTGTATAATACACCCACTGTTTTGTTCTTGTTTCAGTTTGGATTCTAGAACTACCGGAATCCAAACTGAAATGAGAACCAAACAGAGGAGTACAGAGCAAAAAAAGAGCTAATTCTATACCACACGAAGAATAACAGCTGACAGCTAACGTTCAGCTGACAGCTAAACTCACTTGAATAAACGTTTATGAACTGAACTGACCACAAGTTGGAACAAGTTGGAATGTGGACGAGGAGGAATGAAGGGGGTGAAGAGTGGCGGTTGGGTGGATGGTGAGTGGGTGGGTGGAGAGTGGTGGATGGGTGGTGGGTGGCAGACGAATCATCAACACAGGACAGGTCCGACAGCGCCGTCCAACCACTGTCGACACTGTGGTCCACTGCCTTCTTGATCGTTGTCGACCACAGAACACCCTACTATACTACGTATTGTCGACTGTCTGTTCGACAGCTTGCAGGTCGACCTGGAACGCTCAACTGACGGCGCGGTTAGAGTTGCCAGATTGGGCTATAAAGCGCGATTTGGGCTATATTCGGAGGTGATTTCGCGGCGTAAAATTTGGAAACGCGTTTTAGCGCGATTTGGGCTATGTTGGGCCAAAACATAAAGTGTTTTGGGCGTCACAGCCTTGCTTCGTCAAAATGTTCCCCGAATGTCGTTCTTCTTCTTCGCTGCTTCTTGAGGAGGCAAATTCAAGTGTGCCACTATAGTGCTTCAACACCATCTCATACACATTCTCTGATGAAGGTCCTTGAGTGCGCGAAGGAAATCGTCCATGCTGGTCCTTAAGTTTTATCTTTTGGGGTTTTTAACGATTTCTAACGATGTGATTTGCCTTCTAATGCGTCATTATTTAGATGCAATAAGGAACGCATATAAAACTTTGATTCAGTAAGTAATCTTTAGCTGCCACTTAATTATTTTAGCTCTCTTAAGACTGCGAATTATTTTATCTTTTATTTATACAGATCCATAAATAAACGTTTCTGCAATAAAAATTGAAGTTTTGATATTATTCATGTCAAAATGTTATCAAAAAATGCGTTTTTGGGCTACATCCTAAGATATGTCGCGCTATTTGGGCTTCATAAGCCCGCGCGGTTTTTGGGCTACATCAGAGCCGTCTACCTGCGGTTTCTTCTACTAGGGATCTGGCAACTCTGGCAACTTCACAACCGCGCCCAGAGTTGCCAGATCCCTAGTAGAAGAAACCGCAGCTAGACGGCTCTGATGTAGCCCAAAAACCGCGCGGGCTTATGAAGCCCAAATAGCGCGACATATCTATTAGCGTTACGTTACGTTAATAGAATGACTCTCACATGATTGCGGCATAAGTGTCATTTTGTTGTTGATAGACTCGAAGCTCAGTTATACCGACTGTTTATCATGTAGGTACAGCGTAATAGGCGCGATCGGGCAAGGAAATGGATGCGAGTATCGTGAGCACGGGCTGAAGTCTCGACGTCTGAGCTCGAGGTGATATGACTCAGTGTGGAGGTCGAACTGACTTCCTTTCTTTTTTCTTCAAAGACTGCGGGAAGTGACAACAATACTCTGTAGGGTCAACAACGAACGGGGTCAGGTCGCGGGACTCATCCGGGTCCGTATAATTCTCCTTTTATCTCTGTATACAGGTAGATATATCAACTATTTTCTTGTAAATAGATGAGGATACAGTTTATTGTAGTTGACCTGCGAGATGAGTTATTTGACCCCTTCCATTTCCTTATTGAATAACTATCTTCAGACTATCTGGTAACTTACTCTCGATGAATCACTTGAATTCACTTAAAACCTAAGGACCTGTGCTGCACAAAAACTTAGTTTTCAACTATTTCGTGATTGCACGAATATATTAAAAAAGAAGATAGAGAAAAAGATACTTACTCGCAAGTTATCGTTTTTAAGAACAGCTTTGGCCGGACTCGAAATTATTGGTCAGTTTTAAGGGTACAATCATTGGGTAAAGGGTAAATTATAAACACCAGCAACCAACAGAGTTGCTGGTGTGTATAATTAAGCTTTATAAAATATAATTAAGAAAAAATCAAATTACGATTCATGTACCTCTCTTCCATCACAAGTCTAACCGTTAGACTTGTGATGGAAGAGGGGTACTTACATGAATCGTAATTTGATTTTTTCTTGATTATATTTTATAAAGCATGCTCTGTTGCTTGCTGGTGTGTATAATTTACCCTTTACCCAATGATTGTACTGTAATTCCTAGGTTCTTGTCCTTTCCAAGCAAACCACAAGAACCTAGGAATTACAGCGTAAATTCCTTTCATCGTGAATTTCAGTCGGTAACACGGTTGCAATAAGTTGTGCGCATAGGTCTGTGCTTTAAAACTATGTACGAGTATAATGCACTACGTTCTAAACCTTGAGAATAAGCATTTTCATAGGAACAAATCACAAGAACCGGTTTCGATCAGTACATACCTACTACAAATTACTGTCTTCTGTCATGAATTTCACAAAGAGTTAACGCATTTGCAGTAGATCACATCATACTAGTAGGTATAAAAGTAAGCATACATAATTGAAGTATTTTCTAACATTTAAATCAGTTGGCTAGTTTAATGGACGGTAGTAGGTCTAAAAGTAAGCATACATAATTGAAGTATTTTCTAACATTTAAATCAGTTGGCTAGTTTCTGAAAGTTAACATTTTAATGGACGTTTTTCATTTAACTCAACTTTCTAACTTGTGTTCCGAAATTAGCCTATAGCCACTATAGCCTTGCGAGTGATTTGCGAATTCCGGAATCATAACACCTCTTTTGGTGTTGAAAGAATCTTTTTGTGGGGAGAATTCCAGCCAGAGTTTCGCATGATCTAGGAACGCGGTAGCGTTCCGCCCCGCCAAGCAAAGAAGTTGAGAAAACGAACGATGCCGAGTGTATGTTTACCGGACGTCACGAAACGCGTTTTCGAGGTATCCATATCTCGGCTCCTATTTGACCGATCAACTTGAAAATTAGTGTGGGTCTTCTTTGAGTGTATATTAGAAAGCCCTGAAAGTTTCAAATCGATAGGTCTAAAGGGAGCCGAGCTACATAACGTCAAAAACCCGGTTTTTCGGCCTTAGATTGTTCTTCTCCTTCGTCTTCTCCTTCTCCTTCTTCTCTTCCTTCTCCTTCTTCTCTTCCTTGTTCAGACAGGCAAGGCTGGAGCCTCTCCACGTTGACCGATTGACTTGATATTTTGCACAGAGCTTCATTTAACCTTGAGACAGAGCATTATATAAGATTTAACCCATTATCTCAACCCAAAAAAGTTTTAGAAACAAAAGAACAGAAACCTTAGGAAAATTCTGTCCACTTTGACGAGTCTACAGCCTGGGTAAAAGGACCAATCGACTTGAATTTTTTTACACACCTTCTTTATAGCATGGCTCAGTGCCATTTGAACGAAATAAGCAATTATCTCAACCCAAAAAAAAATTAGGGACAACAAAACTGAAATTTAGGGTAATTTAGGCTAATTATGGCCATATCTCGGCTCCTAGTAGACCGATCAACTTGAAATTTGGTATGGATCTTTTTGGCGTGGATAATAGAAAGCCCTGAAAGTTTCAAGTCGCTAGGTCTAAAGGGAGCCGAGTTATATAACTTCAAAAACCAATTACCATGTTTTTCTACTTTTTTCAGTCGGTCAAGGCTACAGCCTCTCCACCTTCGCCGATTGACTTGAAATTTTGCACGGAGCTTCGTTTCAAGTGTAGCAAGTGCCTTTTGAAAGATTCAAGTCGATATCTTTAAAGGGAGCCGAGTTATATAACTTCAAAAACCTGGTTTTTCACCCTTACCTGTTCTTATTCTCCTTAATCAGTTAGGCATTTCCACCTTCACGGATTGACTTGAAATTTTGCACAGAGCTTCGTTTCAACATCAGACAGTGCCTTTTGAAAGTTTAACCCATTATCTCAACCCAAAAACTTTTAGAAACAAAAAAATGTAATTTAGGCTAATTTTGGCAACTTTGACGAGTCTACAGCCTGGGTAAAAGGACCAATCGACTTGAAATTTCGCATAGACCTTCTTTATAAAATGACCCACTTCAACAACAAAAAGATGTGATATCCCCCCAAAAAACACTCCGTGTAAAAATCACCCCGCCTCGCAAATATCATTCTTCAGAGGCCGGAAAAAGTTATGATATCCACTTTCCCCGCCCGCCCTTTTCCTCATTAAGGAGCTAAGTATAATGAAAAGCTTAACCACTTCACAAGCACCGTACCCCTTTCGAAATCTCCCCTTGGCGCTATTGCGAGACGTTTTTATTACTTCCACAAGTCAGTTGCTTGTGGAAGTAATAAAAACGGTGCTTGTGAAGTGGTTAAGCTTTTCATTATACTTAGCTCCTTAATGAGGAAAAGGGCGGGCGGGGAAAGTGGATATCATAACTTTTTCCGGCCTCTGAAGAATGATATTTGCGAGGCGGGGTGATTTTTACACGGAGTGTTTTTTGGGGGGATAGATATTACTCATACCCTCTGCCACAAGGAACTGCATTGTCTTGCGTACCGCTTCATCTTGGGCAAAGGTTTTGCCCTCAACAACAAAGTTGGAAAAGTTGGAACTTATCAAAAATAAGTGGTTACCCTTCTTTTAAATCCAGCTTTCCACAAGCATTCCATCAAAACTGCTACAAAGTAAAATGGGCACACTTACAGGAACGGATCTCGTGTTGTTATGCGATTGGAAGCCACAGATGAAGTACCTATTCTACAAAACCTTTAAGGTTTGCAGTACACTGTGTTTGGAGCTGGTTACAGTGTGATCGCGTCCTGTGTGCCACGGCCTTTATTGATCGTATAACCAGAATATTAGGGTGTTGTTTTACTGGTATTCTAGAGGTGATATTTGGAGATATTTTTAGAAGATGATAACGTTTTGATGGCCCTTTAACGTAATAATTCCGTAAATTTGAGTCTGGAAAAGAGGAGTGGTGTTCCTGAATAGTAAAATTGAAGAAAAAATTTGAAGTGAACCAATTTAATGGAGACAGAAAAAAGTTCCAGTCATGCAGCATGATCGTATGTGCGAATTTTTGAAGAAATAACTGGTTGTGCGTAAAATTTTACTGGTTTAATAACAAATTTCGTCTCCATTTTTTGCCGAGTAACACCTCAGTTTATAATTTTCACTGGAAGTCATAATTTCTCCTACGAACAATTCGAAGGTGACTGAATACGAGACCCAACGCTCGATCTCGTCTCCCATTTGTAAATACTTTGTCTACCTTGTCATCTTTCACTGGAATCTCTATTCTTGAACAGTTATTTGATTCATACTCTAAAGGGGAATGAACCGGTCTGGTATCTTGGACATTAGCCATCATTAGTCATGAGTTGCTGGATTAGGCACATACCTCTATATTGAATCACACGGGAGTTTCTCTGATTGCGATAGACAATTGAGAATTCAATTTCTTCGTCGGCGTGTCAATAAAATTATATTCAGAGCAAAATAAAGGGGCGTGGAACCGGAACGTTGACCCCTTGAAAACGTATAACCTATTCAAACCCCCAAGGGGGTAATTTAGTCAATTGCGCCATTTCTACTCTATTTCGTCGCAGTCACGAATGTAAATGCATTTATTAGATAAGAGACACCCAGATGTCCCTTCGTGGTTTGGTTGGTCTAGAACAGTAGTTTTCAACGGGGGTGATAACGCCCCCTTGGAGGGGTGCAGAGAGGCGGTGAAGTTGATTTGAGAGGTGAATGTGCTTTTGAAGAATGAAATTCACATTAATGCTTATCAGGAAAAAGTTTGTTCCTACAAACTCAAGTTCGCCTGTTTCAACGGGTTTTGGAATCTTTTCGATTCTGTACTTGAGTGCCTTGAAGGGAGGCGAATTGCTCTTTGAAATCAATGATGATCACCTGACCGATTTATTTACAATTTAAGGACGATGAGGTAAATTTAATACAAAACAAAATCTATTATTTCTGCCTTCAAAATAAAAAACTCTTCAAATTCTTGACACAACGGTTTATTACCTTCTCTGTACCTACAGATCACCCGTCTCTCTAGATCACTAAATGGTAGATTAATAATTATTTTTTTAATTATCATTCATTGACTCTATACCTATCAGCTGGGCCAGTATGAACAATGACCCGACATGCTGCCTCATGGTTCACCCTCTTTGAGCCCTCATTCTGAACGAACGGCTGGTCGTACAAGCCTCTGGATGGTCTTAAAAGATTCTAAAAATGAAACTCTATTCAAATGTGAACTAACAACTATACCGTTCTATTTGTATTTTTCGAGATATGAATTTTTCACAATTTCGAAATTCGTTTTTGGGTCCGAACCCTTAAACCATATTTCGTAATTTTAGCACAACGCTACCTAACTGGGGAAGGCGACGGCCGGATGTTTTTTTTATTCGATTTTCTGAATCTACGTATCTTGAAACGTAAACCAACAAAAAAAATCTGTATTGGCAACCGAAAGGCTAAGTTCGTAGATGGGAAGAATCGGGACTCTCTATGTGGGGTTGGGGGGGGGGAATGCCCCATAAATTCCCAAAATGAAACATTCTGGCTAGTGACACCTCATTTTAAAGGTTTTTTTTTCTTATGCTGAACATGACGGTGAAATGAGAATTGCGATAAGTATCTCATTCCGTTCTCAAACTGGAGCACTTTGAAGGTGAAGAAACGTGGTTGATACTAGAAATGTTCTTCATGGACATCATGTTATTTAATGGAGATATTTCACAAGAAACCAATTATTTCTTCGAAATTCGCTCTTATAGCCATGCTGCATGCCTGTGGTTTTTTTTTCTTCTTGGGCGATTCCAATGGTTTGTTATTGAAGATAATTAACCAAAAATACCAGAACCGTACTTGAGAGAAACTAATGATTTTATAATTAATGATTCATGTAGTTTTCCATTAAATGGTAAATTTTACGTATTTTTTCCGATACTGGAAAATGTAATCAATACCAGTATCAGTAAAAGGCAAGATTCGATACCTAAAGTACCTGGTATCGAAAGAAAGTACCTGACACGTTTCACATATCGATAAGTACCGCACATCCCTATTCACGATTCGTCATATTGTGGTTACATTTGTTTCTAATGTAAACACTACTCAATAAACAGGGACGATTTTTACGAATAATATTATTTCCAACTCTAGCCCTTTGGATGATTTACCTACTGTCACACATTATTAGATATTCATATCTGGCCGAGCCAAGTTGGCGGTGCGTCCAACTATCTAAGGAATCCGCCGTGACCATCCAACACTTCGAGGGTTCGATGAATCAGCCGGACTTGGCTTCCTAGATGCTTACAGCCGTCCAAACAAGCTGTGAGGAGCCACTGGCAGGAACGCTGTCCACGTTCTGTGTCATGTCACTGTCTCCCGTGAGTAACTCCTCAGATATCCGATGCCGTACAGCTTATCACCAAGTGAGTCATTATTATATATATTGCGGGAGTATCGATTTCCTAAGGCTGAAACCAAACCAAACTGGTTTCGCAAATGGTGAAATATGATGTAGATACATAAAACAGCCACACAAAAAACATTCTAATCCTTAAACTGGACCTCCCATGTCTTTACGTATTTTAGGTCGCTAAATCCGAATCCAAAGTCAAAAAAAGTCGGACACCCCCAAAAAAATTGTATAGCCAAAAAACACCCTCAGAATATACCCCATTTCACACTCTGAAAACTTTGAAGTAGACCTTATCTTAATGAATCCTCTTTTGATTACTTTTAGTACAAATTTCATGTAGGTATTAGAATTATAATAAGGATGAACTGTAGATTATTTAACACCCCATCAGTACCATTCACACCCCCAAAGGGGTTATAACGATCGAAACAAAAATGATTTCCCACTAGTTTATTTTTTGTGAAAATCCATACTCGGGGGTTTATTTGAGGTTGCTGATTACGAATTCGAGTTCAGATTTACAAAATTCGTAGATGGCGCCACCATATTGCGCACACGCAGTGAGACATTAAAAAATAGGCAAATAGCCTCAACATGAATGTTGAATGATCCCAAAAACTTGTGAGATTTCGAATAATTCTTGGAAACATTTTTGGACGTATTGGAACGCCTCCGATTTCACCTCAAACCACTTCGAGTTCAAGTCACTATTTGTAAGTTCGTATTAAAACTCTTTTGAGCATACGAACAGAAATGAACTCTGATGGCAAAACATCATAATTTCTTGAATAGGCGAATTCACTCTATTCACTCATAGATTTGTGAATGATCCCAAAAACTTGTGAGATTGTGAATATTTCTCATCAACAAGTGTTTTGACGTATTCGAACAGCTTCGGTTTTGCTGAGAAGAAAAAAAGGGTGAAGATAGGAGTTGATTTTTTGATATTCGGTAAATCAGAACTCAAATTCGTAATCAGCGACCTCAAAAACCCCCGAGTAGCACGTTTCATAAGAATCCATTGATTTTCTACACTTGTCTCACTGCGCATGCGCCGCAAGATCGCACCATTTACAAATTAGTACTTGAAGTAATCAAAAGAGGATTCAACAAGATAATAATGCCTACTTCAAAGTTTTCCGAGTGTTTACCCCATTCTGGGGGTGTTTTTGGCTATAAAATTTTCTTTGGGGGTTGTGCGACTACTTTTTTTGACCCCAGATTCGGATTCAACGACCAAAAATACATAGGAACAAGGGGGTCCCGTTTAAGGTTCTGAATTTTATTTTTTTGTGGGGCTGTGCAATGTATTTATCTTCAAAACTACCTATACTGGAAAACAAAATCGGCGTTTTGAATTTTTTTAACAAATCGATGCCCTCGAGCCACCAAATGAAGCCCCCCCCCCCCCCTAAAATTCCCCAAAATCCCCCTTAGAATGGCCCGATTCTGCCTATCTACGAATTTGGCCTTTCGATATCCAAGACAGATTTTTAGTCCTAATTTCAGCTAATGCAGCTCAATGCAGTAAACTTTTCACTTTCTTGCATTTTTTCAAGTGAAAGTAAATGTAATCAACACAGTTCAAACTCAAAATCCCTTTGTCAAGATATGATTACAATAATTTGCCTGGGCAACCCTATTTCAGTTGTTCAAAATTTTAATCAGACTATTCCTCATATACTCGTATGAGGAATAGTCTGATCTAACCGTCCAGATTGGGTGCTTAAGCCATGTAGGGAAGTGAATATTCCTTGTTATAAGAAACTGAAAAGATTGAGAAATTTTGTGGTATTCATAGAGACAGAAACATAGGATTTCCGATAATTATTTACATTCTGAACAATCCAGTAAAATGCAGTATAAGTACGAGTATGTACCAACTTGAGTTGGAGAGTATAATACAGTATAGGAGTGCATTGTTGGTATAAACAAGAGCCAAACCAGTCTAAAACCAGAACTTCTCATACTATTCTCTATTAGGTGGATGACTCAGGTGCACGCGCGGCCTTGCTCCCAAGGATCAATATACAAACCGACTCGCGTTCTAAAATTTACCGTTTCAGAGCAACAAGTCGCACCGCCAATGGCGTGGCCTGTAGAGCATTCGACGGACGAGAAAAAGGCAACACGAGGCACATCTAATAAATTTAGAACCTGTCAGTGACTTTTTTTTTCATTTTGACTCAGGAAGCAAGATATCTACACGATTGTTTTGAAACAACCCTGGAATATAATTGTAGCCCTGGAATGTAATGAGGGTGCAACGTAACATGTGAGAATAGCGTAATGTGAAAAATATGAAGTATGAGTAGGTACCAGTTTCAAGGGATCATAACATAAATTATCCTCTACTAGGGTCTGCTTGTGAGGCTTGGAGTTGGAGCTTAATCATTGTTTTCCCATAAAAACAAATTGTTTCTCTATAAATTAACACAATGCTTCATTCGTTCATATTCTCATACCAATTTGCATGGGATGTATAGATTGGCCTTACAAACTGTACAGATACAAGCCTTACTAAAAGTTATCAAAATTTAACTATGTATGCTATAGGCTGAGTCACAGTCTAGACAATCGCTAATAAACGTGTTTAAATCTCTGGTTCATATGTACTAGGATTTGGTATTCTGGTTGCGATGGGGGGGGGGGGGGGCACGCACCAATTGCTTTGTCGTGCGCTCCCTAGAAGTCCGATGTCCATTTGTTGTGATGGTTGTTGTATCCGTTCGTTGTGATGGTTGTTGTACCCCTGTTCTCGATCTGTTTGTTCGACCGCTCTGGGGACATACTACCCTCTGGGTTGGCATATTGCCTAACCCTCCTTGAACAGGGGCACTCAGCAGCAATCCTTTACATGGTAGCAGAGCGTGGTTCTGTGAAAGCACAGACCGAATAACCCTCTGGGTGGGCATATTGCCTAACATCCTCCACTATTTTTGGAAATTTGAGGAGCTTGCCCAGAAGGGACTCCTATAGTAGGGATCAAACCCATTTAGCGTATACGCTAAATATGCTAATATATTAGCATTTTTATTGGCTATTCAAATACTTGACTTGTTTAATTTCTTTCACTCCTATAATTTTCTATATTTTAATTTCCTTGTTTCTACATTTCGAGGGTAAACTTCTTTATTCAAAAATCTATATTTCTATAACACCCCTGCCAATATCCATGTTTATAGGACCATAGTTCTCCAAAAGTAGTCACTTGCAGTAGTACCATTACGATGGAGTTTTCCAGTTATTCTTCCTGGATTGGAAATCCATACTATTTTCAGTCCCCCTTTTTTCTATCAACAATAGCCTGGCATACCAGGCGTGGTTTGAAGGTGGGAGTGTGATGGTAGTTGTGCCCCTGTTCTCGATCTTTTTGTTCGACCGCTCTGGGGATGTACGGTTCTCTGAGGCAAAGACCGAATTCCCTCTGGGTGGGCATATTGCCTAACCCCCCTTGAACAGAGGCACTCAGCAGCCATCCATTACACCTTCCACACAAGCGTTAATCCCGGCCCCTTACACAAGATTGAAATGCACCTCGCGGCATATTTATTACATCTTGCCCTTTGTATTGAGGATTTTGCCTACCTTTATGTTAAATTGTCATTCCCTGAGTCGCTCTAAGTTTGAGAAAGCTGTTTTCTCGTGGCTAATAGGCAAAGGCGCATAGGAGTGTGGAAACCTGTTCTCAATTATTTAAGTTTTTCCTTTCCTTCCGAATAAGTTGATATAACCTGAGTTCGTGTATTTATTTGCTTCTTTTCTTTGATTACTACTCTTAACTTACTTTCTTTCATGAAATTTGTATCCCTGGATCCCTCGCCCAGTGCGATAGGTACCGTGTACCTAGTGGTGGGAGATTTTCGGTAAATAGATGTAATCTGTACATTGTCACTTGGCACTTTTTACCCCCTCCAATAGTTACCACCTTATAACATGACGTCGTAGGTGCAAAAGGCTCATTCGCGCACCCATGTCTACGTGATAAACTTCCTCTCTGTTCTTTAGCCAGTTATTTCATGTCATGCTATGTGTCTTAACATGTCATAAGAGGAATAATTTTTTTTTTTTTTCACATGATAATATTTATCTAGAATGACCATGCAATAACATGCGAAGTCAGCCTTTTTCAATTCCAGTGGATATTTGAACTCCTATGCCAATGACCAGTGGTAATCTCTATGCCAATGACCAGTGGTAATTGAGCTGAAAACCCCTATTTGAATATTAGTTCCATGATTTTTAGAATCACCCTGTGCATAAAAACAATCCTGGATGATTGCCTCAAGATGAGAAACTTGAGTCCTGGGAAGAGCATTATTATTAATCTACACATCTACTTGGGGTCGTTTGGGTATAATATACATACCTGTACACATGTATAATAACTGTCTTGTATTTCTCAGTGATTACGTATTTACTTACTTATTTGTTGTATTGTCGTTCGAATTTAAGGAATTTCCGATCTAGTGACTTCTTTATTAAACCTCATGAGTCATCAGAGTCTCGGTGGAAGGAAGGTACATTTCATCTATAGGCGGATCATGTTGAGCTTCGAGGGGACGACGGATGAATTCATACCCATCTCAGGGATGAGTAATGTCAAGGGGTTCCGGAAGGAACCGATAATTTAATCATGTTCAATAAGTGCTGGTGACGTCACGAATTCGATGAATGGTCAGGGTGGGTTCTAAAAGATGAACTCATTCGGGTTATTTATATAAACAGGGAAAATACATTTTGATTTACCTTATGGTAGCTCATCATTTGATTGAAAGGATAGAATATATTATATTATAATAGGTACTTCCCAGAGGATTTATTAAGAAACGTCAGGTGCATTCCTTACCAACGTGTATTCACGCGAAATGGTATCAAGTACTGGGGGTCGTGTGATTTAGGGATGCTAATGATACGGGAGTTGTTAAGATGTGTGAGGGTATCAGACAAATAAACAGCTCGCACAGATGAATATTTCCTTGTCTATTTGATGGGAAAATGCCAAATTTCTCCAATATATCAGTAAACTACAAAAGCATTATTATTATAAATTCCTTAAGAGAGAAATAATACCTAGTTGGTATCTATACCAACTAGGTATTATTTCTCTCTTAAGGAACTATTCTTGGTAGGTACATATACGTATACGTATACGTACCTACCAAGAATAGTTCTGCACAAAAACGATGAAAACAGAGTCTTATAAGAGATTTATAAATCATTTGGAAACTACCCAAAATTAAAGTCGATTCATCAACACCAACAAAGAGGAAGGTACCATATCAAGGGTCTCACAGCAACTTCCCACATCGTCACTTTTGGCCAAAATGAGTTAGGTGCCTACCTATGCATACCATTCGAGGCGTCTTCTCCCAGCGGATCTATCTAACTAAGTATAAGTTAGGTAACACTAAATCTCACGATTTATTTTAGGTAGTCAGTAAAAATAGTCATTGGCAGATGGTTTTTCGGCTCTGCTGAAAAGTCTCCAAAATGACAATGTGGGAAGTTCCTGTCTTGTTACTAAGTACCTTCTAAATAATAAGGTGAAATCCCCCAGCGTCTCCCCTACGTCGAGTTCCTTGTTTTCTATTAAAGTGGCATTCTGATGATTGGGCACAGATTGTAAGGGGTCCCCGTAGTGAATAAAATATAAGTGTTTGGGCTTAATCGAATCAAGGGCAAGGTGGAGAGGGAGAGTTTGTGCGGGTTATTCAAACCGCATGTTTTCTCGCATTTTCGATCACCCGATGAGTTCGTCTTTCCCCTTCCGAAGGGTCGGTAAATTCGATTATGCGGTAGCTGTTTGGAAAAGAGGGGCGTTGGCTAAACGCACGTTCATTACGCAGAGATAAAACCTCTAAACCGCCATACCGTGCTATTAAACATAAAAAATACGTCTAGTTAAAACCTACCGTGTACTTCGGACTTTTGTTAATAGACGAAAATTAATGTTGTTTTATGCCATACAGATTGTTTGTGTCACGATTGCCTACTTCTACCACTGTTGAATCAAGGTAGGTTCCTATCACATGTGAATGGTGAAGTTCATAACCTGGCGACCATCACAGAGAAGAGATTCAAACTGGACCTACTTGCAGGTAGTAGGATGAAGATAACAATAATAGCCCTGTGTATGAATATAATAAAATTAATGAAAAATATCAAAATACATACATTCGGTGTGAAATAAGTGCAATTCATAAACATATCCGTACAAAATTAAATCCCAAACGCAGATACCCAGTACCAGAGCCTCGTCACCTGTCGTTATCACACAACAAAGTGCAAAAAGTATCATTGATAGCTAAGTGATGAAACGTAATGTAGGTGCGAATACCTTCTTTTCTACTTTTACAGTCCAATGAATGTGTTCTAGAGGTACCTGTATGATCGACAAAAGGTATGTAAGGTGTTAACACCACAATTGTCCCCTGGCAAAGTATAAGTGAGTCTTAACTGTAGGTACTTAAATACCATTCAGCAAGAAACGTCGGTTCTAGTATCTTCCAGTACCTGTCACCGATCGAATATTCAAGAGGACCAAATTGCCCAATCAACATGTTGGTGATGTAGTTTGATCGCAGTGACTCAGTTATCTCAACCGCACACACTTACGTAAGTACCTGCCATTATTTTTATGTGACAACAAAACAGTTTAAATGACGTCAATTTTCTCCGCTTCACAGAAAAACTTAGTATAGAAGTGTTTCGCTCACATTTTTGAGCTCATGTGAATCGCTATAATCGCTATACTGATAAAACGTTACAAAACGTGTAGGTAGTTTTCAACTGAACCCAGTGTATAACTATATCCGCGATGATTATAGACCAGGAAGGGATGTGGGGGCGTAGGTACGTAGTTTATAGCGTTTCCCAAAATCAAACGTCATAATCATAAAAGCGATGACGTGCATCTCTCAATTAGATTTAATCTGACAATTAGGGCTTTGACCCGGGTTTTATTATTATTACCTACGACGACAGACGGACGGCGAATTAATTTTACTCACCTCCCGATCCACGACAGAGACCGCTATCCACGCTTGTGGACAAATACTGAGCGTGTTTCAACATTCGCGCGCTGTCACTCTTTTGTATTGTATAATTATTATTTATTTTTAACAAACAATAAAACCACACACTACCGCGCGCCTTGCGACACTGAAACACCGTACAACCTTCACTTTTTTTTGGAGGCAGGAGACGGTAGAGGGGGAGGGTGTTTGGGAAGGAAAATCAAACAAGAGACTAGTGCCAAGGCAACTCTGATAAAGCGATCGTCCTCTTGACAAGACGAGACCGGTGTAGAAAAAGCTGTTGATAGGTACCTACTAAATGAAACGTACAATAAGATAACCGAGGCTTCTTTATGGAGGAGACCTAGCGTTTCTATTATTAGTCCTAACACTGAGATCACCCTCAAAACTAACTGGTTAGTTAAGTAGGTACTAAATTAGCGACGAGTGTATGAAAGCTGGTGAGTCGTTATTCCTAAAGTTACATTTGGTCAATTGGCACGCATACGTTCCAACATTTGAAAGGCCAATTTGAACCTGCTTTTGGGAGAAATTACATTACCAAACCGCTGTACCAATAAGTTTCAAGCTAAAAAGGGCGGATCAGAACCCTCTAATCTGATTCTAATAAATACTGCCCAAAATTAAATAATATTTTATTTAGGAATAGAGACGACAAACTTAAAGTGCTCTAACCAGGAACGATGGCCCCTGGTACCTTTCTCTTTCGGACGAGATGAGAGGTAATTGAAATTGACGACATTTTCCAGTCTTGCAGCACATAAGCAAATAAGCACCTAATAAGAAAATTTACGAAGTAACCAGCAGCAATGCAGATACGTAGTCGCCCAAGGACGGTCCTAGGACCCATTTATTTTGTTCAAGGGTAGACTTCTAAAAACAGAAGTCAAAAGGGCATTCCTCTGGTGGCGATGCAGCTCTGATTGTTTCTGGTGTCAGCAATGACGTTGAATTTAAGGCGGACAGTTCATTTTCAGCCGTCATCCTCTTTCTTAACGATTTCGGAACGAGCCTCAACCAAGATGAAACGCACAACTCAAACGTACCACAAATTGTGTCCCTGAAGTGCCACATCAAGACCCACCATTGTGATTGCACTAGAATCGCGCTGTGGCTGTGGACCAAAGAATGGGTTGGGATATTCACATTCAGATTAAGAAAATTGGTCTATGTCAGAATTTCATGTCGGTGTATTTTGCCTTAATGCAAACAATTATGATTCATGGCGAATGTGGTTGGAGAGGTGTGGAACAACATGGATTGACTCATTATTCACGGTCCAAAAACTGTTAATTAAAGTTCTTCTGAGAAAGCACAAGCGCTTCACTACCGATGAGCTGTCCCGGCAGTTTAGGGTCACTCCAATCACTTTCCCGATTGAACGTCTGTTGGTGACCAATTCCTATTTTTAGGGGGGTTACATTAATTTTATTTCCAATACAGCGACCAGAAGTACTGAATAATTTGTGCTTCCCTTTCCTTTCCGCCTTACTAGGTGTGGTAAGAATTGTTTCGATAGCAAAGGGGTAAAGCTTTTCAACGCTTTGCCCCCAGAAATTAGGTCTGGCGGAGTACTAAATGTTTAGAAAACTATATTAAGAAAATATTATGACTGTTGAAATGAGAAGTGACACTTTCTTCACATGGTACCATTTTTTTATTTTTTTATTAGCGAATTCTCGAAAAAAATGAAGCTGTTCTCGATCCAAAATTTTTAAAACGTTAAAACTTATCAAAAATTTAATAAATTAGGTACTATGAAACAAGCATCGCCGTCAAAATCATATAATATGCAACTCTTCCCCACAGCACAACATTGTCACTTATAGTAGGGAGTAGCAAAAATGATAATTATATTGTTTTTGTCAAAATTGTTTTTCGTGAATGAATGCAAATTTAAAATAAATAAAAAAACGCCAAATTAGTTGATCGCCTCATTACATACTTTGAAATGTTTAATACACCCCAAAACTGATTTGGCAATGCCGCCGCTCGTTGGTTGTGAATTCAGCTAAATAAAACGGTCCTCTGAACTCATTCAATGTGACCAATTTGTTACAAATTTCTTATAAATTTTATAAGGAGGAATTCCAGAAATTTAAGGAGGAAAAAAGGTGTGATCAATTGACAATAATCATTAGATGTGGCTGTCATATTGCTGTCAGGTTCACTCAGGTCTCACAGCCAGGACGAGGGGAGCGCAGAATAATGAAAGAAATACATATTTTGTTTTATGTTCATCACTTTCATCGTAATTTTTCGATAAACGAAACCCTGAGAACATACAGAGAAAACTCCCTTTTGTCGTGGGAATATACTCGTACAGAACTCATTTCATTTGCAGGTTTTAACTGACAGTTTGAAGCAATAGAGAAGGCAACACTTCCACTGATAGGTACATACAGAGCAGCAGCCTGAAGAAAAACGATCGTCAATCTCAACAGGTGTCATCATACGAAGAAGTTGAAATTGGAACATTGAAAATTTGCTACAGTTAGCAACTTTGATGAGGATTACGGGGTACTTCAAGTCGTAGATGTTGAAGAAATACTGCGAGTAATTATACTGGTCTAAGTAAAACGAGGTAATTTATATAATTAATTCGTAGCATATTGAAGGTACCTTTATCGGTGATAAAATCGGCTCGATATCACTCATCATTGTCATGGCTTTTCGGGGCGCTGGTAATTGTCCAAGTGACGTCACCACTCAACAGTCGTCTGACGAATACGATTGACATCATGCAGTGCACACCAACACACTCACCCTACCACTAATTGTGAGTAACCCCTCTCACACACAGTGTGTAGTCCTATTTACTTCAACGCACTCATACACGCGCGTACTTCATAGGCTGTTCATGATACCTACGAAACAAGAGGCTCATTTCTTTTTTAGTCAGAGCAGGACTCGTTTTCATTCTTTACGTCCGACCCCCTTTTTTGTCACCACCAGCTGTTCCCAGGATGAAGTGCGAGTATTTCTCAAACTGACTCAAAAACGTTGACTCACTCACTGACTCATCCCTACATTATGTCATTTTATCAAAGACCCCGTTGGTACTAAATACCGAGAGCGAGGCGTAGACTCAGAGGCGCTCGTATATCCAAAAGGGGTTGATGAAGGAGGAGCCAAAGACGTATATGAGAGGTTGTGGGCGCCTCCTTCGACCTTCCCCTACGGGCGTTTGGAGATCGCAAGGGAGCACTAATAAGGAGTAAACTGACGGTGGGAGTAAACAGAACTCTGATTTCTGAGGGTTTTCATAGGAAACTCTGACTCCCTACTACTCCCCAATTACCAATTATAAATGTCAGATCATAATAGTCGAAGAGACCGAAAAAATAAAGCTCCTAATGCTGTTCTGAGGGGCATAAAAAATTGTACGAAAACTCATATACAATCGGAATCTGCCAATGGTCTGAACACCTGCTGAATGTGCCTGAACACTCTTCAATTATTCGAATACATCGGTGATTAAACCGACACGAGCGAATACCAATTATGTGTCCAGATACCCCAATCTCCGAATGATTTCTTCACTCGACAAATTCCGTGGCAGGCTCCATCTCTGTTTTAACAGTTACCGTTTTTAACTACGACTGAATCATCAACAGGAAAATTTAAAAAGTTGGTCCTTTAATATTTTGAAATTGGAAACAACGAAAGTAAAATTATAGACATTTTGGGATAATTAGATTGTAGGTAGTTATTGGATAACTAGGATTATTTGAGTAATTAACTATTATACCAGTACTCTGCCTCTCTCCCACTGTGTGGTGCTTACCTATTTGTACATTTCTTTTGCCTATATTATTCAACTTATTTTTCTCAATTTGTTTTTTTCATAGTAGTAATTTGGTTTTTCTTGTTATCTGTAATTGCTGTACCTTTTAATTTTCCTATGTAATTGTGCTTGCCCGCATTTCCAAATAAATAAATAAATTCAAGGTAGATGCCGTACCTATATTTTTCGCACTGAACACCTAATACCAAATAAAATAAGCGTTTCAGATGCATAATTTGTACTATGTACCTACTCACTTAGAAGTAAAGAAGAGACGAGCCTGGGCGGGTCACAGGACCTTAGGCTCAGAAATCCACCTTAATTTTGGAAGTATCATTATGTACGAGTACTTAGACTGTAAAAAAATGTGTGTTATACGTATTGTGTACTGTTTTCTTGAATAAAAATTGAATTGAATTGACATCACTAACACCGCTAGATTTTTCGAAAAATTCACGAAGGATTCGAATACACTCAATATCAAATACGTCATTACAAACCAGAATCCAAGAGTCTCATGAGTTGAAATAAGTTTTAAAAGGTAAAATGAATAATTAGTATACTTCAATTGGAATGTGCAAAATAAACATTTATTTATTACGACTGTGTTTTGAGGTATTATACTACTACTCCGTAATAACATTCGCAATGAGTGATTTGTCTCACAATTCACCAAATGAATCATATGATCCACAGACGAGCCCCGAATGGCCTACACAATTTGAACTGTACAAATTATTGTTGAAACATGTGATGTGGCTAAGTACGAGTCTAAGTACGCATGTCCTTGTCCAACAGGTAAGTCCACTTGAATAGCGACAAAGTACATTTACTATCGAATTAAAATTACAATCCCGGATTGAACTTGAAAACAAGAACATGTTATGCTTTACAAATACGTCGAAACAGTTCTACCTAATTGATTCACACGACGAAATTTCGGTCGCCAATTAAGTTTTAATAGGTAACACAACCGCATTCATTTCATTATCAGCAAAGATAAAGATACAAAATGTATTTCACGATCTTTTTTTTAAATCCTGGAACCACAACTAGCTTGAAATTGGATTATTTCGAAGGATTTTCTTTACCTCGCGCTCCAAGTCGAAGAGATGAGTGTCTGAGGCGTCGGGAGCGATCGCCCTCACTGCGTCTGCTAACCTGCAGTCCAAACAGGTAAATAGGGAAGGTGAGTGTTGAGACAGGTAGAATTAGGTGTAGTATGTACAAATAAACGCGAATTTAACTTGATAAATCACAGCTACAGTTTTAACGACATTATTTGTCTCAGATGAAGTGCACCTTCAAAAAGCGCCAATTTCGGTAATCAATGGATTATAGTGTATACACGGCTCAACCGAGTACCTACCACAGGTAGTCATGGGCGTTCCAAGGGAGATACCTACGTGAAGGCGTAAGCTACGGTCCGATTTTGATAAAACTCGTACGGGATTATCGAGCTGCTATCCCACAACAACCCTCCCAAATTCAGCTCTTTTCGAAATTTAAAAACATTAATGGGGACTATCTGGACACCTACCCTTCAAATTTCATCAACTTTCAAAATGTAAGCAGTCCAGTAAAATAAGGAAAGGACCTCGAAGTGATCTGGGGAAAGCTAGAAATCGTTCCAATAACTTGAGATATTTCTTGAAAACCAGTAATCTGAGTTTGTACCCGTCCAGGAGATGTGGTTAACTTTCGGTGCCCCAAAAACATCGAAATTTTCGAACTTTCTTCGAGTTTTCATCCTACAACATATTTACTGAAAATAATATATTATACTAATATATTTTTCTTCTCGGGCTGACGACGCTGTACAGCGAAAATTTCCACTTTTTCCAAACTTAGTAAGTGTTTTCTATAATTTTCATCCTCCTGTTCGTTCATTCAAGTTCATATTATACTAATATATTTAATACAAGAAATAATGGTCAGGAAGCAAGATGTAGGATATTCCAAAATCACTGTTTTTGGATTTTGGCACTATACAATTATGACTTATATTATAAGTAAGTATGGTTAACATTGGTCAAGTTCTAAAATTTAGGTGTTCTTTGAACTTATCGTAAAATTCTCTACAACATTGATTCGAAAGAGAGTTTTGATGGGTCCAGTAAGTTAGATGCTACAGACGACCGAAAGTCGTCAAATGGTACACAGGCGCCAATTTGGGGAACATTTTCATTTTTCAGCGGTAGATTACTACCCTATACGTAGGTCTGATTTGAAAGTTAGGAGGGTCGATTGACGCAGAATTTAATGCTCTTTAATTTGTCTCTTGGGAAGTTTTTCGCTAGGTGTCGTTGTTTAGGAGTTATAAGCGAAAACCCGAAGAATGTTCGAACATTTTGACGTGTGAGGGACACCAAAAGTTAAGCTCGCCCCCCTGGAGGGGTACAAGCTCAGATTATTCGTTTTCAAGACAACCTTAAGGCTTTAGAACGATTTCCGGCTTTCCCCAGGTCACTATGAGGTAACCCTTTCAAGTCTAATTTTACTGGACTAAAGGTCATTTAGAACATTTTTTTAAAAATAGGTACTATGTACTTAGTTATGAACGTTTGGGGTGAACATTTGGAAAACATGCTAAATTAATCAACATTTTGAAGTTTGTCTAGACGCTCTGGACGCTTCTGAGAGGCTCTTTCATTTTGATCATAAATTTTTGACGTTTAACACACGTATTAACACAAGTACTTGTATCTTGACATTTGAATAATACTCCACATAAGAAACGAAACACGCCTGGATTGGTATTTAATACGAGTCAATCACAAAACGAATATGGAACTGCATTTATTGCAAGTGATGTATAACTGAATATGAATGCCATACTTGGTGTCGAGGATTATTTGCATGTGCGACACGTGCGCTGAGCTTACCGGAAAAGGTATTCCGCGTTGGTTCCACTTTTTCCTTCGCATTCAGCTATCTGCCGAGCGATGACGGTGAGATTGCTCTCTTCCACGAACCATTCGTTTTGTTGTTCTGCTATGTACACAGTGAGTTCGAAGGAACTCAGGCCCGCTGAGCTCTAAAAATAGAAACATTGCTATGTAAACTTTCGTTGGAGAATGCGGAGTAATGTGGAAATGAAATCAGCTTATTATAACGAGACTTCGTTTGTTTTATGAAGAGGAGGATATGTTTATGGGTGAGGCGTACAGATCGCATTAAAGTAGGATGTTAGATGCTCTTTCGAATGTTCGGTGGTGACAGGAATGGCCGACCATGGTTGAGGTGGCTTCAGGACAAGGAGACCAACCTAAGCAGCTGTATGGGCAGGACATGATGGGAGGGGTATACGGAACACATTAAACCATAGGAATCCTGCCAAAGAAGCTCTTTAGACAGGCAGTTGGTGATAGGAGGCGCTGATCGTGGTTGAGAGAGGTGGTTTCAGGACCAACCTGAGTAGCGGTAGAGGCAGGACATGATGAGAGGGGCATACGGAACACATTAAACCATAGGAATCATGCGAAAGAAGCTCTTCAGACAGGCAGTTGGTGATAGGAGACGCTGATCGTGGTTGAGTGAGGTGGCTTCAGGACCAACCTGAGTAGCTGAGTAGACCAACCTGTAGGGGTAGGATATGATGGGAGGGGATAGGTACACACTAAACCATACGGAGATCAGGCGATGATACCCCTTTAGAAAGCCAAGTGGTGACAGGAACAGGCTGAAGGACAAGGAGGCCAACCTGAGCAACGTGAATTGGCAAGACATGGTATCAGGAGGCCCAAAACGGCGAACTGGCGAAGAAGCGTTAAAGAGGCCCAAATTATTGAAGGATGCAGAAACACCGTGGAATCAGGCCATATTCCTAAATGCGACGTCACAATAATAAACGTTTCTGCTTTTAGAACATTGTAGATTAATACCACTTCAGGGCACCATAAAAATTGGTCTAATAAACGACGAGAATTATATCACAAGGTTGGGAATGACCATAACCAAACAGTTTGGAACTAATGGCAGCTGGATAGAACACAGCAGGTAACCACAAAAGTAGGTTGGACAAGCCTTCTGTGTGCCACAATGATTTCTTCCTGTCACCACTCAGGTCTATAGTGGCTGATATCGTCAATACGTTACTATTTTTTTCAAATGTATACAATAACTATTGTCTTACACTGTCTTGACTGTAGAATGAGACGGTCCTTTTTTCGTATCCGCTTTTCTCCCTGTAGTCCAAATGGCTTAAGACTTTTTCAACCTCGTCCTCCCTTATCTTGTAGGCCACGCCCCATACTTTATCCTGAGACAGATGATCAATAAACTTGCATTTACTCGACAAGAGATACTAAACAGGTAGGTACCATTAGTAAATTAACGTACATATTAATATTATTAATATGAGTACATCCAACATCGACCGCTTCATTTGGGCATACGTAAACGAATTTTCGAATATGGCATTCGTATTTTTGGGAAATACACACAGGGCATAATATTCTCATTAGGTATTTTGAATGTCTTTGCATTGAATACGTACCAAAATACATAATATGTTCACTGTTCTATACAACAAATTGTTTTCATTATCGATAGTTTTCCATGTTTCAAAATAGAACCAAGCACCATTAAATTAACTTATTTGTATTTATTAGAAATAAAGCAAATCCCTAAAAGAGCTTACAAATTCGATTTTAAATCCTCAAAAATTACTCCAAAAAATTGAAGACCTTAGCTGTTCTGAAAAGTGCTGAATGATTTGAAAACGTTTCTAAGGTTCATTTACCATGCCTTTAACAACCTCAATGCCGAGTGGCGAACTTGACATTCTGAATATTGACTAAACGTTAGACCTGACGTGACTACAGTTTCAGCTTTAACTTATCACTCCAAGTTATAAGCTAAAGTGATAATTTATTGCTGTTATTATTGCTGTGATAATTATCACAGAAATGAGTAGTCTGACTAACAACATTCTTCAGGACATATTAGTAATGTTACGAGGAGACACAGATTAAAGCAAAACACTTGCGCTCCATCCAAGCAGTAACAAGTTAACACTAGTCAATTAGTTGGATCATCACAAAAGCTTTTGAAGCCTCGAGGGATTTTTTCAGAGTTACGAGGTTTTTCTGAATCCAACGGTTCCCAAAAGCCAAAAATGAGTGTTTGTCACTTCCCTATTCGGCGAGATTTGGACGAATATGATCTGAAACTTTTGCCTGGTTCAGACTGGAGACTGGAGTTATTCAGGGTAAGTACGAGTACCTACTGTAAAATTAGATGAGCGAAAAAGTAAAAACAAACAATATTATTGAACTGTGCCTGCGGTTAACCAGTTCTAACATTTCAACATGCACTTGTATTGAACCATAACTAAAAATTCAGTCATGCAGTAGGGCTATAAGAGAGAATTTTTGTAGAAATACCTGGTTTTGTGTGAAATGTCTCTATTTTAACGGTTTTATAACTCAATTTCGTCTCAGTTTATAGATTTTTCAACGCTGAAAACGATGGTGAAGTAAGAATTGCAATATCTCGTTACGTTATCAGATTAGAGCAGATGAACCGTGAGGAACATCCCAAGTAACAACCACGTTTCTTCATCTTCAAAGTGCTCCAGTTTGAGGACGGAATAAGATATAGCAAGAATTATTCTGACTTCACCATCGTGTTCAGCGTATAAATAACCTCATAATATGAGGTGTCACTCGTCAGACTGTTTCATTTTTGGAAATTATGATTAATTTTCCCCCCTAAAACTCCCCGAAACCCTTTCGATTGTCAGAACAGATTATTGTGCAAATTTGAACTTTTATCTCAATTCTATCGAGAGTTATCGACTGGAATGACACATACATTATATATATTTAAATACATTGTGTTGATGGGATTGACTAGTGTGAAGCAGGTTGTATTAAAATGACCAAGCTAGTCTTTTCACTTCTACATGTAACCTCACATGAATAGGGCTTTGTTCCATTGCCGAAACGTCGTGAGAAAATAAACACGAAAAAAAGACTAGCTTGGTCATTTTAATACAACCTATTTAAATACATGTATTTAAATAATTAAATATACAATGTATTTAAATATATATGTAAAATCATATCTCATATGATTTTAGGTGTCTTTTAGCGGTTTATTCAGGATGATCTGGAACGAATTTCGGTATGAACATTTTCGGAAATTCGAGTTTTAAAAATTTGGGACCTAGAACAATAGCTTTTTTTCGAAAATTCGCTAAAAGAAAAGTGCAAAATTGTGTGCTGCCGATATAGTATACGATACCTCAGGATTATTAGGCGATGGCAACAGTGTGACTACCCTTCCAGGCTGAAACACAAAAAGAATACGGAATATTTAGGTAGGAAGTTTGAAATACTCGTACGTACATTCTCATACAATACGTACACGTTTCCTACAATCGTAGTCTTGTAGGGTTGCCATTAACATTCCAACCAACCCACGACACACATACCCAAGATGTTTTTTCCTTGTTTTATGTATTAGAACCTCCTTCCAAGACAAATCCAAAACTGGACACTTTAAACCCCGAACATCTTGGAACCAAGTATCCTCAAACCCCAAAATATCCTGGTAAATTAGGATGACACCCCAGATTTGTTGGGTAACCCAACTTGGGTTGCCTTTAATTCAAGGGGAGGTTTGTAACAAGTATGGATGTAAATTTTTGACTTCGAGTTACAGACAAACAGAACAACCTTTACCTATCACCAAACAACTTGACTTCCACGATCATAACTTAAATACCTATAATATCATCCCAAACAGAGAAAACGTTTTTTTTTTTCATAAACGGAAATTTGTCTGGTTTTCCGTAAATACAAGACGATCTTGCCATTCAAGGTTGGATAGTGAGTAAATATTTGATGTGGCCACAAGCGCTTATAGATTTTTGGATATGATCAACGCATTCATCTATTAGTCTTTCATTATAATTCAGGTAGGAAAACGTTGGAAATAAAAAGAGAGATGAAAAGGCGAGTCTCAAACTAGAAAAGACTATTTACACAAAAACTGTGAGTTTTGGCACTCAGAATCACAGAAACTGTGTTATACTGGCGATGGCTTAAGAGCCGAAACAAGTCTACAATTGTAACAGTTTTTGTGGAATTAGACTTCTTCATCTTTTTATTTCTGGAGATGGAATTCCACTTTTTCACTGCATCCATGTTACGTTTGTAGGAAAACATTGTTGAAACTTTGTTGATTTCTCAACGTAAACCAGCAAACATAGATCAGTGGTCTGGAAAAATGTCGAGTAATATAGACCATAGGTCACCTCCCTAAAAATAGATTGTAGTTGTACAATGTCAACTGAATATTTCATCTTACCTTCGACGGGACTCCTCTGTGTTCAGGGCTCGCTTGATAAAATCTCCTAACGTATCCCTTGATGTAGCCAACAACTTTGGTTTCCACAGGAAAATCCACTTTCCAAATTAAAGAGCCGTACCCGAAAAGCCACATCGTATTTCGTTGATTACCCAACAGGATATGAAGCTTTGTGTGTTCGAGATATACAAACCTCCCTATCTATTACAAAACTACGACACGAATTGTTCTCATGTTGCTTGATACGGAGTTGAACGTTCACAGAATCAACAAAGTACGAACAGATTGTAAAGAAGGATAAAGAGAGGCTCGATAGCAGATGGAAAAGAGGAGTAAAACTTGACAACGATTCAAACCAAACCTAAAAGCTTTCAGCGATCATAACGGTGTCACGTGTATCTGTAAATTGGGTAGATATTCAATCCAAAACCACAGTACCTAAAGAGCACTTGAGGGTCGAGCGATACGTCAAAACTGTCTAACCTCGACATCAAAATTGGTAATGTGCGAATGTAAACAATAATGTTGAATCGGGAGGTTACCAAGGGGCAAGGTTAGGATGTAATCACATTCTTCTTCTTCTGTGGTTTGTCTCAGCGGACTACAGCCACAAACGTTGTGCATCATGGAAGAATTCCTTCTTCCATGGTTGTGCATCACGTTTACATACGTGTTGGTTATCAAATTCTTATCAAAATTGTATCAAATTTCCAACACTGGTTGAGCGGGAAGTTGGCAGTCGGCGGGCGGGAACAAGTAAGCTAAAATCCGTGGCTGTGTGTGCTGTTTCTACTGATTTGTTGTGATAAGATGTGACTAACCCAAGAAACTGCTTGCTGAATCCAACTTGTCTACTGTTGAAGTGATTTCCGTAAAGAGTTACTTGAACTCAGGTGTCAAAATGTATCGTCGGGTTCATTTCGTCTTTGATTATACGTAACGTTGCATCTGTGTCTGCTTGAAAACTCCGAATCGCTGTCATCTATCGAATTTGCAAACGATCAGGCTACTGAATTGATACAACTATACTTCCTACGGTATATAACGCTACTTTTTCTCAATTATGGGTATCACAGGTTTGATCCCGTTCCTGAAACCAGCTTCCAGGCCAGTGAATATAAAAGAGTATGCAGGATGTACGGTGGCTATCGACTCGTACTGTTGGTTGCACAGGGGGGCCATCGCCTGTGCAGAGAAGCTCGCTCGAGGAGATACCTCCGAT
The DNA here is from genome assembly GCA_963920205.1 of Stenodema calcarata. Classification (NCBI taxonomy): domain Eukaryota; kingdom Metazoa; phylum Arthropoda; class Insecta; order Hemiptera; family Miridae; genus Stenodema; species Stenodema calcarata. Next base: position 5,614,906 of record OY986054.1, read on the forward strand.
GTGTTAGTAGAGGATTATGCATAAATACTTTATCAAAAATTATCTTCACTCATGAGTTATATATACATTCTCTTACCTACCACTGCGATAAAACATGATAATTTATAGGTACTTTTATTTTGTCAAGCCTAGGGAATTTCATCTAGGTACCTACCTACTTATTTCATTTAGGCACCTACTTATTATTAAATAAAAGAAATTTTCTTGGAGATTAACGAAAAGTACCTACAAATTCTTACTAAAGGTGGCTGTGTCGGTTGCTCCTATTGCAAGCTTTGACTTATCCAATTAAAGTTCTTGCTCGGTTACAACATTCGTTTAAAGCTGAAAAAGCAGATGAAGAAGTCCAAATCAACCTACATTTTACATCCTGCAAAGAGCCTCATTTCAGCACTGGCTGAGAAATTGGCTTAGAATTCCATAAAAGTCAATACCTATATTCCTGTACCCATAGACGTCTGATGATTTATTCTTTGATCCTATAGGTTTGTCGCTTGTCCAAAATTCCCTGTCAAAATATTTCATATTATTACAAGTAAAAACTTTTAGTTTAGTTTCAAGTTTTGATTCAAATTAGCAATGAACCTAACGATTTATGGTTTCTTTCATAGGTACGTTCATTACTGCATCAGATTCGTCGAAATGCTGCTCTCCCACCAAGTAAAACCTATCATGGTCTTTGATGGACGTCATCTACCCGCTAAAGCTGAAACTGAAAAATCTCGACGAGAGTAAGTCGTCATTATTTTTAGTTTTTGAAGCGAATGTGAAATTGTTATCTATGTAGGTCGTTGGTAACTAATGTATTCCTTGTGCCGTCTTTTGCTCCCTCTCCCGACCTATTAGCTTAGTGCTCTGTAGCCTGGTTTGTTGGTGGATCCAGGTTACCTCGCTACTTGTGAGAAACCTGTTCAACCAGTTCAGTCATGCTCGTTCAACTTGATCCCTCGAATATTTCATCTCAAGGTGCTGTAGGATGCTCTGAACTGCTAGTGTGCCCAGCGCTGTACCAACAGAAGTGTACACGTCGCGAGTGATTTAGTTCATGTACACAGTGTTGTGAACTCGGCTCTGAACAGAATTCCAACACCGGATGGCTGCAGGAGATCTGGTAGGGATGTGACGTAAGGTGACAGGTTCGGTCGCCACCATTGCAAGTACCCTCCAGCCCCACATTTTCCTTCGTCTAGGTTATACCCATATAAGGTATTCAGCATCCTTCCTCGCTTTCCAGCATTATTTTACCAGAGCTGGAAGTTGTAACGGGCAGTAAGGTATTACCTATGCATCCCTAGACGAACGACACTTCAATCTGATAATCCTTGATACTGTCATCAGCGTTTTACAATTTTGGTTTTGTCCTATTACAGGCGTCGTGAGAACAATAAGAAGCGAGCAGCGGACCTTCTGAGGCAGGATCGTCCAGATGAGGCCCGCAACGTCATGAAGGGTTGCATCGACATTACGCCCGAAATGGCGTTTGCTCTCATCAAGAGATGCAGAGCGATGGGCGTCGACTGTATTGTCGCTCCGTTCGAAGCAGATGCACAGCTCGCTTACTTGAATCTGTCCGGTATCGCTCACATCGTCATTACCGAAGACTCGGATCTCCTTCTATTCGGCTGCGAAAGAGTGAGCTGATTTGATTGATTCACGATTCACACATCACACAGTCATGTTTTGATCATTTCTATGAAACACGTGGACGTCATATGGGTTTCAGGTGCTTTTCAAAATGGACCCAGTAGGAAATGGACTTCTGGTCGAGCAGTCCAAGCTCCCTCTTGCCATGAAAGTTCATCCTGACAAATTTTCAATGGACAAGTTCCGACACATGTGCATCCTCTCAGGGTGCGATTACTTGGCGTCGCTCCCAGGAATTGGATTGGGGAAAGCTTGCAAATTTATTAAGAGAACGGCTGAAACGAACATCAGTAGAGTATGTAATAGTTGATTGATTCGATACCTATGTAAAATTTATGTTTTGTGGTCTGCTTGGTGTTTGTAAGTGAAATCGTGTTTTGTTTTGTATTTTTTCATTTATAATGGGCAGGTTAGACCAGTTTTTGGCTATCTTCAGTCTTCTATGGAATATCAGACTGTACTTAACATTCTTCATATGAGCGTAGTACATTCCAGAGTTGCTTTATTTTCAAAATCATCCACCTTCAACTGGTTAATCTGTCATGCCTTAGTTTAATCACATCGTTACTGACAGTGTCTCCTAGATCTGATGAGGTCTTTACGAGTATTCCTTGGCATGAAAATTGGCATATTGGCTCTCCAAACTACTCTAAATACCGTTACAAAATAAAACCTGGCATTTTGACCCAATGTAATACCTCATTGACTCTTTCCAACACAAAACATATTTTGCGAAAGCTCAGCATTTGCACGTCACTAAAATGAATTAAATCATAGCTTCACTTTTGATCTTGCAGATAGGCAATTTCGCAATTCGAATAAATTATTAAGATAGGTTAGGCAAATCTTTGAATGCTGTAACTCCTTCAAGTTTTTCTCCAATGTTGCGTCCACTACATAGTTATAATACTCCATCCCACAGGCTGTGAAAGGAAACAGCTTCTGAAGTGAAGGGCTGTGGGCCACAGCCCTTCACTTCAAACAGCCACTTCACTTCAGAAGCTGTTTCCTTTCACTTGGGGGCATGGTTTACTGACGATGGTTTAAACACCGAAAGCGTTCTGCTCTATTTTAGTGGAAATAGGCAATTTTTCAAATAGGCACTCCTGGCTTTTTTCCAAGGATTTCCAGTGATTTAGTCAGTTGAAACGATGTCTCTTTTCTGTAAGTTATATGTGAGTTTTGTGTCTTCAGTTCGGATTCATATTTTTTCTCAGGCTTTGTCGAAACTCGGAGCTCACCTTAACATGTCGAACCTGGTCGTGACTCCCGACTATCGGGAGAAATTTCTTATCGCTGACTCGATGTTCAAACACCAGCCGGTCTTCGATCCGATTTCTCGAAAGGTGGTGCCGCTGACGCCGCTGCCCGAAGGAGCCTCCGCACCTGACCTGGAGGTTCTTTCGCCTGAAACCAGCTATCAAATGTCACTCGGGAATCTGGATCCCTTCACTCTGAAGAAGTTCGATAACTGGGACCCAGACTCAGATGCTGCGGTAATGTAATTTGATATTATAACTAGAGATTGGATTTGTATAGAATTCCATATTCACCTCGCTTCATCCGAGGCGTACAAAATTATGTCATTATTTGAGTTCACTTCAGTTTATGCTCAGTTTCATCAAATTGAAGAAAAATCATTTTATCAAAACATGAAATATGTGTATACATGCACATGAGTAATTTCTAATGAAGTACAACATTCGTCTGTCGTACACGATTATAAAGTTTTCCTAAATATACTTGTCAACTTGCAAGAGCCGCACTCTGCAACTTGAGTACAAAAACATTAGTATAACTATTGTACAATAATAGGCAATTCAACAATAAGGACTTAACAGGGACCTAGTTACAGGAAATCTCATCAACTATACATGCTCACCAAAATGCTATACGCAATAGACATCAGCCAAGTGTATGAATCCCTTTTGTAAGCATCGCACCTAAAATGCAAAGGGAATCTCAAATCCTGAGGCAATGACTTGTGAATGAGGTATACCTACTATGTAGTGAAGGGGTTTGGTAAATAGATTGGTGTTAGGACGAAGATTAACCCATTAAACGAAATCTAGTCGAAAAACTGTGTGCCTGCAGAGTTTCATTGAAATTTTATTGAATTTCATCTCCCATCTTATTACTTGTTTTTGTTGCATTTTTTTACTGCATATTATATGGCGTATTCGGGACATTTATATAGTTATAACGTACGTTTATAGTCAGAATAATTTGATCGATTAATACCAAAGTCTTTTTCCTTCCATTTCAAAATAGTCACTTCCGGTTACAGCGAAACTACAGAACCAGTGGATGGAACAAAGGAGGTCACTCGTCGAACAGCATTTGGTCCAAATCCTTCGTCAAGCCCAAACCCATTCTACCACTGGACAGGCGGAAAGTTGATCACGCCACGACGCAAGGGAAAGTGGTTGTTCATTCCGTACCTAAATTCGAAGAGAGGATCAATCCCTCCATCCCAGCAAAGAAAAGTTAGTTTGAGGTCACTGTATTCCTTCCTTTTTGAGATTAGTTAAGTAACTAATATAACTCAAAATTGAAGTTACTCACAGAAACTAGATATAGTTTGACTCTATAGTGGTTTCTATTCTGGCAGTGCAGACTGGCTATTTCTTCCTCAGTCGTTTCAATATAATCAAATCTTATTTATTTCTTTTTTATTTATTTAATTTTGCATGTTATTTATTGCTTAGTGTTGAAATTGGTTAGCAGTCCTCAATCCAATATTTTCCGAGTATTTCCACTGCACGCTTCATGTGACATATGTATTTCCTCTATTCAAATTCTATGCCGTGCGGTAAATGTGTAACACTTGCAATCAGTTTCTCTCTGTACTGTGTAGGATAGCGAAGCTCGTGCGAACGCCAGAATGCAACCATGAATAATGGAGTAGAGCATTCTCAAACTCGGGCCACTTTATCATCCCCACAATTTAACTTAAAAAAATCTTCTGTAATATTTAATACAAGGCTCAGCGTCTGTAGGTTTCGTGCATATGGCCTGAATCAGTCGTTCACGCTCTTAATACTGTAGGACGGGGTAAGAATGTGACAGATTTCATTCTCAAGGTGAGAGAATTGACCGATTTTACTGAAATTTTCACCATACAAACGAGACGATGATATAGTCACACCAAAATCTGCGAACTTACTGTGTTTCCAGTCTTGGAGAATTCCCATTACGATCCAATTAATTTTAATGATCTAATGGAAATATTTGTCGTTGGAAAATCCAGAGCACGAAACTGTTTATTGATGGCTCTAGCAGACTTAATTCTGAAATGATCAATTGATACAGAATTTCATGTTGTTCACGCGTCTGTGTCATTTATGGGTCAAATGTGTTTTATAGAGCCTGCGGAGGAAATTGAAGAGTTGAAGGAAATATTCAGGATCAGTTCACCCCCCAATAAGAAGTCGAGAACTGAAGAACCTCCCATTACCCCACGCAGAAACCCCATGGTCGTCGTTAGTTCAGACCCGGAGGACGACCCGGATGTCATGAACATAACATCCGTAGAAGAGGACATCCTCAAAAACCTCGGATTCGACGATGACGACGACGTAGCGCAGGTCGACGATCTCATGCCCACATCCCCAGTTCTAGTGGGCAACAAATTCATCTCCCACAGTAGAAATAAATTTTCATGTTCCAAAAGACTCAGTCATTCCAATAGTACGGAAAGTAGAGGTTTGGCCGGAATGCAGAAATTGCAGGTCACGACAGAAATTGATGAGGAAAACGTCGTGTGCAGTAGGTAAGTCACTAAGGTTTGCCCTATTAATTGATTTACCATCACAAATCTTCTCTGTGAGCTATATTTATGTGTGTAAACTATAATAATATTATATATATATTATATACTATATTATAGTTTATACACATAAATATAGTTTACAGAGAAGATTTGTGATTGTAAATATTATTTATGTGTGGTTGAGTTGAAGAAACTGTCTACACGAATGTTAGTGCTCAATGTTCGATCGTTTGATCAAAAGGCAACATGTTGAGGTTGCTCCAGGTCTGCTAATGCTGTATCACCTGAAATCCCTTCCAGACAACGCGTTGATTGTTCCTTGTGGTAGGTATGTGACGAAAGGGCTTTGATATTTTGTTACAGGTTTTTCTCTTCAGATTCTAATTCGGAGAACAAGCCAACTTCTGATTCGAAGGGGCCAAAAATTGGTAGATTGGACCACGATGAATTCAACTCTGAACTCAATCGGATTATTCATATTGACGGCGGAAGTGGTGTGGACTCCATGGGGTCGAATCCGAAATTTACAAGCCCCACTCGTAGTTCTGACGACAATGTGAAAGACAAAGGCAACGTAAGAATTGAACGGTGTTATGTGTGTGAATGTGTGAATTGTTATGTGCGTAATACTATGATAATTCTAATAAACTTGATTGGATGTTGTTTCAGGTACCAATCATTTCCCCGCTCTCAGTCGTGACTGAGCTGGACAAAAATTTGAAGTTTGTCGAAGACAGGCCCAGCCTTTTGTCTCGATTGGACAAAATGAGCCAAATTCTCAGTGAAAAGTCGCCAAAGAAACCGGTCACTACCTCATCTTCTAATTTCAATTGGCAAAAGAAGAAAACAACGCCACTGCAGAAGTCTTTTACCTCCTACCTCGCTCCAGGGAGCACCCCCAGTTTTTCATCTTCAAATTCTAAAGTGAGTCTTGAGGGATCAAATTACCGAGCAAAGTATTGGTGGTAGCACTCAGAAGTTGTTAAAATAGGAGATGTACTATATAATTCGATGTACATTGTTCAAGTAGATAGAAGAACCGCTTTGAGGGGCAGTCAGGTGTGAGTGCCTTTTGGTAGCCATAGCCATCGTAGCAGAGAGGGTATATGAGTCAGCAAAGAAGGCCATTTGGCAGCTGGAGTGGGCAGAATTGCGAGCCATCTGGAAACCCGTATCTGCTCGGGGGATAGATAAAAGGCCAGCTTTGGGGTCTATTTGGATTGACTGTAGATCGAAGGACTAGAATAATGATTACAAGACCCTGTATATTGTGCAAATATCTTGTGCCACCGATCCTCATTCATATGGTGTTGGGGCTATTCAGTGGCAGATTCCAGGGGGGTCATGATACTAAAACACAGCCCCCCCCCCCCCCCCGCCCTTCAGCAATATTATAGTGGTCGTCTGGGCGTAACTTTTCAGCTAGATATCTTGATTTTCAAGATAGTGACACCTCCCAAATTACGAGGGATCACTCAATGAACCATACTAAGACTGAATTCGAACATGGACGTCTTTGGCGTGCAAAAAGTGTTATTATTTTATTATTAAAAATGCACACAAAAAAATCACTCAAAATTGATTTGGCCATGTACAAGCAGGAGTTAGGTAGAAATTTAGTTACTGGAAGTGATTCCCTAACCTCTATATGCAATAGAAAAATTGAATCACTAAAAAACTTCCCGGAAGGGGTGTCTTGGATGTTTTCTCTCCCGTCCTGAAGGGAGAGCAAAGCAATTCGCTCAAAAAACAACAACTCCTGAACACATTAAGGATCACACCGCATGTGCTGTATTATTCAATATCGGAATCCAAGCCTGATTCCTGATTCAGTGGACCTAAGGCATCTTGACGTTCCTCCAGTATTTGCTGTTAGTCAGGAAACTGGGGCGGCCATAATCAGAAGGGCGTCACTTCACGTAACCTTCAACTTAACAAAATCAACACATTGAACTAATTCTGGAACCACAATCGGGTGATGAGAAGAATGTTCATAGATTGATATAATAAAGAGTTTAATTTAAAACAAAGGATAGTAAATTATTCATAAATTATTGAACGACAAAGAACAGTTGTGAAAGATTCTTCTTTCAGAAAGAATGTTTCACAGCTGTTACGGGGACAGTTGGGCATGTGAGAGGGAATTTTCCCGTCCCTTTCTCCCCTAAACAGGGGAAACGCCCTCTCAACGTGCGACCAGGGCTACCAAATTAAGGGGGAAACGAATTGAGCACTCCCTGAGTGGACATTCCCACTCACGTAATCTGAGGGTGCCCCTAAGTTCTGAGTGAACCAGCGCCCTCAACTATGAATAAGGACTACTGAGTTGAGGGTCACCCTCTATTCAGGCGATTGTGAGTGAACACTCACACTTAGACCGTGTCTATGAATTCTGCCCCTGACTGTGTTGCAACAACATACGTTCATGAGTATAGAAAAAGTCCCCTTTCAACTCCACATATTCAAGCAATATTCCCAATAGCTTCCGCTGAACTAAGTTTTTACTGTACTTCAATAATTGAAGTATCTACGCCTCCTGAATATGGCACACTATTCCTAATAGCGTCCGCTGAACTAAGTTTTTCTTAATCCTCAATAATACATTAATGACTCCATTTTATTTTCCAGAGGACCAAATCCGTTTCTAAACCATCTGGCTTGTCCAAGAGCAAAAAACCCGTTAGCCAAGGAAGTTTACTCGAAAGTTTCGGATTCAAACCTAAGTAAGTCAAAGCAAATGCTTTTGGTGGTTTGTGTCGGTTTAATTATATTTATTTTTTTATTCGATTTATCAGCAAATGTCTCATGATTGTTTCATTTCAAAATATTATCCACATTTTTTTTATTTATTCGTTACAATCTTCGAGAAAATCATCACCTTAATTGGATAGTTTGGTAATACCGGGAATAAGAATTAAATACGTAATTCCAGGCATGCAGTTCGAATTAGGGGACAAATTTGGGAAGTAACGCACCTACTCTACTGCGTTCTCCAACGTAGAACAACAACCCTTGAAGGAAATCAAAATCCAACCATCCAAAATGCCTTTTAAACGTTTTTTTTTTTAAATTTATTGAAGTTATTGTTTAGGTACTACGTAACTTGACCTTCTTCCTTGATGTTTGATGATTTGACGGAAATTATTCAAATGTGGAGATTTCACGTTAGACTGGTACCATACCGACCTTGACGACTAGTTTTTCGATTCAGCATCATGAATGGTACCAAACACGCCATCAGTAGCGCCCTCATAACCACCTTAAAGTATTTTAGTTCAAAAATCCATGAAAAACTACGGACGCGTATTTTTAATAATCTGTGTTTCCTTTGGTTACACAACAAATTCTAAGGAGGGACGTACGAGTAATAAACCTCACATATTCCAATCCAACCCATTTGTGTCAACCCATTCGTTGAATAATTTATTGGGAAATTGCCCTACAAATTTAGTGCTTTTTAAACACAAAAACTCGAATTTGACCTGCATAATAGTATTTTCCAAAACTACCCACCTCAGAACTAATTTTTCTTTCATGACCGATAACATTTACAACACTTTGGTATCGACTCGAAAGGCTTTTCTATATAATACCATTTATACGAGTCAATACCATTTATGATACCAATCGTATTATGTCCCAATTCTTTTAAATTGTCCAGCAATTATTTATATAAGTGTACGTCTCTGCATACCGTACCATAGCAAAGATTTCAAAAATGCATGTTCTGAACATTTTGGATCCATAGTAATTGCGCCATTTTTTTTTCTCGAAAATTTGGCGTGTCTGATGAGGAAAACGAAAAAAACGAACTGATTTGTAATAACTTGCTGCCCTCACTCATTCTATAATGAACCTCCTTATTTCATTTCTATTCATTGTAATTCTCCTTCTTTACAGGCCTAAGATGACACTCTGATCTTCCTGCAGATCTCACTTGTTACGTTCCAATGTCTTATCAATCGAACCTTCCACACCTCATGCTGTGTGTACCTTGCCACTACTTCTAGTTGTGTAAATACGTTTTTTTTTAACGAAAAGAGTAATATAATAATTATTTTGTTTAAGCAATAAATATGAAAGACGAGTTTTCCCGATTGTTAACGACACTGCCCAATAAGACTGTTGACACTTTTGAATAAAGACCTTTTTGTTTTTAATCAGGTTAAACTTGTTTTATGAGATGCAATCAACCCAAATCACCTGTTTTTTGTGTTTTTTGGTTTATTATCTTCGATAATGAACCATTGGAATCGCCCAAAGAAAAAAAAATTTTAACCCCCCCTCAAAATTTGTTGGTTTACGTTTCAAGATACGTAGATTCAGAAAATCGAATAAAAAAAAAATTCCGTCCGCGCCACTTTGCCCAGTTAGCGTTGAGTTAAAATTACGAAATTTTTTTTTATGGGTTTCGACCAACCCCACAATGGTCCTCGAAACTTTTCATAACCCTAGGTCAAGGGGAAGGGGTTCAAAACGAATTTTGAAAATCTCATATCTCGAAAAATTCATATAGAACGGTTGGTTTTTTATTTCATATTTAGATAGAGTTTGTTCCGTAGAATTTTTTCCGTAGTATTAAAAAACCCCAGAATTATATCGTATTAATTAATCATAATTGATAATAATTATTATTAATAATAAATACGAATTATTAATACCCAACAATAAATTATAATAATTTTTACTAGGTACTTGATAAAATTGTTAATAATTAGTGATAATTGATAATAATAATTAATCTAACATTTAGGATCTAGACATTTAGACTTATTGATCTAGACCAGGGATGGCCAACTGGCGGCCCGCGGGCCGCTTGCGGCCCGCGGTTATGTTTTATGCGGCCCCCGAACAACTTTTTAAAAGTATTACGGTAGATATTTTCTAAGTATATAGGTAGAGTCATTCAATAAACGATTTTTGGATTTTAATGAACTGCGACCACATCTCTTCCTATTCAACAATCCCATGACATGTGACATTTCCCAGCAAGATGACGACCTACAGTTGGAGCTCTGTGATTTGCAAAGTGACCCAGTTTTCCAGAAAAGACCAGAAACTGGTGTCGAATTCTGGAGTAGGCTGCCTGAGGACAAATATCCCAAACTATGTACTTGATTTCGGTAAAAAAAATTGTTTCAATGTTTGGAAGCACCTACTACATTTGTGAGAGCACTTTTTCCTCGATGAAATTTATAAAATCAACTCACCGTAACAGACTTACAGACAACCATCTTCTAGATTTTCTTAAAGTGGCCACCACATCGACAAGAATTGATTTTGACAAACTTGTGAACGATTGTGCTCTCACTAGTGGTTTTTTTCAGTAAAATTGTTGATTTTGTTCTGCTCAACTCTTGTATGATTAGTAGATATTATTTCAACATTAAAGTATGTTCAATATCCATAGCATTTGTTTATACATGAATTTATATAGCCTAAATTTCCCTTTAAGTTTTTGTCAGTTTGGAGGGTTGTAGGAGGCGGTAAGAAAAGAAGAAGTTTTTTCGAGCTTTCGGCTTTAATAAGCCATCTTCAGGGCTGCAACATATATTGACATCTGCTATAGGTTTGACCGTTGTCGGAATCATCAACTTACAAGAATAGAATTATTCTAATTAATTTAATGGTAGGTACGGTTGTTGACTTACGTATGTAGGTATTGTTTCCTCAACTCGGTCTCTTTCGTTCAGAATAAACTACATGTCAGGTTATTTTGTTTCTCAGTAGGTACGGATAGCCGTACGTGGAGGTTATAGAGGTGTTGTTTGTAGTTATGGAGGATGTTCGAAGAGAGACCGGGTTGGGGATTACAGGTGAGCACTTGGTAGGTAGGGAATATTTTAGTTTTAGTTTAGAGAATATCTATTGTCTATATGGAGTCGGGGTTGTAGAGGGTCTTTGTTATAAAATAATGGTATGAATTGTGTGCCAAGGTGATGAATGTCGGTTTTTATATTCATAGTATTGGGTTGTTGCAGGATATGGATATTTTCATAAATTTGGCGTTTAAATGTGGAGGATTCTCTAGTTATGGAAGTGACGTTTTGGAAATCAGGTTCATGGTTGTGTTGAATGCAATGTTGGTCTAGGGCCGTTTTTTCTATTTTATTTCGGAAGTTATAGTTATGTGAATAGATTCTTTTATTTAAATTTTGTAAGCTTTCTCCTATGTACACTTGCTCACAGTTTTGAGTTTTGCACGGGATTTGATATACATTAAATCTAGTGTTTAAGAGTGGTTCTGGGTCTTTAAGTGGGGGGAAGCGGTTTTTTAATTTATTGTTGTAAGACCAGGAGATTTTGTAGTTTTCTTTTTTAAATATGTTTCTGAATTTGTCGGCCCAGTCGGCACGGTAGGGTATTGAAACGAATTTACAGGATTCTTTATCTATTTCTTCTTTATATTGGTTTTTTAAGTTGTGTTTTTGGTTTGCTATGTGGGTGTTTATTGAAGTTATTGTATTTATAGGTCTTTTAAAATAGTGTGTAATGGAGTATTTTGGTGGTATGATGGTTTGCGTGCTATGGTACGAATGGGTTTGGTTGTTTTTGATATTAAATTTGACTTTTTTCTCAAACAGGTTTGGTGAGAATTGGAATATTGAAGGGTCGAATTTACTTCTAGCTGGTGGTTGGTTGCATTTTGTATGTTTTTGCTGTTTGTTGAGTTTAGAGTAGATCAACTTTTTATCTGCTTTTTTTATTTGCGATTTAATAATGATGGGGGGGTAGTTGTTATTGGCGAATATCTTTTCTAGTTTGGCTTTTACGGAATTATGGTACTTGGGTGAGGTGAGGTTCAGTGCTGTGGAGGCGTAATTGTACAGTAAGTTATTTTTAAAATGTGGTGGATGGCTGGAGTTGTAACTGATTAATCTACCGTTGTATGTAGGTTTGGTGTACCATTTGAAGGAGAGAGTGGAGTCTTTTTCTCGGATAATACTGACGTTTAGGTAGTCTAGTTTGCTATCCTTTTCTATCTCTTTTGTGAACTTAATGGATGGGTTTAGATTATTAAATTCGGTGAATAGTTGTTCGATATGTTGGGCTGGTACTGCTATTATTAGATCATCTTCGTATTTGAAGATCCATTTAATTGGGGTTTGTGTGGTATTGACAAGTCTATCTAGCATTTGGTTTAGTACCAGTTTTCCTACCACTGAGCTTAGGGATCCGCCCATGATTTGGCCTGATTTTTGTTTGTAAAATGTATGGTCAAATTTAAAAAACCCTGAGTCGCAGCACAGTTTGAATCCTTCTACGAATATGTCTAAGTTTTTTATGGGCGAATTAGTTTTAATGTCGTCCCAATTGTCTTGGATGGTCTTAACTGCATCTCCTGTACGTAGACTTGGGTATAGTTCTTTCACATCTAGACTAGTCATTATATAGTTATGGTCAAG